>CP092871.1:45441633-45454855 GCA_030710605.1 Cordylochernes scorpioides
TGTGATTCATTTCGTCTTATACACTCCTGTCGAAGGGTTAACGATACCCGAAAGCTCGAGATATAATTTATGAAATGAAGAAACTTATCCTCGGAGTTTTCATGTGTTACTGCAACATATTTTTGCCTAATTTCTATATGCTCTTTTATTTTTTACAGAAAAATATTCACATGCCAGTATTTTGGATTAATTTTTTATGAACCTATTTTTTTTTATTCTTACTGAGAAGATGGGCATCGCAGTCAAGATTCATCGCAGTCCCTCACTCGGCTAGCAATTTCAAGGGTTAATGCGCTGGGGCGGGTACCTCGGGGGTTGGGTGGAAAAGCTGCCATCTATTTAAACTATATTGATTTTGAAACAACTAAATGGATTACAAAATATAATTCAATCAAATACCTAAACACTAATATAATACAATTTTGGTCACAAACACACTTTTTGCCTGTGGTTTATGCGTTACTTCTGTATTGCTATTCTATATGGCACTTCTACTATTTATTATTGATGTACTTTCAGTATGAAGGAAATTGCACTCGCGGAAATTCTCGGGCGAAGCTGGGTCATTAATCTAGTATATAATAAATAAGAATAATAATATAATATAACACTACAATTATATATTTAGATAGTTTGGATAGAGTTTCATATCCTGGAAGAGATAGATTTACCTAGAGGTTTATATAGACACATCAGTTTGTATCGTGCCGCGTTTTCCCACCGTTAGATACTATGAATAAATATAATACAAATATTCAATGAAATTAAATATATATTATTATTTTAATTCGTAAAGATAGAGGTTTCCTGGCCGAAATTCATAGCTCTTAAAATTAAATTAATATTTATTTTAAAGATATACCATTTTAAATGTTTTAAAACAATGTTACAATTTAATTAGAAGGATCAACACATATTTCATGATGCAGAGATATCTTTTACTGAAAATCTGAAAATAATACTAAAATAATGTATATTATTTTTTTAAATATGTTATATGTCGAAATTTATATCGGCCTTATATTCTATTTGTATTCTTACGCATATCAAAGGTTTATTAATTTGTCGATAAAAGAAAGTAAATTCTCCAAGTGAACATTTATCAACAGTTCTCTCCAAATAACAGAGTTCTATGTGGGCAGTTATGGATCTGACCTCCAGACCCTGCTCCCAGATGTCCTCAACGACTGTGACGGCAGCTGTTCCTGTGGTCGCCAGGTAGGTGGTGGCATCCATTCAATCTTTATGGTACAGTCTGCGTGAAGGGCTCACACTATTGTAAGAACCGAGGTCGGGTACAAATTGTGTTACTGTGGGCAGAAATATAAAGAGAATGCGATTGGAGTGAACTACTTTATTACTACGCGTTCATATAAAGGACTATATAAAGTAAATGCAAAAAAATATGGATAAATATTATATAAATTTATATATATATAAATATTTAAAATGATGAAGGCATTTCCTGACCAAAATCACATGTGCTTTTTAGATGGCAGAGAGCCATATAGTGGAGCAAAAATAACCTAAACGTTTATTTAACTTGTTCCGTGAAATTTGGCCAACTCAATTTATTGATAAATCAAGAAAAGCCATCCACGAACGCGTTTCGTGCTGTTGGCGCTCGCAGCCTGGAGCAGGCTGTACCACTGAGACCAAAAATATTTTTGGTCCCAGAAGCTTCTTGTAAAACCAAGAAATGGGTTTTTAAGGTCAAATAAAAAAAGCACATGTACTTTTGGTCAGGGTATACCTTCATTATTTTTAATATCAACACCTGACTTTTTTATTTTTTCCCATTGTTTTATCATGTGTTAATAAGCGTATTTACGCAAGTTTGGCCTTAAATACCCATTTCTTGTTTTTTTCAAGAAGCCTCTGGTACCAAAATATTTTTTTCTCAGTGGTACAGCCTTCTCTACGCTGACGAGCGCCAACAGCGCGAAACGCGTTCGTGGATGGCTTTTCTTGATTTATCAAGAAATTGGGTTGGCCAAATATCACGGAGCAAGTTAAATAAATATTTAGTTTATTTTTGCTCCACTAGATGGCACTCTGCCATCTAAAAAGCACTTGTGCTTTTGGTCAGGTTACGCCTTCTTTATTTTTAATTTCTACACCTGACCTTTTTATTTATTTTTCTTCTATTGTTTTCTCATATATAAATATTGTGACGAAGAAATAATTTATCAATTAAATTATTCAATGAAACTATTCAACAGATTATATAAATATATATTAATCTTTTATGTTAAATAATTATCAAAATATCTCTTTGCTTGCTTGCTCAAGATTCTCTAGCTGTGAATAGTTTTTGCTGACTTGTTAATAATTGCCGACTTGTCGCCGTGACGTCATCAATAAATACTTTTACATCTTAGGATATTTCAAGGCTTGATTTCTACGCTACAACTGGTGAAGAAGCTGGATCGATACCCATTCAGAAAAAAACGTAAAATTGATTCGGTTGAGCAAGAAGAAACAACCATGACCATCAAGAAAGAAGCAACAAATCAGGTAGGTTCATTTTTTATACAACATCTACCTAGAAACCCCTCAATGTTCTCTGGTGAGGGTTCTGAAGATCCCCATAACTGGTTGAAAAAGTATGAACGTGTGGCGAAGCATAACCAATGGGATGAAACACTTTGTCTCGCCAACGTTTACTTTTATTTGACCGGCACTGCTCTCAAATGGTTTGAGAACAATGAGGAGAGCATCCTGACATGGACGGAGTTCATGTCCCAGTTAAAATCAGTTTTCGGAAAAAACGAAAACTTGAGGTTACGAGCAGAGAAAACCTTAAAAACTCGCGCACAATTAAAAGGTGAAAGCACCGAATTTTATATTCAAGACGTCCTGCGCCTCTGCAAAGAGGTAGACCCTCATATGAATGAGCAAGATAAAATATCCCATTTGATGAAAGGGATAGCAGAGGAGCTCTACCAGGCACTTCTCCCAAGAGATGCACATACCACTCAACAATTCGTCACCGAGTGTCGCCGCATTGAAGCGCTACATTGTAAGCGAGTGACCCCAACCAGGTACGAGCGACTACCAAATGTGGCGTCTCTCAGTGATCATGATGACAGGGCAGATCTGTCATCTATGATTAGGCAAATAGTTCGCGAGGAGGTACAGCGAGCATTAGCCTCTCCTAGTGAAGAACCAGAAATTTCTGCAATTGAACATATGGTGCAGCAAGAAATTGAAAAAACAATTGCGCCAATTTCTAGAAGTGTCCCTCAAAATAGAGCGCCAAGGCCATTACCAAGCCCTAGGTACGAGTTCCAACCCAGAAATTTCCAACCTAGACCGCAGCAGCCAAAACAATTAAACGGAAGACGCGATACCAACGAATGGCGAACCACGGAAGGTAAGCCAATCTGTTTCCACTGCGGACGCCCTGGCCACGTCGTGCGCTACTGCCGTGACAGGAGGAGAGAATATGAAGGAGAACAAACTTGGAATTACAAACAAAGAGATAGGCTAGAGCCTAGAACATTCTATAATTCTCGGAGCAGCCAAGAGCCCAACGACGACCTGCCAAGAGAAAATAGACGCCGCTACCGAAGCCCCTCTCCTCACACTGGCCGAAAAGGACAATATTCGTCTCCTGATAGAAGAGCCAGCCAGTCGCCTCGCCGTTCCCGTCAGGAAAACTAGAAGATGCGTCCTATTTTGGAGGTAAGGCCGCAAAATTTATAAATCCTCCCTTATCGACTACATTAGAATTAAAAGAAAATTACATAGACATTAAAATAGAAGGAAAAATGACGCGTGCCCTCGTCGACTCAGGAGCCTCATATTCTGTCATTTCTGAGAGGTTCAGACTCAAACTAAAAAAAAAATAATGTTTGCCGAAACTGACGTCACATTACGAGTAGCCAACGGTAAAATTGTAAGACCAAAAGGACGCTGCACACTGAAACTGGACTTGAATGGACTACAGGAAAGCTTTGAATTTGTCGTTATGGAAGACTGTAGTCACGAAGTTATTCTTGGTTGGGACTTTTTGAAGTTATCTAGGGCGATAATTGATTCAGCTGACGACACACTCTTCTTAGAAAAATGTCTTTTTGAGGATACCCCTAAGAACAGCTCACCTCTCTACTCGGAATTGGAATATAGAATCGAACCCGCCTCTATTCAGTTAATAGAAGTAGCAAGTCGTGACATTCCTAATGACGCAATTGTGGTGGCAGAATGTCGAAAAGAGCTATTGCTGGAAAGAGAACTAACGGCTCCCTCCTCTGTCATTTCACTTACCAATAACCGAGGTAAACTTTGGGTGGTGAATTGGAGTCCATATCCGAAACTAATCCCACAGGGGATGCATGTAGCCGATAGTGCTGTCATCGAAGATAGTCAATTATGTACTCTAGCCGATTGTAACCAAGTTGAAACAGAGGCGGAATATTCTGAAGACCCAAAAACCTCGGAATTTTTTATAGATGATTCGCTTGATGAATCTCAAAAAGAAAAATTAAGAAATTTGTTAAAAAACTATACAGATATTTTCGAATTTAATAAAAGAAAACAATTCAAGGACGTCAATGTTAAACACCGAATTAACACTGGAGAGCAACTACCGACCAAACAAAGACCTTACCGAGTTGCACCAAGAGAACGCCAAATTATTCAGGATGAGGTAAACAAGATGGAAAAACTTGACATCATTCAGCCCTCTGAAAGTCCGTGGGCCTCACCTGTAGTATTGATAAGAAAAAAAGATGGAAGCTGGAGATTCTGCGTCGATTACCGCCGCCTTAACAAAATAACAAAAAAGGATGTCTACCCTCTCCCAAGGATCGACGACACTTTAGACTGCTTACGGGGAGCTAGATTTTATTCTTCCATGGACCTCCAATCAGGGTACTGGCAAATCGACGTAGAAGAATCGGACCGTGAGAAGACAGCATTTATAACTCCAGATGGACTGTACGAGTTCAAAGTAATGCCATTTGGGTTATGTAATGCTCCAGCTACCTTCGAACGAATGATCGATAATCTTCTGAAGGGTCTTAAGTGGACTATTTGCTTGTGTTACCTCGATGACATCATCGTTTTTTCAGATGGCTTTGAAGAACATCTAAGACGCCTTCAACTTGTATTAAATTGCCTTAAGAAAGCCGGATTATGTCTCAATTCCAAGAAATGCAAGTTTGGTGCAAAAACTATCACGGTTCTTGGACATGAGGTGAGTGAAAATGGAATTCGTCCCGACCAAGAAAAGATTCGAGCAGTCCGCGACTTCGCTACGCCAAGGTCATTGAAGGAAGTTAGAAGTTTTCTTGGCCTTTCATCCTACTACCGCCGCTTCATACCCAATTATGCCCACGTAGCCCAACCCTTGAATGACCTTTTGAAGAAAGACTCAGCATTTAATTGGAACCAGGAAGAGCAAAATGCATTTGAAGCTCTCAAGTCAGCGTTAATTTCCGAACCCGCTCTTGGACATTTTGATTACTCATCCCCAACCGAAATACACACTGACGCAAGCAACTACGGAATAGGAGCAGTATTAATGCAGATACAAAAGGGAAAGGAAAGAGCCATTGCTTATGCATCCAGAACCTTAAATAAGGCAGAAAAAAATTATTCAACCACAGAAAGGGAATGCCTTGCCATCATTTGGGCTATCAATAAATTCCGACCATATGTCTTTGGACAGCCGTTCACTATTGTTACAGACCACCACTCTTTGTGCTGGCTGACCAACCTCAAAGACCCATGTGGGAGGTTAGCAAGATGGGCACTTCGGCTGCAAGAGTTTGACGTCACTGTCGTGTATAAGAGCGGAAGGAAACATCAGGACGCAGACTGCTTATCAAGAAGTCCATTAGAATGTAGTGAAGATATGGAGGAAGATATTCCAAGCATAGTGACTTTGCAGAACTTTAGCGAAGAGCAGATGAATGATCAAGCTCTTAGAAAAATTGCTGACCAATTACAAAGTACTCCTAATAATACCTTTGTAAAAATCGATAACACGCTCTACAGAAAAAATTATGATCCAATGGGGAAACCATGGCTTTTGGTGGTTCCACGCCATTTAAGGCAGGAATTACTGAAAAATTTCCATGATTCACCCACTGCTGGTCACCTCGGATTTACTAAAACCTATGACCGAATAAGAAAAAAGTATTACTGGCCCGGAATGTATAGAACGGTTAGAAAGTATGTGGCACACTGTTCAGATTGTCAGAGGCGTAAACATCAGCCCCAACTCCCCTCAGGGCACTTACAGCCAATACCTGTTCCTGAAGTTGCTTTTGAAAAGGTAGGGATGGATCTCCTGGGGAGATTTCCAACATCAGAAGGTGGCAACCGTTGGATTATTGTATGTACGGACTACCTAACGAAATATGCGATAACTAAAGCCCTACCCACAAGTGAATCCATGGAAGTTGCCAAATTCTTCATTGAAGATGTCATCTTAAAGCACGGCGCGCCGAGGGAATTAATCACGGATAGAGGAAGGAACTTCACATCTTCAATGATAAGTGATCTGAACAACCAGTGCAGAATAACCCATCGGAAGACGACCGCCTATCACCCTCAGACAAACGGCCTCACGGAGAGGTTGAATAAGACCATAGCAGACATGCTATCCATGTATGTAGATGTCAACCAGAAAGATTGGGACAGGATTCTTCCATTCGTTACATTTGCATACAACACAGCAAAACAAGAGTCAACTGGGTTCACCCCATTTTTCCTTGTACACGGGCGTGAAGCCGAGACTCCACTGGACGTGTTATTCCCCAAGTTATTGCCAGAAGACGACGATTTCATCCAAACTCTAGGGGCAAGAGCCGAAGAAGCACGAAAACTGGCACGTATCCACTCCATGAGATCTCAAGATAGCAATAAACAACGCTATGACGCCCATCACAGAAATATAATTTATCATCCTGGAGATCTTGTATGGATCTTTATCCCTGTGCGTAAAGTGGGATATTCGGAGAAACTAATGAGACGTTACTTCGGCCCATACAAAGTAACCCGAAAAATATCTGATGTGACCTATGAAGTTGAAACATTCGGAAACCAGCAAGGTCGTCGTAAAACAAAAGATTTAGTTCACATTTGTAGGATGAAACCATATTTAAACCCAGAGGACCAGGAGGACCACCTAGAAGAGGACCCAGAAGATGACTCGACAAACTTCCAGGAAGAAGACATCCCCACTGAACGAACACAACAACCACAGACCCGCGTAGAGATCTCAGGCCCTATCACCCGTTCTCGAGCCTTGAGACTGAGGATGTAAGTCTCCTTCTGAGCATCGGGTCGATGCTCTTTATAGGAGGAGGCTATGTGACGAAGAAATAATTTATTAATTAAATTATTCAATGAAACTATTCAACAGATTATATAAATATATATTAATCTTTTATGTAAAATAATTATCAAAATATCTCTTTGCTTGCTTGCTCAAGATTCTCTAGCTGTAAATAGTTTTTGCTGACTTGTTAATAATTGCCGACTTGTCGCCGTGACGTCATCAATAAATACTTTTACATCTTAGGATATTTCAAGGCTTGATTTCTACGCTACAATATATAAAAAATAATTTATAAATATATATGTTATATTAAAATATTATTTTATTTAAAATTATATTTCATAGATTCAATTACTCTGCTAAATCGACCGCCAGAGATCACGCTTCCCTTATAAAAACTCATTGTTTGTTGTTTCCCGATGGCCGGCTCAAACCTTTTGTACATTATGTAAATAAGTTTTTCATTTTTTGATTCTTACGCCTTAAGCCAGGCAGTAATTTTATCAAAATATTTTTATATATTCCTTTAGTTCAATTAAAGCAATCTCAGATCAAAACAATCTTTATTATTATACTTTCAAGATTTTTGTCACGATTGCATTGCAAATACCAATGACCAAATACTAATTTATTCCAAAATATATCAAAGATGATAGCCTCAATCTTAAAAATAATTCCAAAATCAACAGAAAATCTCATTTTTTATATAACATACATTGTATAAATTTTATATATGCAAAGTCTTCATTGGTAGCACCCACGGCGGAAGAAGAAGATATTTAAATATATATCCATACAAGTTTAGAGGTTAGAAATAAAAACTTGGTGTCTAAACTCAAAAAGATCCTCTACGGATTAAAACAGAAACCAAGCATTTGTTGAAGTTCAAAGTTCTCCCATTTCCTAAAACACTTTAATTTGAACCAATCACAAGCAGATCCATGCGTATTCCATAGAATTCAAAATAATGCAAAGATTTTGGTCTCAATGTAGATGATGACCTAATGATGACCAGTTTTCCAGAATTGATAAAAAATTTGGTTCAATATTGAGCTTTGGCTCATTATGAGATCACTCCGTCTACGCAACACTGTTTTTGGGCTTAGAAATTAAGAGAGACAGATATAAAGAACTAATATATTTTCCAAGCAAAAAAAAATAACAAAGGTACTTAATAGATTTAATTTTATTTATTATAATCATTCAGAAAGGAAATACAATTGAAAGCCAAAATTGAAAATATTCCGTACGCATATGCGATAGGATGTTTAATGTCTCTCGCTGTCTTCACACGTCCATACATATCATTTTCTGTTAATAAATTTAATTTAAAAAAATACGTAACAAAGGTACTTAATAGATTTTATTTTCTTTCGTGTAGTCGTTCAGAAAGGAAATACAATTGAAAGCCAAAATTGTAAATATTCCGTACGCATAATGTTTCTCGTTGTCTGCACACATCCATACATATCATTTGCTGTTAAGAAACATGATCGGTCCACATCTAATCAAGATCAAAAACGCTGAAACTTTGTTAAGAAAAATATTGTAGAATATAAAAGTACATCTTGACTTAAGTATATTTATGAAAGAACAGATGATATCAAACTGATTGGATACTCGGATGCTGACTTCGCTGGAGACATTGATTCTCGAAAGATAATTTCAAGCGGCGTTTTTCAACTGGTAGTAGGATAAATCATTTAAGCAAGTAAGAAGCAGTCGGTGGCCGCCCTTTCTACTACGGAATCCGAATACATCGCGGCAGGCATTATTCCAGGGAAGCTGCATGGCTAAAACCGTTGACTAGTTAATATATTCTACACAAGAATAACACAACATATTCCTATCAGAGCACAATAATGGAACTTTCCAAAATTTCAACTGTTAAAAGGATAATAAACTTATCTGACATCTTGGCTCTGCCAACTCGACGCTTTCAAAGTCTCATGAAAGACATTGGAGTACTGGCCATCGCTTTCAAATAGAAGTGTTGCAAAGGTGAAAGCGATAGGTAAAGATGCAATTGCGCAGCCGACAACTTTTGTTTAACGTTTATTCTCTATTTTAAAAAATAACTTTGCTTTGAGCTAAATATTTCACGGGTTTCAAATTATTGATATAAAAATTAACAATCAATTCTTAAAAATTAAAATTTAACTAGAAGATAAATAAACTGACTGGAATATATATATATATATATATATATATAATTCGTCCTAATAAACATTGCAAAATCTATAAATTACAATTGTTAATTTTATTTTATTACAATTTGATACCAATTTGAACTAATGTTTAAACTGTGCAGTTTGTGGCCCGTAAAGACGATCCTGACCTCCTGCAGATGGCCGAACTTCTCATAAAGATGGCTTCCAACATCACTGCGGCCTCCTTGGACTTGCGAGGTCCGCGCTGTCGCTTGGCTCAATAAAGTCTTATCTCTTTCTTGGCGGCGTTTACCTTAGAGTGCATGACCCTGGCGATATTTACCATGATATGTATGATTTTGGAGTCGTTTACTTAGGATGCATGACCTTGGCGATGTTTACCTTGGTGTATATGACCATGGCGATGTTTACCTTGGTGTGTTTGACTTTGGGAGCATTTACCTTAGAGTGCATGACCTTGGTGATGCTGACCCTGGTGTGTTTGACTTTGGAGGCGTTAACCTTAAAGTGAATGACCTTGGCGATGTTTACCTTGGTGTATATGACCATCGCGATGTTTACCTTGGTGTGTTTGACTTTGGGGGCATTTACATTAGAGTGCATGACCTTGGCGATGTTCACCTTGGTGTGTTTGAATTTGGAGGCGTTTACCTTGGTGTACATGACCATGGCGATGTTTGCCTTGGTGTTCCAGACCCTGGTGATGTTCACCTTGGTGTGTTTGACTTTGGAGGCGTTTACCAGGGTTTACATGACCTTGGTGATGTTCACCTTGGTGTGTTTGACTTTGGTAGCGTTTTACCTTGGTTTTCATGACCTTGGTGATGTTTGACTTGGTGTACATGACCTTGCGATGTTTACCCTGGTGCGTTTGACTTTGGAGGCGTTTACCTTAGAGTGCATGACTTTGGATGGAGAATTTAGATGCATGTGCGAGCCAACTTCTTTTATATCGTCATTAAAATTACTCAAATTTTATAATTGCTTCCCATGGGCCAGAACTAGAAATTATTATAAAAATTAAATGAGAGCATATTTTTGTGTGACAAATTGAATCGTTTTCACTTCACCTCCAAATGTTAAGCACTAGAACAAAAGGTGCAAAAATAATTTATTAAATAATCAATTTAGTTTAAATCATAGTGCAAGATTTAGAAATACCGTATGGGTATTAATAAAAAAAATTGATATTCAGCATGAATTTTTAAATACACTTCTGAGTATGATATTAAAATGGATATATTTTCAGTATACAATTTTATTTTACATTTTAGGTTTCGTGTTAAACATTTGGAAGGGTGTGTAGAATATGGGATTTTTTTTAATGTTGCTCATCTACTGGGGTCACTTTATAAAATGTGTTCTAGTTATAAATGTTAAATATGCTAGTTTAGCTAGTTAGACTAGTTTAGGTTAGGTAGAAGTAGGCAGGTTACTTGATTTTAGTGGCGGAATAGAAAGTTGTAAAAGTTTATCAAAACCTCCATCTGATGGGTTTAGCAGAGAAATTAATAATGATCACAGTGGAAATGAATTGATTTCATTCGAATAGCAATTAGACTTTTTCCGAAATTATAAATAACCTATATTTTATTTGCTCTTAAGTTTCACAATATTAATTACATTTCTTCTTCAACACCTCAGAGACAATACATTGTCTTTTGCCTCTTCCCCAAAGTGCACAGTGGTCTGGGCCTAAGCGGTACCGGCCAATATCCTTACCTATATCGCTTGCATGTTTGAATAATTGGCCATGCAAGAACAAGTTGCCGTAGGCAGTCATCTCCAACCACCTGCAGTCCGCTTCTGACAGTGGCGGACTACAGAATCGTCAGCGGCGTCATCTGGGTCATCTGCCTCGCCACCTACTAGCTATCATTCCAGAGAACCAGACCTACCCCGTTTCGGGGAGATGTCCTGCCGTGAATATCGCTTGCATGTTTGAATAATTGGCCATGCAAGAACAAGTTGCCGTAGGCAGTCATCTCCAACCACCTGCAGTCCGCTTCTGACAGTGTAAACTAAGGGTTCCTGGCTGCTGCCCCGTCGGGTGCTGGAAATGCGTGAGCAGGCCTTCTCCATCCTAGTCCTGAACCATTAGTTAGTGCTCACTCTCACCCTACTGAACCTGACCTTCGTCGGCGATTGCAGGTTCGCAGCGACGCCATTGCTCAAGGCGGAGAGGAATGCATGTCCGTGAACTGGCTTGCCCTGATTTGCTTCCCAGGACGACGAGGAGAGTCCATTAGGACTCAGCTGCCTTTGGAGCCTTCTGTCTTCGGATGCTGCCCGAGACTGCTAGGAGAGAGTACCAGGAGAGGATCCCAGAGTAAACTGTGGTGTTGCGTTGGACAACTACACAGTCTTTGTGCATATACACACGCATTTCACACTACTTTATTCGAAAAAATGAGCCTTTGACCAAAATAATAAATATTTTTCTGAAAAAAGAAAAAATTATCCACAACAATGATTTTTCATTGGTATCATTGAAAATTCCCCAAAAAATGGCTACTTATTTACAATAATGATTCTTCACCCACAGAAATAAGTACTTTATCCGTAACAATTAAATTCATCCACAGCAATAACTATTTTATCGATAATAATGAAAATAAATAGGCACTAATGACTAATTGTTCTGCCAGAATAGAACTTTATATCAGAAGCAAATAAATTCACCTATAAGAGAATGACTATTCTTTCTACAACAAAGAAACTTTTCCAAAACAAGGACGACTTTATCCACAATTTTGAAATTTCCATGATATTAATAAACCCTTATCCTTAACAATTTACTATTTATCAGCAATAATTGAAATGTATACGCAACAATGACTACTCCAACAGCAGCAATAAATTTTATTCGCAACAATGACAAGATTATCGGCAGAAATGAAACTTTATACATATTAATGGATCACTTTTCATAATACTTAAACTTCATTGTCAACAATGGATCTTTACCCACAACACATTGACAACTTTATTCTGAAAACAAGGAAACTTTTAAATAATAATTTATAATAATAATTAATAAATCTAATCAAAAACAATGAAACATTGCTTATCAATGAACCCTTTTCCAAAAAAAAAAAAATAACTAACAACAATGACTATTTTATCTGCAACAGTGACTTTTTTATTCGCAACAATCAAACTTTATTTGCAACAGTGAATCAATACCCACGACAAAAATAACATTATATTCTCGAAAATCAAAGTTTTTCAGTAAAATGAGATTACTTTATTCTCAAAATTGTTGTTGAGTTGTTCATAATATTTTTTAACTTATATCGTTTTATTGAATCACCCTTGTACCTCAAAACAATGAAAATGTCGGCAACAATTAAACCTTTATCTCAGAAAATATCCTTTATCCATAACAATGGAACTTGATTCACAACGATGACTATTTTTATCGCTAATAAAATAAATTTTCCCCACAACAATGACTCAATCAAATAAAGGTATCCACAGTAATATCTACTTTATCGCCAACAATAAATATTTACCCTAAAAATGACTAATATATCCACAACAATGATCATTCACCACAGCATTGACGGCATTATCCGCCATAATGGAACTTTCTCATAATAATGGCTAATTTATATATAAGGACGAAATATTTTCCAAAATATTGCCTCGTGGAAAATTAGGGAAGACAAAAACTTCAGGAGGATAATACAACAATTTATTTCAGGCAAGAACAAACTATATGAATGGTAAACAAAAGATAAGCCACGAGGGAAATTTA
>CP092871.1:45454955-45473043 GCA_030710605.1 Cordylochernes scorpioides
TTAATTAGTCAATAATATGTATGAGTGTCAATATTGCCGATCAAATTTTATTTTTGCGGATAAAGAAGTCATTATTGTAGATAAAATTTCATTGTTACTTATGAATTATCAATTATGTGTAACAGATAAAATAGCCATTACTGTAGAGAAAAATCCATTGTTGAGTATAATTTTGCCAATTGTTGTAGGTTAAGACTTATTGTTGCAAAAAATTCTAATTGTTTCATATAAATTAATCAATATTGAAACAAAGTATTTATTAATTTTATTAACAGACTGGTCATTTTCATGTTTATATTTTGCTTCTCTGTAAATTTCCCTCGTGGCCTATCTTTTGTTTACCATTCATATAGTTTGTTCTTGCCTGAAATAAATTGTTGTATTATCTTCCTGAAATTTTTGTCTTCCCTAATTTTCCACGAGGCAATATTTTGGAAAATATTTCGTCCTTATAAATAAATTAGCCATTATTATGAGAAAGTTCCATTATGGCGGATAATGCCGTCAATGCTGTGGTGAATGTTGTTGGCGATAAAGTAGATATTACTGTGGATACCTTTATTTGATTGAGTCATTGTTGTGGGTAAAATTTATTTTATTAGCGATATAAATAGTCATCGTTGTGAATCAAGTTCCATTGTTATGGATAAAGGATATTTTCTGGGATAAAAGTTTAATTGTTTCCGACATTTTCATTGTTTTGAAGTACAAGGGTGGATCAATAAAGCGATAAAAGTTGAAAAATATTATGAACAACTCAACAACTCTTAATTTGTATGTTGTTGAATATAAAATTGTCTTTTTTTTTGGAGAAAGTTTTATTTTTGATAATAAAGTAATCTCATTTTACTGAAAAACTTTCATTTTCTAGAATATAATGTTATTTTTGGCGTGAGTAAAGATTCACTGTTGCAAATAAAGTTTAATTGTTGCGAATAAAAAGCCACTGTTGCAGATAAAATAGTCATTGTTGTTAGTTATTTTTTCGGAAAAGGGTTCATTGATAAGCAATGTTTCATTGTTTTTGATTAGATTTATTAATTATTATTATAAATTATAATATAAAAGTTTACTTGTTTTCAGAATAAAGTTGTCAATATGTTGTGGGTAAAGATTCATTGTTGACAATAAGTTTAATTATTATGGAAAATGATCCATTAATATGGATAAAGTTTCATTTCTGCGGATAATCTTGTCATTGTTGCGAATAAAATTTATTGTTGCTGTTGGAGTAGTCATTGTTGCGTATACATTTTAATTATTGCTGATAAATAGGAAATTGTTATGGATAAGGGTTTATTAATATCATGGAAATTTCAAAATTGTGGATAAAGTCGTCCTTGTTTTGTTATCGATTAAATAGTTATTGCTGTGGATAAATTTAATTGTTTCGGATAAAGTACTCATTTCTGTGGGTAAAGAATCATTTTTGTGAATAAGTAGCCATTGTTTTGGTTGAATTTTCAATAATACTAATGAAAATCATTGTTGTGGATAAATATTTCTTGTTGCAGAAAAATATTCATTATTTTGGTCAAAGACTCATTTTTTCGAATAAAGTAGTGTGAAATGCGTGTGTATATGCACAAAGACTGTGTAGTTCTCCAACGCATAACCACAGTTTACTCTAGGATCCTCTCCTGGTACTCTCTCCTAGCAGTCTCGGGCAGCATCCGAAGACAGAAGGCTCCAAAGGCAGCTGAGTCCTCATGGACTCTCCTCGTCGTCCTGGGAAGCAAATCAGGGCAAGCCAGTTCACGCCTTGAGCAATGGCGTCGCTACGAACCTGCAGTCGCCGACGAGGGTCAGGTTCAGTAGGGTGAGAGTGAGCACTAACTAATGGTTCAGGACTAGGATGGAGAAGGCCTGCTCACGCATTTCCAGCACCCGAGGGGGCAGCAGTCAGGAACCCTTAGTTTACACTGTCAGAAGCGGACTGTAGGTGGTTGGAGATGACTACCTACGGCAACTTGTTCTTGCATGGCCAATTCTTCAAACATGCAAGCGATATTCACGTCAGGACATCTCCCCGAAACGGCGTACGTATGGTTCTCTGGAATGATAGCTGGTAGGTGGCGAGGCAGATGACCCAGATGACGCCGCTGACGATTCTGTAGTCCGCCATAGGTAAGGATATTGGCCGGTACCGTTTAGGCCCGGACCACTGTGCACTTTGGGGAAGAGGCAAAATATAATGTATTGTCTCTGAGGTGTTGAATAACAAATGTAATTAATATTGTGAAACTCAAGAGAAAAGAAAATAAAGGTTATTTATAATTTCGGAAAAAGTCTAATTACTATTTGAATGAAATCAATTCATTTCCACTGTGTTTATTATTAATTAATCTGCTAAACCTACCAGATGGAGGTTTCGGTAAACTTTTGCAACTTTCTATTCGGCCACTAAAATCGAGTAACCTGCCTACTTCAACCTAACCTAAACTAGTCTAACTAGCTAAACTACCATATTTAACATTTATAACTAGAACACATTTTATAAAGTGACCCCAGTAGATGAGCAACATTAAAAAAATCCCATATTCTACACACCCTTCCAAATGTTTAACACGAAACCTAAAATGTAAAATAAAATTGTATACTGAAAATATATCCATTTTAATATCATACTCAAAAGTGCATTTAAAAATTCATGCTGAATATCATTTTTTTATTAATACCCATACGATGTTTCTAAATCTTGCACTATGATTTAAACTGAATTGATTATCTAATAAATTATTTTTGCACCTTTTGTTCTAGTGCTTAACATTTGGAGGTGAAGTGAAAACGATTCAATTTGTCACACAAAAATATGCTCTCATTTACTTTTTATAATAATCTCTAGTTCTGGCCCATGGGAAGCAATTATAAAATTTGTGTAATATTGATGACGATATAAAAGAAGTTGGCTCGTACATGCATCTAAATTCTCCATTCAAAGTCATGTACTCTAAGGTAAAGGGCTCCAAAGTCAAACATCGCAAGGTCATGTACACCAAGGCAAACATCACCAAGGTCATGAACACCAAGGTAAACGCCACCAAAGTCAAACACACCAAGGTGAACATCGCCAAGGTCATTTACACCAAGTTAAACATCGCAGGGTCATGAAACACCAAGGTGAACATCGCCAAGGTCATGTACACCAAGGTAAACGCCTTCAAAGTCAAACCCACTAAGGTGAACATCGCCAAGGTCATGTACACCAAGGTAAACGCCTCCAAAGTCAAACCCACCAAGGTAAACATTGCAAGGTCATGAAACACCAAGGTGAACATCACCAAGGTCATGTACACCAAGGTAAACGCCTTCAAAGTCAAACCCACCAAGGTAAACATCGCAAGGTCATGAAACACCAAGGTGAACATCGCCAAGGTAATTTAAACCAAGGTAAACGCCTCCAAAGTCAAACACACAAAGGTGAACCTCACCAGGGTCTGGAACACCAAGGCAAACATCACCATGGTCATGTACACCAAGGCAAACATCGCCAAGGTCATGTACACCAAGGTAAACGCCTCCAAATTCAAACACACCAAGGTGAACATCGCCAAGGTCATGCACTCTAAGGTAAACGCCTCCAAAATCAAACACATCAAGGTAAACATCGCCATGGTCATATATACCAAGGTAAACATCGCCATGGTCATATACACCAAGGTAAACATCGCCAAAGTCATGCAATCTAAGTAAACGCCCCCAAAACCAAACACACCAAGGTAAACATCGCCATGGTCAAATACACCAAGGTAAACATCGCCATGGTCAAATACACCAAGGTAAACATCGCCAAGGTCATGCACTCTAAGTAAACGCCTCCAAAACCAAACATATCAAGGTGACTATCGCCACGGTCATGCACTCTAAGGTAAACGCTGCCAAGAAAGGGATAAGACTTTATTGAGCCAAGCGACAGCGCGGACCTCGCAAGTCCAAGGAGGCCGCAGTGATGTTGGAAGCCATCTTTATGAGAAGTTCGGCCATCTGCAGGAGGTCAGGATCGTCTTTACGGGCCACAAACTGCACAGTTTAAACATTAGTTCAAATTGGTATCAAATTGTAATAAAATTAAAATTTACACAATTGTAATTTATAGATTTTGCAATGTTTATTAGGACGAATTTTATATTCCGTTCAGTTTATTGATCTTCTAGTTGAATTTTAATTTTTAAGAATTGATTGTTAATTTTTATATCAATAAAATTTGAAATTCGTGAAACCTTTAGCTCAAACCAAAGATATTTTTAAAATAGAGAAAAAAAAAAACGTTAAACAAAAGTTGTCAGCTGCGCAATTACATCTTTACCTATCGCTTTCACCTTTGCAACACTTCTATTTGAAAGGGATGGCCAGAACTCCAATGTCTTTCATGAGACTTCGAGTTGGCAGAGCCAAGATGTCAGATAAGTTTATTATCCTTCTAACAGTTGAAATTTTGAATAGTTCCATTATTGTGCTCTGATAGGAATATGTTGAAGTTATTCTTGTGTAGAATATATTAACTAGTCAACGGTTTTAGCCATGCACCTCCCTGGAATAATGCCTGCCGCGATGTATCCGGATTCCGTAGTAGAAAGGGCGGCCACCGACTGCTTCTTACTTGCTTCAATGATTCATGCTAATACCAGTTGAAAAACGTCGCTTGAAATTATATTTCGAGAATCAATGTCTCCAGCGAAGTCAGCATCCGAGTATCCAATCAATTTAATGTCATCTGTTCTTTCATAAATATACTCAAGTCAAGATTTACTTTTATATTCTTCAAACATTTTATTAACAAAGTTTCAGCGTTTTTGATCTTGATTAGATGTTGACTAATCATGTTTCTTAACAGCAAATGATATGTATGGATGTGTGCAGACAGCGAGAAACATTATGCGTACGGAATATTTACCATTTTGGCTTTCAATTGTATTTCCTTTCTGAACGATTACACGAAAGAAAATAAAATCTATTAAGTACCTTTGTTACGTATTTTTTAAAATCAAATTTATTAACAGAAAATGATATGTATGGACGTGTGAAGACAGCGAGAAACATTAAACATCCTATCGCATATGCGTACGGAATATTTTCAATTTTGGCTTTCAATTGTATTTCCTTTCTGAATGAATATAATAAATAAAATTAAATCTATTAAGTACCTTTTTTATTTTATTTTTTGGCTTAAGAAAATAGATTAGTCCTTTATACCTGTCTCTCTTAATTTCTAAGCCCAAAAACAATGTTGCGTAAACGGAGTGATCTCATAATGAGCCAAAGCTCAATATTGAACCAAATATTTTATCAATTCTGGAAACCTGGTCATCATTAGGTCATCATCTACATCGATACCTAAATCTTAGCATTGTTTCGAATTCTATGGAATACGAATGGATCTGCTTGTGATTGGTTCAAATTAAAGTGTTTTAGGAAATGGGAGAACTTTGAACTTCAACAAATGCTTGGTTTCTGTTTTAATCCGTAGAGGATCTTTTTGAGTTTAGACACCAAGATTTTATTTCTAACCTCTAAACTTGTATGGATATCTATTTAAATATCTTCTTCTTCCGCCGTGGGTGCTACCAATGAAGACTTTGCCTATATATATTATATATATATTGTCACTGTATAATATTTGCATATATATTTTTAATTCATCATGTAAATTATCTTATAATAACTATTATGTAAATAGTAGCCAAAATTGTCATTATAAAAGAAGCTTGTTTTGGCATGCGGGCAGAATAAACTTTCAATAGAAAACTACCGTTTGCGTGATTCTTAATACTTCTTTACACGGAAATCCGTGACATTTTGGTGGAGGCGCTGGGTAAATCCTACTAAAGAATAAAACGGCTGACTTCGTAAATTTGAGAAGTCTCCGACTGAGAGGATTATCACCTGAATGTCATCACAAGGAACCAACAATGTTGAAAAGCGAACCAGGAGAAACTTCTGCTCAAGTCCCATCAACCTACATCTCTTTGCAGCAGCCAAGATATCCTTCCACTTTCGTTGGAGATGGAAGTGAAGATGCTTAAAGGTGGCTGAAAGATTACCAGCGTGTGGCAAAGTTCAACAGATGGGACGATTCTATGTGTTTGGCCAATGTCATATTTTTCCTGGCCGGAACAGCCCGACAATGGTACGAGAATAATGAGGACCTACTGACATCCTGGGAAGAGTTTCAGAGGGCTTTGGGTGAAACCTTCGGACAACAGGAGGAAGAAATGAAGAAAGCTGAGATCATTCTGAAGACAAGAGCACAGAAATCCAGTGAATCATCCGAGTCATACATTCAAGATGTGCTATACCTGTGTCAATTGGCCAATCCTCTGATGGACGATGAAACAAAGTTAGGACATTTGATGAAGGGAATAGCGGAGGACATCTATCAGATACTGATCGCTAAAGACGTTGAAAAAGTGGATCAGTTCCTAAAGGAATGCCGGAAAATAGAGTTGATGAAAAAACGACGAATAACTGCTAGTAAATTCGAAAGGCTCCCAAATGTGGCTCTCGTGGCTTACGAGGAGGAGGATCTTCCCTCTATGATAAGAAGAATTGTCCAGGAAGAATTTCAGAAGGTGAAAATACTCCCAACAGCATGCTTCCTTGGAGTTGAGCAGAAAGCTGAGAGTGCGCCTCTGGAGGATTTGATAAAAAGAGAGGTTAAAAGGGAACTTGCTCCCATCACCAGAAAGAGTAGCTTCCCGAGACCCCAGAGGAGTTATACCAGGCCGCTGCCACCGCAAAGATCTCCTGAAAATTCCGAAGTAAGGAAGACTGACGCCTGAAGAACTCCAAACGACCAGCCGATTTGCTTTCATTGCGGGCGACCGGGACACGTGGTGAGATATTGTCGAGATAGACGACGTATCTTCGAGGAGGCTAGAGGAAGAAGAACAAACTATTTTCCTAACTCCGAATTCAGCAGATATGACGGGGAACAAGAATCTGAACTGAATAGACGCTACCGGAACCCATCTCCTTATCCTGGCCGCGGAAGATCGCCGTCGAGAAGAAACAGCACTCCGTCGCCTTCCCGCCGATCTCCTCGCCGCCAAGTCCAGGAAAACTAAGAGGCGCGGTCTATACAGGAGGTAAGGCCGCCGACGTAAGTGAAATTCCTCCCCCTCTCATTACTGCTAATATGAAACGTAACTTTGTGGTGATCTCCGTTAACGGACAGAATATTGAAGCATTGGTTGATTCCGGAGCCGATTTTTCGGTCATTTCTGAAAAATTTCGCCGACATTTGCGGATCCCGTTCTTTGTTAAAAAAAGGCCCAATTTTACGAGTGGCAAATAAGAAATACGTCGAGACTTTGGGACGCTGCAATATACGAATCACCATTAAAGAGCTTGAAGTTCGTTTCAACTTTGTCGTACTATCTGAATGTAGTCTTAATATAATACTCGGTTGGGATTTCTTTCAGGCCACAAATGCGATTATTGTTTGGGGAACGGGCGAAATGCACCTGGAGGAGTGTGCAAGTCAAGGTATAGAAGTTGAAGATCTAGCCGTATATGCTTGTGAAGATTGCATAATCCCAGGCCGCTCGATTAGTAAAATTGCGGTTATTAGTGAAAAGGTTCAAGGCGCAAAAGATCTTATCGTGGAGGGTCACAAAGATCTCCTCTTGAAGAAAGAATTGGCCATTCCTTCATCGGTCATCAACTTCCATCACGGAAGAGGAGACGTATGGGTGACAAATGCAACATCTCGGAACCAAATAATCCCTGCAGGTATGCTCGTGGGCAATCTAGGTAAAATTGGAAGTAGTGGGATATCCAGTATAGATATGGATGACTGCAAAGAAATTAGAACCAACATTAAAAACGAGGATATACGTCAAAATATCTTATCTCAAGTAGATGATACTCTTTAAGCAAAGAACAGAGATCAAATATGGCTGAATGTTTGTTAAACTTCGCGGAGATTTTTGACTTTGAGAGAAGAGCAAGTAGACCTTTCTCCGGCGTAAAACATAAAATAGACACTTCAGACAACCGCCCAATTAAGCAACGACCGTACCCTGTGTCACCTACTGAAAGGCGAGCAATACAGGGAGAGGTCGACAAAATGATCAAAATGGGAGTCGCACAACAATCCGAAAGCCTCTGGTCTTCTCCAGTGGTCCTAGTAAAAAAGAAAGATGGGTCATGGAGATTTTGCGTGGATTATCGAAGGCTCAATCGGATCACGAAAAAGGATGTGTATCCAATACCAAGAACCGATGATGTCTTGGATAGTTTAACGGGAGCCAAGTTCTATTCCAGCATGGACTTACGCACAGGTTATTGGCAAATAGAAATTGATGAAGGAGACCGTGAAAAGACAGCTTTCGTCACCCCTGATGGTCTCTATGAATTTCGAGTCATGCCGTTCGGCCTATGTAATGTCCCAGCCACGTTCGAAAGAATGATGGACAATCTGCTGGCTGGACTCAAGTGGACAATTTGTCTTTGCTACTTGGACGATATAATTGTCTATGCGTCCTCCTTTCAAGAGCACATGGAACGCCTTGAAAAGGTCCTTAAATGTATCCAGAGGGCAGGTTTATGTCTCAATCCCGAGAAAGTGCCGATTTGGATCAAAGATAATCAAGGTATTAGGGCATTTAGTTTCAGAGGAAGGTATACGCCCAGATCCTGGAAAAATAGAGGCCATCATAAATTTTCCGACTCCAAAAAATACAACTGATGTGAGAAGTTTCATCGGATTATGTTCTTACTATAGACGCTTTGTGAGGAACTTTGAGAATAAAGCAAAGCCATTACACGAACTACTGAAAAACAATACTAGGTTCGTTTGGTCAAAGGAGCAAGATGAGTCGTTCCAAATATTGAAAGCGGCGTTGACTACAGATCCTCTTCTCGGCCATTATAAAGAAGAAGCCAAAACACATCTGCACACAGACGCGAGTGGACATGGCATTGGAGCAATATTGATTCAAATTCATGAAGGAGAGGAAAAGCCAATCGCCTATGCTTCAAGAACCCTCAACGCTGCAGAAAAGAACTATTCTACGACAGAGAGAGAATGTCTGGGCGTAGTATGGGCTATTTACAAGTTACGGCCTTATTTATTCGGGAAGCATTTTACTGTAGTTTCCGACCACCATTCTCTGTGTTGGCTAGCCAATATAAAGGATCCATCCGGAAGTCTAGCCAGATGGGCTCTACCTCTTCAGGAATTTGACATTTCTATTGTTTATAAGAGTGGAAAAAAACACCAAGATGCGGACTGCCTTTCACGAAACCCTCTTCTAGACACGGACGAATACAACATTCCAGAGTTGATCTCAATTACCGACGTAAGGAAAGAACAAGAAAAGGACGATCAAATTACGAACAAAATCCAAGGTAGTCAATCTAAAGGCGATGGAGATTTTAAGTTAATCGAACGTATTCTTTACCGCAAAAATTACGATCCCATGGTCAAAATGTGGCTTCTAGTGGTTCCTAAACAGATGAGAATTGACATCTTGAGAGAAGCCCATGATTCACCGATGGCAGGACATTTGGGATTTGCCAAAACCTACGATCGAGTTAGAAAAAAATACTTTTGGCCCGGCATGTACAGATCTGTGAAACAATATGTGTCGCATTGCAGAGAATGTCAAAGGCGAAAAGGATCCACGGAGCGCCCACCTGGACAACTGGTACCAATCCCACCTGTAGCCCGGCCTTTTCAGAGGGTAGGAATAGATCTGTTGGGGAGATTTCCTGTTTCGAACAACGGCAACAAGTGGATCGTGGTTGCGACAGATTATTTATCTATAGGTACGCAATGACCAGAGCAATACCTAATGGAAGTGCGGAGGAAGTTGCCAAATTCATGATAGAAGACGTATTGCTGAAGCATGGAGCTCCTAGAGAGTTAATTTCAGATCGAGGTCGAACCTTTATATCCAGAACATTAAAGGAAATTAACGACCTCTGCGGGACCATACATCGATTTACGTCAGCCTATCATCCACAGACCAACGGCTTAACCGAGAGACTCAACAAGACTCTCGCTGACATGTTGTCCATGTATGTCGATGTCGAGCAAAGAAACTGGGATGCAGTGCTCCCCTATGTCACCTTCGCCTATAACACCTCCCAACAAGAATCCACTGGGTTTAGCCCTTTCTACCTCATACACGGACGAGATGTAGAGACTCCACTTGACACCATCTTAGCCTACAGAGAAAACACCAGTCTGGAATACTACGTGGAGAGTATGGTGACAAATGCTGAGGATGCACGCCAGTTGGCTCGGTTGAACATCTTACGATCACAAGAAAGAGACAAATCTCGATATGACCAGAGCCACAGACCAGTCCATTATCAGACAGGAGACCTGGTGTGGGTGTTCACGCCTGTCCGTAGACAAGGGTTGGCGGAGAAGCTCCTAAAGAGATACTTCGGCCCTTATAGGGTGAACAGACAACTCTCCGAGGTAACCTATGAGGTGGAGCCTTTGGAAAAAAGACCACGACAACGGAAAACAAAATATATCGTCCATGTCCAGCGGATGAAGCCCTATCGGAGCCCAGGAGAGCAAATTCAGGCCTAATAAATAAGCATAACCTTATCGGAAAAATAGGAGGCAAGTTGGGAAATTATTTTTTTATTTTTATTATTATTATTTAAAATTAATTTTGCACTTCTAGTTCGTTTCTGATTTTTGTGTGTATAATTTGTTAGTATGTTGTAAAAGCAGCGGGTCGCTGCTTGCTTTTGAGAGGGGGGTAATGTCACTGTATAATATTTGCATATATATTTTCAATTCATCATGTAAATTATCTTATAATAACTATTATGTAAATAGTAGCCAAAATTGTCATTATAAAAGAAGCTTGTTTTGGCATGCGGGCAGAATAAACTTTCAATAGAAAACTACCGTTTACGTGATTCTTAATACTTCTTTACACGGAAATCCGTGACAATATGTATGTTATATAAAAAAATGAATTTTTCCTGTTGATTTTGGAATTTTTTTAAGATTGAGGTTATGATCTTTGATATATTTTGGAATACATTAGTATTAGGTCAATGGTATTGGTAATGCAATCGTGACAAAAATCTTGAAAGTATAATAATAAAGATTGTTTTGATCTGAGATTGCTTTAATTGAACTAAAGGAATATATATAAAATAATTTGATAACATTACTGCCTGGCTTAGGGCGTAAGAATAAAAAAATGAAAATGTAAATGAAATTTACATAATGTACAAAAGGTTTGAGCCGGCCATCGGGAAACAACAAACAATGAGTTTTTATAAGGGAAGCGTTACCTCTGGCGATCGATTCAGCAGAGTATTTGAATCTATGAAATATAATTTTAAATAAAATAATATTTTAATATAACATGTATATTAATAAATTATTTTTATATTTTTATATATGTGAGAAAACAATAGAAGAAAAATAAATAAAAAGGTCAGGTGTAGATATTAAAAATAAAGAAGGTATAACCTGACCAAAAGCACAAGTGCTTTTTAGATGGCAAAGTGCCATCTAGTGGAGCAAAAATAAACTAAATATTTATTTAACTTGCTCCGTGATATTTGGCCAACCCAATTTCTTGATAAATCAAGAAAAGCCATCCACGAACGCGTTTCGCGCTGTTGGCGCTCGTCAGCGTAGAGAAGGCTGTACCACTGAGACAAAAATATTTTGGTCCCAGAGGCTTCTTGGAAAAAACAAGAAATGGGTATTTAAGGCAAAACCTGCGTAAATACGCTTAATACATGATAAAACAATGGGAAAAAATAAAAAATAAAAAGGTCAGGTGTTGATATTAAAAATAATGAAGGCATACCCAGACAAAAAGTACATGTGCTTTTTATATTTGGCCTTAAAAACCCATTTATTGGTTTTACAAGAAGCCTCTGGGACCAAAAATATTTTTGGTCTCAGTGGTACAGCCTGCTCCACGCTGCGCCAACAGCGCGAAACGCGTTCGTGGATGGCTTTTCTTGATTAATAAATAAATTGAGTTCGCCAAATATCACGGAGCAAGTTAAATAAACGTTTAGTTTATTTTTGCTCCACTATATGGCGCTCTGCCATCTAAAAAGCACATGTGATTTTGGTCAGGAAATGCCTTCATCATTTTTAATATTTATATATATAAATTTATATAATATTTATTCATATTTTTGTATTTACCTTATATAGTCCCTTATATTATAGTAGTAATAAAGTAGTTCAGTCCAATCTCATTCTCTTTATATTTCTGCCCACAGTAACACAATTTGTACCCGACCTCGGTTCTTACATTAGTGTGAGCCCTTCACGCAGACTGTACCATAAAGATTGAATGGATGCCAGCACCTACCTGGCGACCACAGGAACAGCTGCCGTCACAGTCGTTGAGTACATCTGGGAGCAGGGTCTGGAGGTCAGATCCATAACTGCCCACATAGAACTTTGTTATTTGGAGAGAACTGTTGATAAATGTTCACTTAGAGAATTTACTTTCTTTTATGAACAAATTAATAAACTTTTGATAAGCGTAAGAATACAAATAGAATATAAGGCCGATATAAATTCGACATATAACATATTTAAAAAAATAATATACATTATTTTAGTATTATTTTCAGATTTTCAGTAAAAGATATCTCTGCATCATGAAATATGTGTTGATCCTTCTAATTAAATTGTAACATTTTTTTAAAACATTTAAAATGGTATCTCTTTAAAATAAATATCAATTTAATTTTAAGAGCTATGAATGCCGGCCAGGCAACCTCGATCTTTACGAATTAAAATAATAATATATATTTAATTTCATTGAATATTTGTATTATATTTATTCATAGTATCTAACGGTGGGAAAACGCGGCACGATACAAACTTGTGTGTCTATATAAACCTCTAGGGAAATCTATCTCTTCCAGGATATAGAACTCTATCCAAACTATCTAAATATATAATTGTAGTATTATTATATTATTATTCTTATTTATTATATACTAGATTAATGACCCAGCTTCGCCCGAGAATTCCCCCGAGTGCAATATCCTTCATATTGAAAGTACATCAATAATAAATAGTAGAAGTGCCATAGAATAGCAATACAGAAGTAACACATAAACCACAGGCAAAAAGTGTGTTTGTGACCAAAATTGTATTATTTTAGTGTTTAGGTATTTGATTTAATTATTTTTTTGCAATCAATTTAGTTGTTTCAAATCAATATAGTTTAAATAGATGGCAGCTTTTCCACCCAACCCCCGATGTACCCGCCCCAGCGCATTAGCCCTTGAAATTGCTAGCCGAGTGAGGGACTGCGATGCCCATCTTCTCAGTAAGAATAAGAAAAAATGGGTTCATAAAAAAATTAATCCAAAATAATGGCTATTTACTATTACTAAACATACATTCAAGCGACTGAATTATTGGATAGCAAAGGTTGTGTGCCACTTAATTAAAGTATATATTCTAGATGCGGGAGTCGGTGGAAGGATGGTCTAAACCGTTGGTTTCGACCGCTATCCAGGTTCGAATCCCGCATTGAGAACCTTTTTTTTTTTCTGATAAAAAATGCTCCAGTGGCTCCCGATTCTTGCAAAAGTCCAACCCCACCAGCGAGTGCAAGTAACCAAACGGGGCTCTGGCACATTTGTAAGTGCTAAGTCGTACTGCTTTTCACATGTGTAGTCATGTGGTGCACTTACAGTAAAAGTAGTCGCCTATTTCTACCCACCATGATTATCATGGCCTGTACCACGTGTACTAGGGATAAGCAAAAAAAAGGAAATATTCCTGATAGGTAATGATGAATATGTGTAATTTCGGCCACGTAGAACAGGAATTTCTTACCCTAACGTATTTTTAAAAAACAATTTAGTTAGTTTTCATATCCACATTTCTTTTTAAATTGTGATTGGTTATCAGTAGCTGTGCAGACCTACATTAGATTATATAATGTACCTGTAAACTTGTTAGATTTTCCACAGTAATTGTGAATAAATATATAAATCTGAATGAAATTATAAAATTTAACACTTTATGTCAGAAAATTAATTTCACAGAGATTGGAAAATATATTTTAAATAATTGTCATAAAACCAAAAATTTACATAGCCTGCAACTGTAAATAATACATCGGCAACTTGGCGAATGTTATGTACCTAAGCCCCGATAGATGGCGCGCCCTCTAGGTGGGAAGTTTGTAAACATTAGCCGCCATCTTGGGGGCGTAGCCATTTGAGTCTTTGAAGTTACTTGCTTAATTAATAATTATTTTTATTAATTAAACTTAGTTTATATATTCTTCTTTGTTATCTCACAAATTATTTAAGCTCATATAAAAAAATATTATTTTATTCTACCCACACACGACTAGCCACCTTCATTACTGTGACAATATATACAGAGCGCTCTAAGCCTAACGTCAGAGCAATTTGCGTTGTGTTGGATAAAAAACTCTAATAAAGCAATATACTTTTAAGACATTCATCTAAGATTCAAAGGCATATTGTCGTTTTTTCTCAGAATATTTTTGCGGTCAATATAAATTCATAATAATCTTTTAATTATTGTTTCTATAAAATATGAAACAAATGGTGACAACTGGAAACTTAGTTTTCTGCTTTCTCCGTGTCTATTTCTGTTATAATATGAAAAGAATATATTTTATTTTATAGATATCATAGAGAGATTTCGTGTGTATGCTTCCCTAAATTGAAATGAGAGAGAGAATATTTCTTGCAGGAATTTACTTTATAAAAAAGCCACACATAGATTATTATTTTATTTAAAAATTAAATTATAGCACTTACCAAAAATATTTGAGAGATTAAAATATGTACCTGTATTCTAAATATTTGTCTATTGATTTTCCATAATTTAGGAGAGAATTATTACAGAGTTTTTGTATATTTTTCCAATTCTATTTTAGATTTATGCATATTCTTCTTTTTCCTCAATCAATAAATTGGTAGGCAGTATTCCTGATCTCCTGAAGACTTTTTACCGAGCTCTTTTTCAATACGTTCATGGAATCTTCTCATTGAGTTATTCGTCAACTCCATTCTTGAAGATTTCTCTTCTGGATTTTCCCTCTATATATCCAGTCAGTTATAAGGTCGGACAAGATGTCCAAACATGCTGGTTCTACACATCTCAGTCGTAACCAGAAGGCCTTATTCCCCAATATCGTATATTTTACTATTTTTTTTTATCTTTGTTCATTTATTCTGTCAGTCCATGATATTTTCATAATTTGGCATCATTAAAACTAATTGCTAATGTTTTGACTTGTTTTTATTCCTCATATGATTTATTTGAATATTTATATGTTTTGTTTTTGAATGGTTAGATGTGTGATAGGAATTGTGTAATGGTAAAAGATCGTCTTCTCGAAAATGTTCTGCCTTGGAACATCTTTGGTTGCTGGGATAATAAAGATCGTATGTGTTTCCAAGATACTCACCCCAGAACACCATCCAGCTCGTTGGGGAAAAGAGACACGAGGTCCGACGTGCCTCTAGTTAGGGACTTGAGGCAGTCGTCTACCGCAGCTTTCTTACAAGCCAAAACGTGGTCTGAAACGGAGAGAGTTGGCTACTGCAGCGATGTCCAGGCACTTCCGTTGCTCCTGAGCTGTGCGTGTGCAAAGCGTGAGGCGAATATCAGGACATCCCGGCTGAGGTTTTTCCAGAGTCACCATGTAGCTGCCTGCACAACCTAACCATCAAGCGGATATCTTTGTTATCACGTAGCTGAGTGAATCACTCTACCATAAAACCGATGGCAATGTCACCATAGAGGTGAAACTGCAACTCCTCGGCATTTAATTGATGACATTGTTACCACGTGGCAGCATAAAACGTTTCTATCGAACTGATGTCATTGTTACCATGTATCTGTCTAAACCCTTTCACCAGAAAACTGGTGCCATGATAGTGTAGTTTACCGCCAACCACACCATCAAACTGTTGCCAAGTATCATGTTTAGATGCCTCAACCGCCCCATTATTATGCTGATATTATGAGATGCCAATAAAAACTGCACCATCATCCAACCATTAACCTTAAGGTAATCAGTCACCATGTGTGTATCACCCGCCACCAAACCGATGCCAATATATCGGCTAGCACTACTCCGCAATCAAACTGATGCCACAGATCACTCTTTAGTTGCCTGAACCACCTCACCATCAACTAATGTTACATAGTTCATACAGTTGATATATAGTTCACCATGTATCTGCTTGCAATACCCCACCATTAACTGATGTCACTGTCACTATGTAAAACTATGTTGCCTCTAACATCCCACCATTGAACTAATCACATGCGATACCATGTAATCTGCAATACCCCACTTTTGAACTGATCCCATAGAATAAAATGTTTCCTGCAACATCCCACCATTGAACTGATCCCATGTGATACCATGTAATTTGCAACACCCCACTTTTGAACTGATCCCATAGAATAAAATGTTTCCTGTAACATCCCACCATTGAACTGATCCCATGTGATACCATGTAATTTGCAACACCCCACTTTTGAACTGATCCCATAGAATACCATGTTTCCTTCAACATCCCACCATTGAACTGATCTCATGTGATACCATGTTTCCTGCCACACCCTACCATTTAACGGATCCCATGTGATACCATTTTTCTTGCAACACCCCACCATTTAACTGATCCCATGTGATACCATGTTTCCTGCAACACCCCACTATTTAACTGATCCCATGTGATACCTTGTTTCCTGCAACACCATACCATTTAACTGATCCCATGAAATACCACGTTGCCTGCAACATCCCACCATTTAACTGATCCCATGTAATGCCACGTTGCCTGCAACAGCCCACCATTTAACTGATCCCATATATTACCACGTTGCCTGCAACATCCCACCATTTAACTGATCCCATGTGATGCCACGTTGCCTGCAACATCCCACCATTTAACTGATCCCATGTGATGCCACGTTGCCTGCAACAGCCCACCATTTAACTGATCCCATATAATGCCACGTTGCCTGCAACATCCCACCATTTAACTGATCCCATGTAATGCCACGTTGCCTGCAACATCCCACCATTTAACTGATCCCATGTAATACCACGTTGCCTGCAACATCCCACCATTTAACTGATCCCATGTAATGCCACGTTGCCTGCAACATCCCACCATTTAACTGATCCCATGTAATGCCACGTTGCCTGCAACATCCCACCATTTAACTGATCCCATGTAATGCCACGTTGCCTGCAACACCCTATCATTGAACTGATACCAGTCATCATGTAGCTGCCTGCACCATCTCACCATAAAACCAATGATATTGGCTACCATGTATATTCATTAAGCACCATACCATCAATGGGTCACCATGTAACTCCACCACATCATCAAACTGGTGCCATCAGTTGTTATGTAATTGCTTGCGAGCTAATTATAGAAAAATCAATATCTGGTCAGGGAGAGACAGAACAGTTGGTTGTTACCCAGGTAAGAACTCCAGTTTTCCGCCTCCAGCGGCACAATCCCTGTGACGTTCAGGTCGGAGAGGAAGGTTCCCGAGAACCAGGATGTCTCTTTTCTTTTATATCTAAGGAACACCTGCTGCAGAATGCTCCAAAGTCTCTTCCTTTTCTGGTAGTTCAGTCCTGCACGGCAAACGTGTCCAAATTCCTGGCTGAGAGTTAAAATTCAGAAATAAAAAAAATCAAAACAGGAAGGTCTTCTAGTACTCAGATAGGGTCAATAGGTGTAACATGCGGTCTACATTCGAATTTCCAGATAAATATAAGGGCAGTAGAAACACGTCATAAATAGTTCAAATTTTCTATAACAGATGGCGCAATAACGCATCGTGTTTATAAATATATTTTGTTATTTATCTCTCTCCTTGAAAATGGGGTTATATAAAATATAGTTGAAAATAGAACTTATATGAGCGCATGAGAAGGTTTATTATTCAAAGTAGCATAGGCGATAGACAAAAATACTTGTTTCAATCCATATTAGGAAACATTTATACGTTAGAAAATAACATATTTACCGTAATATTTTCAAATCAAACAACCTGCTACTGTTTGTACTGCGATGCACAAAATATTAGAAGGACCTG
>CP092871.1:45473143-45508221 GCA_030710605.1 Cordylochernes scorpioides
ATTTTTAGCTATTATTTATATATATATGGTATGTTATTTACATATTTAAAGATGTGCAAAATTTTTGTATTAACATGGGTATTTTATGCCTGAATTGAATTTTATATATACAAAACAAGCGAGAAATATACTATTGCTTATCTGGAATGTAGTTTTATGTATCAGGATTGTGTATTAAACTATTGTACACTTCTGGGATATCTATATGTCTATTAATGCTCTGGTGTTTCGTGGATACTATTGCTTCAAGGATTAGTCTTTTATGTTTATTATATATGTTGGTGTAGTGCGTTTTTGGATCAGCTAAATTAAAAGTATGGCCTGTTGTTTCAATGTGTTGAAAATATAAGTGATTTATTGTCTTTGTTTTTTATATTTCTATTGTGTTCATTAATTCTGTCCTTGACTAACCTGCCTGTTTCTCCAACGTATACACTATTGCAATGGTTACATTTAACGGAATAGATGGCCTTTCTGTTGTATATTGGCAGGTTAGGGCTATTGTTTTTAGTGTTAGGGTTTCTAACTATAGAACCAATGTTTGGGGTATTTTCATAAAAAATTCTGATTCCGTGTTTTTTAAGTTCTCGGGCTATTTTGATGTTATTGGGGGAATATGGTATGATGCATGTTGATCTGTATGTCTGGTTATTGTTGATTGTGGAAGGGTTATAAAAATGTCTTAATATAAAATATTTTGGGTATCCCGCTATGAGAAGGTTTTGCATTATATTTTGAGTTTCTATTGTTTTGAATGTTTGATTGGAACAATGGGTATGGATCCTTTTTGTGAGGGTTTTTATGGTGTTTATTTTATGGTTTAAAGGGCAATATGAGGAGTAGTGTATGTAATTGGGTTGGAAAGTGGGCTTATAATATACTGTGGTGCTGAACATCTGGTCCTGCCTGGTGATGAAAACATCTAAGAAAGGTAGCGTGCCATTGGCCTCTTTTTATAGGGTGAAATATGTGTTTGCCAATGACGGCGACTGCATTTTACACGTTTTTTTTTTTTAAAGAGATAAAAAAAACAAAGGCCAGAACAAAATAAAATATACGAAAGCCATTATTTACATACAGTAACGCTGATTTTGTAGAGTTTTTTTAAATTGCATTGTGTGCACTTACCGTAACTCAGTTAGTAATATAAATTTCTCTCTCAATACTCAATACTTTGTAAAAAAAAAAGTAACACTCGTATAAAAAGATATTTAAAAAAAAAGTACGCAAGTAACTTGAAAAAAAAAAAATGCAGAACGCTCATTGGTCGCTCAATTGGTCTGGTGTTGTTACTTCGCCTCGTATTTACTCCAGGTAACAAAAAGTTCTTCAAAAGAAAAAAAAAATGAATAGCCAAAAATACTAATCAAAATATAGCCGAAAATTTTCCTCAGGTGTATAAAAGGCGACATGCAAAATTTGGTATCAATTGGTTCAGTAGTTTTTGAGTTCATCACGAAACAGACAACAGACATTGACTTTAATATATAAGAAGATATATTGACAGTACTGTGACGACATATCATTTTGAATGTTGTCGCGAGGACCGGGCAGATTTCAGAGGAGCCACGGACGCGAATACAGAACTTCCCAATCTACGAAGAAGACAACGAAATAACATAATACTTTAAAAGGTAGATGGAAAATTTGCCGGGAGGAAATTCATCCATAGAAGCATAGGGCGCCTCTTTCGTAAGGGCGTCAGGTTTTGACGTTTATTTTAACGGGAGAGGCGCCCTATGCTTCTATGGACTTTAAAAGATGTTATATATTTCTTATTTACTTTGAATATGGAAACCCGCTTCGGGAAACGAGTACGGCACAAAGAAAGAGGGAATCAAGGTGGATTACCTACAAAGTTGCAATAAGGTGCAACAATTTACTAAACATACATTCAAGCGACTGAATTATTGGATAGCAAAGGTTGTGTGCCACTTAATTAAAGTATATATTCTAGATGCGGGGGTCGGTGGAAGGATGGTCAAAACCTTTGGTTTCGACCGCTATCCAGGTTCGAATCCCGCATTGAGAACCTTTTTTTTTCTGATAAAAAATGCTCCAATGGCTTATGAATCTTGCAAAAGTCTAACCCCACCAGCGAGTGCAAGTAACCAAACGGGGCTCTGGCACATTTGTAAGTGCTAAGTCGTACTGTTTTTCACATGTGTAGACATGTGGTGCACTTACAGTAGAAGTAGTCGCCTACTTCTACCCACCATGATTATCATGGCCTGTACCACGTGTACTAGGGATAAGCAAAAAAAAGGAGATATTCTAGATAGGTAATAATGAATATATGTAATTAGGCCACGTAGAACAGGAATTTCTTACCCTAACGTATTTAAAAAATACAATTTAGTTAGTTCTCATATCCACATTTCTTTTTAAATTGTTATCAGTAGCTGTGCAGAACTACATTAGATTATATAATATACCTGTAAACTTGTTAGATATCCACAGTAATTGTGAATAAATATATACATCTGAATGAAATTATAAAATTTAACACTTGATGTCAGAAAATTAATTTCACAGAGATTGAAAAAAAAAATATTTTAAATAATTGTCATAACCAAAAATTTACATAGCCTGCAACTGTAACATATACATCGGCAACTTGGCGAATGTTATGTACCTAACCCCCGATAGATGGCGCGCCCTCTAGGTGGGAAGCTTGTAAACATTAGCCGCCATCTTGGGGGCGTAGCCATTTGAGTCTTTGAAGTTACTTGCTTAATTAATAATTATTTTTATCAATTTAACTTAGTTTATATATTATTCTTTGTTATCTCACAAATTATTTAAGCTCATATAATAAATTATTATTTTATTCTACCCACACACGACTAGCCACATTCATTACTGTGACAATATATACAGAGCGCTCTAAGCCTAACGTCAGAGCAGTTTGCGTTGTGTTGGATAAAATAACTCTAATAAAGCAATATATTTTTAAGACATTCATCTAAGATTCAAAGGCATATTGTCGTTTTTTCTCAGCATTTTTTTGCGGTCAATATAAATTCATAATAATCTTTTAATTATTGTTTCTATAAAATATGAAACAAATGGTGACAACTGGAAACTTAGTTTTCTGCTTTCTCCGTGTCTATTTCTGTTATAATATGAAAAGAATATATTTTATTATATAGGTATCATAGAGAGATTTCGTGTGTATGCTTACCTAAATTGAAATGAGAGAGAGAATATTTATTGCAGGAATTTACTTTATAAAAAAGCCACACATAGATTATTATTTTATTTAAAAATTAAATTATAGCACTTACCAAAAATATTTGAGAGATTCAAATATGTACCTGTATTCTAAATATTTGTCTATTGATTTTCCATAATTTAGGAGAGAATTATTACAGAGTTTGTGTACATTTTTCCAATTCTATTTTAGATTTATGCATATTCTTATTTTTCCTCAATCAATAAGTTCGTAGGAAGTATTCCTGATCTCCTGAAGACTTTTTCCTGAGCTCTTTTTCAATACTTTTATGGAATCATCTCATTGAGTTATTCGTCAACTCCATTCTTGAAGATTTCTCTTCCGGATTTTTCCTCTATATATCCAGTCAGGTAAAGGAAGGACAAGATGTGTCCAAATATACTGGTTCTACTCATCTCAGTCGTAACCAGAAGGCCATATTCCCCAACATCGTACATTTTACTATTTTTATCTTTGTTCATTTATTCTGTCAGTCCATGATCTTTTCATAATTTGGCATCTTTAAAACTAATTGCTAATGTATTGACTTGTTTTTATTCCTCATATTATTTATTTGAATATTTATATGTTTTGTTTTTAAATGACTGTATGTGCTCGATTATATGTGTGATAGGAAGTGTGTTATGGTAAAAGATCGTCTTCTCGAAAATGTTCTGCTTTGGAACAGGGGAACATCTTTGGTGGCTGGGATAATAAAGATCGTATGTGTGTATCCAAGATACTCACCCCAGAACACGATCCAGCTCGTTGGGGAAAAGAGACACGAGGTCCGACGTGCCTCTAGTTAGGGACTTGAGGCAGTCGTCTACCGCAGCTTTCTTACAAGCCAAACGTGGTCTGAAACGGAGAGAGTTGGCTACTGCAGCGATGTCCAGGCACTTCCGTTGCTCCTGAGCTGTGCGTGTGCAAAGCGTGAGGCGAATATCAGGACATCCCGGCTGAGGTTTTTCCAGAGTCACCATGTAGCTGCCTGCACAACCTAACCATCAAGCGGATATCTTTGTTATCACGTAGCTGCCTGAATCACTCTACCATAAAACCGATGGCAATGTCACCATAGAGGTGAAACTGCAACTCCTCGGCATTTAATTGATGACATTGTTACCACGTGGCAGCATAAAACGTTTCTTTCGAACTGATGTCATTGTTACCATGTATCTGTCTAAACCCTTTCACCAGAAAACTGGTACCATGATAGTGTAGTTTACCTCCAACCACACCATCAAACTGTTGCCAAGGATCATTTTTAGATGCCTCAACCGCCCCATTATTATGCTGCTATTATGAGATGCCAATAAAAACTGCACCATCATCCAACCATTAACCTTAAGGTAATCAGTCACACACACACACAAACCATGTGTGAATCACCCGCCGCTAAACCGATGCCAATATATCGGCTAGCACTACTCCGCAATCAAACTGATGTCACAGATCACTCTTTAGTTGCCTGAACCACCTCACCATCAACTAATGTTACATAGTTCATGCAGTTGATATATAGTTCACCATGTATCTGCTTGCAATACCCCACCATTAACTGATGTCACTGTCACTATGTAATGCTATGTTGCCTGTAACATCCCACCATTGAACTGATCCCATGTGATACCATGTAATTTGCAATACCCCACTTTTTAACTGATCCCATAGAATACCATGTTTCCTGCAACATCCCACCATTGAACTGATCCCATGTGATACCATATAATTTGCAACATCCCACCATTGAACTGATCCCATAGAATACCATGTTTCCTGCAACATCTCACCATTGAACTGATCCTATGTGATACCATGTAATTTGCAATACCCCACTTTTGAACTGATCACGTAGAATACCATGTTTCCTGTAACATCCCACCATTGAACTGATCCCATGCGATACCATGTAATTTGCAACATCCCACCATTGAACTGATCCCATGCGATACCATGTAATTAGCAATACCCCACTTTTGAACTAATCCCGTAGAATACCATGTTTCCTGCAACATCCCACCATTGAACCGATCCCATGTGATACCATGTAATTTGCCATACCCTACTTTTGAACTGATCCCGTAGAATACCATGTTTCCTGCAACATCCCACCATTGAACTGATCCCATGTGATACCATGTAATTTGCAATACCCCACTTTTGAACTGATCACGTAGAATACCATGTTTCCTGTAACATCCCACCATTGAACTGATCCCATGCGATACCATGTAATTTGCAACATACCACCATTGAACTGATCCCATGTGATACCATGTAATTTGCAATACCCAACTTTTGAACTGATTCCGTATAATACCATGTTTCCTGCAACATCCCACCATTGAACTGATCCCATAGAATACCATGTTTCCTGCAACATCCCACCATTGAACTGATCCCATAGAATACCATGTTTCCTGCAACATCCCACCATTGAACTGATCCCATGTGATACCATGTAATTTGCAATACCCCACTTTTGAACTGATCCCGTAGAATACCATGTTTCCTGTAACATCCCACCATTTAACTGATCCCATGTGATACCATGTTTCCTTCCACATTCTACCATTTAACGAATCCCATGTGATACCATGTTTCCTGCAACACCCCATCATTTAAGTGATCCCGTGTAATACCATGTCTCCTGCAACACTCCACCATTTAACTGATCCCATGAAATACCACGTTGCCTGCCACATCCCACCATTTAACTGGTCCCATGTAATACCATGTTGCCTGCAACACCCTATCATTGATCTGATACCAGTCATCATGTATCTGCCTGCACCATCCCACCATAAAACCAATGATACCATGTATATGCATTAAGCACCATACCATCAATGGGTCACCATATGTAACTCCACTACATCATCAAACTGGTGCCATCAGTTGTTATATAATTGCTTGCGAGCTAATTATAGAAAAATCAATATCTGGTCAGGGAGAGACAGAACAGTTGGTTGTTACCCAGGTAAGAACTCCAGTTTTCCGCCTCCAGCGGCACAACCCCTGTGACGTTCAGGTCGGAGAGGAAGGTTCCCGAGAACCAGGATGTCTCTTTTCTTCTATATCTAAGGAACACCTGCTGCAGAATGCTCCAGAGTCTCTTTCTTCTCTGGTAGTTCAGTCCTGCACGGCAAACGTGTCCAAATTCCTGGCTGAGAGTTAAAATTCAGAAATAAAAAAAATAATAATAAAAAACAGAAAGGTCTTCTAGGTCTCAGATATGGTCAATATAGGTGTAGCATGCGGCCTACATTCGAATTTTCAAGATAAATATAAGGGCAGTAGAAACACGTTATAAATAGTTCAAAATTTCTATAACAAATGGCGCAATAACGCATCGTGTTTATAAATATATTTAGTTATTCATCTCTCTCCTTGAAAATGGAGTATATAAAATATAGTTTAAAATAGAACTTATATGAGCGCATGAGAAGGTTTATTATTCAAAGTAGCATAGGCGATAGCCCAAAATACTTGTTTCAATCCATATTAGGAAACATTTATACATTAGAAAATAACATATTTACGTAATATTTCCAAATCAAACAACCTGCTACTGTTTGTACTGCGATGCACAAAATATTAGAAGGACCTGGATCATAAGTAATCAACCTCTGGTCACCCCCCGTTTAATCTATTATTTACATTCTTGGACAAAACTTAAGGAACTGAAAAGTCTTTGAAATCGTCGGGTTTCTAAGGGGACAAAACCAATCTTGTTCAAACTTGTTTATCTTGTATGTCTTCAATAAAAGTCACTGTGTGTCAAATATCTTTCAAAGTTATTATCTGGATCCCGATATGCATGCTGCAAATTGCACCTTCCTCAAGTTTTGTCCATGAGTTTACTGTATATAATGGAAAATTGTTAATCGTTACATATTTGAGCCTCTAACATAAATTCAGCTTGATCACGGATTTACAAAATAATCGGGTCTTTGGCGCCATGTAAATTTCAGCTAAACAGCCTTGTTAACAAGTGTAGATTTAACATTTTTGAATTTCAAACAATTACGATACTCCATTAAGCATGACACACGGTTCTTTCAGCAATAGGAACAAAACAAAACAACTAAAAACCTCTGAAACACAAATAGGTCTCGACCAAAATTCGGAATATTTAAATAGATTCTCTCTGCGTGTGAGTTAATTTTTAAAAATAAATTTGTTTGTGGATGATATATTCAAGACGTACAAAGTCATGTTGCACGTCACTAAAATACAAGCACGAACATTGCATAAAGTAGCATATATAGCAAAATATTTAGCTATATTTTAAAAATTAATTCAAATTATTAATCCTGAGATATATAGGTGTATAATTCAGATTTTGTTGCTAAGTTTTTAGAATAACCTAGTCTCAACAATGGGCTTACATTATAACATTAGTATCTGAGAGACATTCGGCACAAGTTGATGGTCATTAAGCTAGATGTGTATGCGCCAGATATTATCAATACTATTGGGCACTAATAGAGCAACTAATTGATTCTTTCTCCCTGCGGTCCCCCCTGGACCCTTGGAATATCTTACCAAATTCTGGTTCATTTCCAAGGTGACTAGCGTGGCAACGGTACCCATTTTCCAATGAAGAGCATTGAATACGACAACAACAATTGATTCTTTGTCCCTGTAAATTGTGAAAAAGCTCTGTCCACAGGTTTGGTTGCTACTCTGACCATCGTCATAACTATATTTAACTCGAAATAACGCAAGAGATCTTAGACAACTGAAACACTGTTTAAATAGGTCCTGAGAGACAGCCTGTGCATGTCGTTGTTAACCTGGGTAGCTGCCTAAGATAGGGTTTGCTAGGTAAATGTTCAGCCACACAGGCGATCAACACACCGTGAGGAGACGTAGCGAAGATGTGGGAGGGTCTGAAGGCCCAGGGACAGGGTCGACCCTCGGCTAGAGGCCGCCTGGAGCCGTCCAGACAGAGGTAGTGGTAGGGGAAGTTGAGCCAGGGGCGCTCAGCTAGCCAGGGCTCCATGGCCTCCACCGTGGTGAAGGCGATGTCACCCACTCCGTCCGCCAGACATTGCAGGGACCCAGCGAATCCTCCGTACTGAGGGGCGTTGCAACCAGGACAAGCCTTGCACAACTGAGGATACTGCTTCTCTACAACACAGACTTTCTGTCAGCCAATGAGAACACACTTTTTGAACTAATGGCAGCGGCGCCCGGGTTCCGCTCTAAATAGCTGGGTTTCTGCCTCTATGGATCTCAGAGCCTTTGTCAGTCATTTTGACCACGTTCTTAGTGTGACATCCATGAAACGCCCTGATGTATATAGTTGTTCATTTGTTTTAAATAAATATTGAATTGATGTATATAGTTGTTCATTTGTTTTAAATAAATATTAAATTGATGTATATAGTTGTTCATTTGTTTTAAATAAATATTAAATTGATGTATATAGTTGTTCATTTGTTTTAAATAAATATTAAATTGATGTATATAGTTGTTCATTTGTTTTAAATAAATATTAAATTGATGTATATAGTTGTTCATTTGTTTTAAATAAATATTAAATTGATGTATATATTTGTTCAGTTGTTTTGCATATTTTTCATCTGTGAATTAATCTCATAATTTGGTCTATGAAAATAAAAATATTGGACCAGTGACCAAAACAAAACTGTAAATAGATCGCTTAATGTTATATAGTTAGTATAGAGAATTGTTAGGCAGGATATATATATATTTAAATGTTATGCTTATGTAATTTTAATCTTAATTGAATAAAAAAATATAAATTATAAATGTGTTATAAATCTTAAAATCAACCATTAAAACAACTGGCGACGAGGAAAAGCAGATTTTGTAAAGAAAAAAGAAATTGAATTGTGAAAATAAATTATACTTTAAATATGTCTTCAGGTATGTTTGAAAAATTTGACGAGAATTTATAAAATGTTGAAAATTATATATATCGATTGAAGCAATTTATGCTAATCTCTAAAACAAAGGAAGATTTTAAGACGCCATTTCTTATTTCAAGCATCGGACCTAAATATTTTGGTATCTTGCGAAATTTGGTTTTTCCGGAGGAAGTTGATCAAGTTCCCTTTGATAAATTATGCAAGATCTTATTGAAACATTTCAATCCAAAAACCAATATAATATATGAAAGATTCATATTTCAGAAAATGGATCAAAAATCAGGCGAAACAATTTCTAAATATATAATACGCCTAAAAGAACAGGCTCAAAGGTGTAACTTTGGAGATTTTTTGCAGGAATCCCTGCGAGACAGATTTGTAGCGGGCATCATTGATACATCGACCCAAAAGAAACTACTACAGGAAAAAGGATTAACTTTCGAGGGAGCATTAGACATCGCTCTGTCTGCGGAGTCAGCAGATAATGACCTACACAACATCAAGAGATCCGAAAATGCCCATCAGTCCCCACAGCATCTTCATGCCATCAATAATGCCTGCAAACACTGTGCTAAGACCAACCATCTATATTATAATTGTTTTTTAAATCAGCTAATTGTAGAGTTTGTGGTAGGGTAGGTCATATTTCTACTATATGTTATAAAAAAGACAGTTCTGCCCGTAAATTGCCCAGAAATTCTAAAAATACTTTTAATAAATTTAAAAAGCACCCTAATGATAATAATCCTTCGGGATCTCAAAATAATTTATCATTGAATAATATAAATTTACATCCTCCTTTGACTGAAACAGTATATGTAAATAATATAAAATTTTTGGCTGAAATTGATACTGGTGCAGCCATTACTACATTAACTAAATATGTGTACTTTAAATATTTCAAAAATATTAAATTAAATAAATGTAATACAGTCTTGACAGGCTATAGTGGCTCTAAAATACCTATTTTGGGCAAGGCTAAATTTAATATAAAATTAAGAAATGTTTCTAGAATCATTGAATAACTAATAACTGATTTAAATTGTTCTAAATTTCTCTTAGGAAGAGATTTCCTTAATCTTTTCAATATTTCATTCAATTATTTGCATAAATTGGACTCTTTTAATATAGATTCACTTTTAAATGATTATGAATCCATTTTTGAATACAAATCTGGCCCTATTAAAGGTATCAAATGCCATCTTGATGTGAAGGCTGACTTTATCCCAAAATTTTACAAATTCAGACAAGTTCCTTTTGCATTAAAACAACTTGTGGAAAATGGAATTGATAAATTGGTTGATTTGAATATTTTGTCTCCAATAGATAAAAGTGATTGTGCTTCACCACTTGTTTGTGTTGCAAAACCAAATGGCCAAATTAGACTTTGCGCTGATTTCAAAAAGAGTTTAAATCCTTACTTAGAGGATGTCAAATATCCTATTCCTAACATAGATTCAGTCTTGAGTAATTTTCAAGGAAAGAAATTATTTACTAAATTAGATTTGTCAAAGGCTTACCATCAAATTGAGATGGATGATATTTCAAAAAAGTATTTGGTTGTCTCCACTCACAAAGGTTTATATAAATATAATCGTTTGGCCTTTGGTATAAAGACTGCTTCTGAAATATTTCAGAAGACAATGGAATCCTTCTTCTCGGGAATCAATGATGTTTACATTTATTTTGATGACATTCTTATTGCATCAGAGGATTTGGAAAGCCATTTAGATATTCTTAAAAGAACACTTAATATTCTTGAAGAAAATAATTTTACAATAAACAAAAATAAGTGCTTGTTTGTTAAAAACGAGATTGAATATCTTGGACATAAAATTAATAAATTTGGTATATACCCCTTGAAAGACAAGCTAGCTTGCATAAAGAATTGTCCCCAGTTCCTAAGAATATAACTGAATTAAAAAGCTTCCTTGGAATTTTGTCATTTTATAGTAAATTTTTGCCAAATCTTTCAGATTTAGCACATCCTTTATACAACCTATTAAAAAAGAATGTAAAATGGTCTTGGAATGCTGGGACAGATAGATCCTTCAATTCCTGTAAAAATGCATTAGATGAGATCACATGTTTATCGCATTATTCCCTAAATTTGCCTTTGATTCTCTCATGTGATGCAAATCAGGTGGGAATAGGAGCAACCCTTTCACATTTGAAGGGTGGGGAGGAAAGGCCTGTGTGTTTCATTTCCAGAACTTTAAATGTTCATGAAAGAAAATATTCTCAAGTTGAAAGAGAAGGACTTGCAATTGTCTTTGCAGTAAATAAATTAAAAAATTACCTTTTTGGTAGGAAATTTACCATTTATACTGATCACAAGCCCTTAATAACTATTTTTGGAGATAAAACAAATTTGCCTCCACTCATTGCAAATAGACTTCATAGATGGGCTCTAACTCTTTCAAATTATAGTTTTGAGATTAAGTATAAAAAAGGAAAGGATAATATTATTCCAGATTTCCTTTCTAGATTTCCAGAGTTTCAAGAGAATAATTTGGAATATAATGATGGGAGTGGTGAAATTTTACTCTTAAATACTTCCATCATTGACCATGTTCTTGTGGCTCATGAAACACAATTAGACAGGACTTTATTCAAATTGTATAAAATTATTGAGACAGGGGAGTTACCCTCAAGTCCCAATGATGATCTCATTCCTTATTTAAAAAGGATTGATGACTTTACCATTCTCCAAAAATGTATTTTTCTGGAGAATAGAATGGTTATCCCAAAAAGTCTACATGAAAGGGTACTTCAATTATTACATGAGAGCCATGCAGGAACTAATAAAATGAAAATGATGGCACGTTCATCTATTTGGTGGCCCGGCATGGACTCTTCAATAGAAATAATTACAAAAAATTGCAGAACTTGTCTTTCTAATGAAAGTTTGCCTCCTCAAAGGAATGAGAGTTGGCCTAAATATGCAGGACCATGGAGGAGGGTTTACATGGACTATTTCAATTTCAAAAACAAACTGTTTTTACTAGCAGTAGATTCATTTTCTTCATGGGTTGAAGTTTCTGAAGTACCATCTACCAGTGCATATTTTTGTATAAATTTTATGAGAAATTGTATTGCTCGCTACGGATTTCCACAAGTAGTGGTTTCTGATAATGGTCCTCCTTTCTTTAGTAGTGACTTTGGTGATTTTTTGTCTAAGAATGGCATATCCCATGTGACATCTCCCCCATATCACCCAAAATCGAATGGACAGGCAGAAGTCTCTGTAAGAGAGGTAAAGAAATTGCTAAAAAAGCAATTATATGAAAATGAGCAGGTGGAACTAGATTTGGCTCTGTCCAGGGCTTTGTTCTTTATAAGGACCAATGTAAATATTAGGAAAGGGACATCACCTGCGGAACTGTTTCTTGGAAGAAAGATCAGATCAAGACTTTCGGTGTTGTCAAAAGAAGAAGTAAAAGTCTCCAAAGTCAATGGTCAATATGTTCACAGTAAATTTAAAGTGGATGAGACTGTGAAGTTTAGGTGGATTACTAATGGGCATCCCTCTTGGTATACAGGAAATATAATTAAAATACTAGGAAGGAATAATTATTTAATAAAACAAGGTGACAGTATAAAAAAGGTTCATCAAAACTACATTAAAAAAATGTTGCCTGGTAAATCACATCCCACTAATATGAATGATGCTGAACGTGTGCCAACTCCAATCTCAGAGGAGAAAAATGTTACAACCCCCAGGTATCCTCAGAGGGAGCGCAGATGTCCGCAGAGATATGGAGAGTAAATATATAAATAAGGGGGCCAAGCCTAAGAAGGGGGAATTGATGTATATAGTTGTTCATTTGTTTTAAATAAATATTGAATTGATGTATATAGTTGTTCATTTGTTTTAAATAAATATTAAATTGATGTATATAGTTGTTCATTTGTTTTAAATAAATATTAAATTGATGTATATAGTTGTTCATTCGTTTTAAATAAATATTAAATTGATGTATATAGTTGTTCATTTGTTTTAAATAAATATTAAATTGATGTATATAGTTGTTCATTTGTTTTAAATAAATATTAAATTGATGTATATATTTGTTCAGTTGTTTTGCATATTTTTCATCTGTGAATTAATCTCATAATTTGGTCTATGAAAATAAAAATATGGGACCAGTGACCAAAACAAACTGTAAATAGATCGCTTAATCTTATATAGTTAGTATAGAGAATTGTTAGGCAGGATATATATATATATTTAAATGTTATGCTTATGTAATTTTAATCTTAATTGAATAAAAAAATATAAATTATAAATGTGTTATAAATCTTAAAATCAACCATTAAATCACGCCCCAAATAGCTTCAGGATCTCTATCAGCTAATTTTAATATTTTCTTTAAACAAAGGAGCGAAGGACTCGGTATATACTCCCAAATGAGTGAGTTCCCGTCTCTTTGAATCACAGACACTCTGTCAGCCAATCCTCGCTCCATTCATGTGATTAGTCAGACTCTACTGTACACTCTGAGAGCTGTTGAGCGTGAGTACCATACAGAGTTAATTATCATACATGAACAGTACATTGAACTTACTAAGAAGTGAGTCCATCTCCGAGTCCAAGGACCAGGCACCAGGCAGGCAGCTAGGTCCGAAAAAGTCCGAGAAGGCCCCAGGGTCTCCCAGGCGGCAGTTGGGAGGCATGTCCCCGCGGTCCACCAACACGGCCGCCGGCACGTGCCAACCCGCATTCAGCCCGTAGCCCGTGAAGCAAGCCCGCAATCCCCGCAGCGAGCGGAGTCGCTGCCCCGGGCCCATTATAGCCACCACGCGGTACCAATAGGGCTCTATACAGTCATTTGTTAGGACGTATTACAGAATGTGCTGATCCTATGTACATTGTGTAATCTAATTACAACACAAAGGTATATCTAGATTATGTGTTTGAACTTATTAGTAACTTTTCATTTTTGTCGGAATAAATTTTCGAAAACAACTAACTTACTAACAATGATCAGGTTTAAAATAGTCGACCAAACTGTGATGATAAAAATATACAAAAAAGTAATTATACATATTTGGTTAAATAAATACAGAGATGTAAACAAAAATAGACAATTTGGATTCCAGCAAAACAAGCGTATAAAAATGAAAACAAAGTGTTCCGGCAGCGTAGTTCTCGCCCAACGATACAAACGTATTGAAGAAACTAAAATTCCTGTCACGGGAGCCAAGATGACGTGGAGGTTAGAAAGTGTAAAAAAGGAGGAGATGGCAAAGTTCGGAGGTAACATGTTAGAAGAAGCCTAGGTAGTGGCTGAACAGAGGATAACGGGACAGTATGGTGACAACAGTGGGACAGCAGACAATCCTCGATTCTGAGATGTTGGAGTGTCACGGAGTCTGGGGTATAGCATTGTGCCTGGCTGCAGGGTCATCAGTTCGGCGAGTGTCGGCAAGTTTGCCGGCGTAGACTGTCAGGAGTTTTGTAGGACTGCGTAGCGACACGTTTTGTGCAGCTATCCGAGTTTAAATTATCAAAAGTACAAAATTCTGAGGCTCAGAGTTGCTTGTTGGGTTTTATTTAGCTGAGTTTCAGTCATTTCTGCCCTTCGCCAAGAATAAAAGATATATCTAGATAAGAACGTATTAGAGAATACATTTTCTTTAAAAATGGACACTTCGGCCAGATAAAATTTATTTTCTCAGCGTATCTACAAAATTCTTTTGTCTTCATCAGGAGAAATAAATAAAAAGGAGCATTTAGCTAGGAGTTAAAAATTATTATATATTTTAACGCCTTGCCAAATGCTTTATTTTTTATTTATTTCTCTTAGAGAAGACAAAATATTTTTGTTGAAACGTTCAGAAGATAAAACTTTATCTAGCTAAAGTGTCCATTTTTAAAAAGGAAAATGAATGCCGGCCAGGCAACCTCTATCTTCAAAATAATAAATTGCTATATATATATATGTGATATTTGTTATAAACATAACAATTTATTCTCTATAATACGTTCCTATATCTTTATTCTAGTTGATAGACAGAAATACCCGAAAGCTCGGCTTAAAATAAAAATCTCACAAGAAAATCTTCATCTCATGATTTTGTACTTTAGATAATCTACTGCTCCAGGTGGTTATTCAACTTACGAATGTAAATTGTTAAATAAGAGATATCATTATTTTTATTAGTTATTTTGGTGCACAATTTTGTTTAGTTTAATTCATTTTATGAAAAATTGAGAAATCGAAACACAAAAAGTGATATATTGTAACTCTCCATTTTAGTTTGTCTAATGATGATTATAAGCCATTTAGAATATTTTAATTTATAATTCACATACAAGTGTATACATATATTTAGGAATATTTAAAACTCTAAATATTTCACACAAATAAACATATTATTTAACATCTATTGATTCTCTCACATATTTTCTATATTTTTACACATTCAAATAATAGCCAACTTTTTTAAGCACTCCTCTATCTCCGGTTGTGGAGTCTTTCCCGCGGTGGGTGCTACTAATGAAGAGAGAGACCTTGTATATACATTAATCTCTCTCATTTATTATATATATTTATCGTTATATAATATTATTTATTCATGTATCTTTCCAATTCTGTATTTAACGATATATTATTATATGAACGATATAATAAAGTAATTTCGATCTCTCAATATCTCTTTCTCTCTCTCTAAACTTTTAATTATTCTTTTAAGACGTAAACTTTATTCAGATTATAAAAAAATATAAACTATGAAGAATCAGCAATAATATTAACATGATAAAATTCTCTAAAAAATTATTACGAAAATAAGAAAGTATTCAAATTAGGCTGAAAATTACTTATTTACAAGTTTTACAAGTGATATTTCTATCGTCTATTTGTTCGCGACAAAACTTCCACTGACTGGAGAGTGAGAGAAAGGGACATCCGTGAAGCCATGAGACACAATCCAAGACATTCTTCCTAAAATGACAACAGAAGCATCGGGTAGAAGGTTCTTTCTGACGGTAAGTCCCACACATTTTACTCCAAACATTCGGAGCATTTCTAATGAATCCTAAAAGATAGGATAGCTTCTTTCCTATTTGAATATACGCAAAGTTTTTGAACCATTAATACTCTAAACAGACGCTGTCTGGTCCACGCAAAAATTTCATCTTTATTTATTTTCGAAATTTACGATATAAAAATATTGGCAAGAAATATTACATACCTCGTTCATTTTCAAATATTTTACTATGTTACAACTTGAAATATGTTAAGTACTTAAGAAAACATATTTTTTTTTTTAAAGAAAAAGGCATCTCCTTATCTCCTTTTGACTTGCGCCATCTGTCGAAATAACTATTCGTTGATTTTTAATTACTCCAGAATTGGTCAAATACCTACCAGAATTATTAGATATCAACGAATATTTGGCATTTATCCAGACAGATAGCGCTAACCATCAGCAACTTTTAGTTGTACGATGATGAGTTGCATATTTCTTAATTTATCCACCTTATCCCAGGGAAATTTCACCTTTGTATTTTTTTAAATATATTTTTTATTTGCTTAAAACAACGGATTTCCGGGTTTGTTGTGTGTGAGTTTCTATCAGATAGACACACTAGCTTGTATTTAATGGAATTTCAATTCCATATCAATTCAATTCAATATAATAGTCATTCAATTGAATGACTCGGTAAGTTATTTTTTAAATATTGCTTACTCTTATATACAATTTTGAATTACCTGTTTTCTTGGCTGATTATGGTTTCATATGAGATAAAGGTAAATAATATATAGTTTGCCATTTTTATTTATTGATTTCAAAAAATATTAAGTGAATTCTTTATATATGCGAAATTTCAAATGTATTTTTAAATATTTTTCTCCCTTCCCATTGAATATAGGCCAACAAATTTATTTAAACTTAAATCAATTGACGTTATATGTGGCGCTGAGTTTGTTGTTGATATAAATTTGTTGTAATACCTTGAAAAAGGTTGGCGTTCAGCCAATATTGGTATTTAAATTATTTTTTATCTAATATTTGACTTTTTAATTAAATGATAATTATAAGACAGAATTAAGAATGGCTAAATTTAAAAAATTCAAATTTTGGAACTCCGCAGTAATTGGAAGTAAACATCCTAACCTATATGAATAGATACATTTTATCTTATGAAATTTGCTTTATCTTCCAATATATTTGAAAAGAAATAATATCAACTATATACCAAAGTGTTTTTATAGTCACAAGTTCACTTGCAGGGACTAAGTTTGGGGGAAACAGAAGAATTGATTCTAAACTATATATTATTTAATATTTTTCAGAATATTATGTCCTGTAGTATAAATTTCTCTGGTGTGGATCAAACTTCAAACATTTAAAATTCTAATGTCAAGTTTCAAGTAATTTCGCAGGATATATGCAAATATTGGTGAGATTTCACTGTTCTCAATGTGCCAGAAATTTTACAGAAATTTCCAAGGATAATTTCTCCTTTATATTCAAAGTTATTGCATGATAAAAAAACAAGCAGATATATTTTATAATTACTTCAGAGGAAAGTAATTCAACATGAAAGCTATGCTATTCTATCATTGATATCTCTCCAAATATATTCCTCCTATATGTTGTGTGTATACATGTTTACATTGTCTTCCAGAATTAAGGAGCGTCATGAAACCTATTTAAGACATCGCTGATTCTATCAAAATATGTTTTATTTTTCAATTTGATTAAAAACAGATATCTTTGATTAGTAAAATAGAATATTTTAAAAATAAACGTATCCCTAGAAGCCTGATGTTTCAACTAAATATTGTCACAGAATTCTGTGGTGGCCTACTCTACAAGCCACGTCATCATCCTGATGTCAGCATTTTATTCGTAAATAGTGTGTAGATATATCTCGGTTGGATTAATCGATCTGGAAAACTTGTAAATACCTTTCTTGTTGAAATACATTATTTAATGACTATCGCTCTGGTCTTGTTTACAATACAACAATGGATCAGTCTACAGTCGAAACAAAACCAGTCGTACAGGAAGACGTAACAATATATACACAAACAGTAACTATACGTACTCTCGGAAACTTCCTCCATGACCACGGGCGCCAGGTCGTACAGGTTTCCTGACAAGTGAAGGTCGTGGTCGTTGAGGTTTACCAGGTCCGCCTCTCCAGCCGCCACTCGTCGGATGCACTCCAACCTGGCAGCAAACCTCTCAGCCACCGAGAGAAGCTACCACAAAACTGATGTAGACATGGTAAAAGGATGAACACGTGTTCAGATAAACTTTCTAAACTTGGGCTCCACTCCAGATTGGGAGTGATTGAGGTGAAGAGATTCACAAGAACTAAATGGATCGACACAATAAAAGATAACTCTGTTTAGAGCGTTCAGAAAACTAACCCATCTAACTATAGATAGAGAGGCGGAGATTCCAATAACAATTTTCTTCGCCTATCTTAATCAGATAGATCAGAGTAACTTTTTAAAACTCTTTCAAAGCTTCTTTGGATTTGCAACATATACTCATGGTGCTTTATAATTCCTTCATATTTCCTTATATCACCAAAGAAATGAAAAGAGTCCATTGTGGAGGCTTCAACATGATTTATCAAAAGATAAATTACTGAAGAAGACAGTATTTATATAATTGCGCATAATTTATTAATTTAGAAATTAAAAATATTTATAATATATTAAAAATCAATGTACTGAAAACTGTGAATTATAAATAAAAAAACCTGTGATTATGTGGTAGAAGAGAGAGCGGAAATTCACAAAAGGAATACGTTGAAACTCGCGCTCCAGCGTTGTATGACGCAACGCCTCACCATCTTACAGAAAGGTCGTTAAATTTCCCCTTCAAATCGGGAACTATAAGGTTACTGCCTGGTCCTCTCTTTAGGAAAACTATAAAACCCTGGATTCGATGGTTAGTAGCCATATCTCTTCGACGTCGTCACTATGTCACTCTGAGATTTGCCGGCCCTCGGGACTTCTCTAATATTTATATATACCTTCCAGGTCCTTGCGCTTGTCACCTGTATTCATTCTTACCATTTCCACCTCGACTGCGATTCAATTTACCACAGGTAGGATGGATAAATTAAGTATAAAGCAAGGTGGGATCAAATCAGCAATGCCGGGTGTACGAGAGATAGCTCCAATCTGTCCCAACTGTACCGATAGACAGTGGAATTATTAGACCGAAGTGGCATCGGTCAAACCCTATCTCGTTCCTGGACTATAGAGAATGGTTGTATATAGGTTATGGGAAACCCTATGTGCTTCCCTATGTTTTTCCTTCAGAAATTACTCCATGTTGCTCCACGGTCAGTTCTTCTTTAGTAATCCATTCCTTCTTTGACACTCTAGAAGGTAGTGCATTGGACCTGCATTAGAATATCCGCATTCTCGGCCTGATGTCCCCCTTGCCACCGCTTTCTCTAGCCTGGCAAGACCTCCTCCTCTGCTACTCCCAAGGCCTTCCCGTGTCTAATCCAGCCAGCCCTACCCCTAGGAACCCTTTCTTCTTCACAAACCAGTTTTATTTTTGCCAATTACAGTTGCCTTAAACCAGATAATGGCCATATTCAGCTTCCTTAATTCCCGAAAAATAAATTCGGCACTCTCTTGAGAAGCCGTCAGTCGCCGTCACTCAACAGATTTTTCGGTTTCCCGTCAATTAAACCAGATTCCCGCCAATTCCACCAAATTCTCTCCAGATTTCTCGCTCTCCACCCTCCATGAAAATCCTTTTTCCGCTAGCATGAGCTACGTGGGCCTACCCCTAGGCAGTCGAGACCCCCCCCTTCCTACTTCGCAGCAGTAAAGGGACCTTAGTGCTCCGCCCTTCCACCTCCTTCGGGACGACCCCGACCTGGAGCTCTCCTTCTCCAACATTGTAGAAGCCGACAATGCTATCCTCTCCCACTGCACCAACGCCAACCAGCTCAACTACGACTCCTACTTCGACCAGCTCCTCTCTAAGAGGCGGGTCCTGGTCATGACGCTGGCCCAAGAGGTCGCAATCCTGACCAAGGAACGTGACCAGCCAACAAAAGGGATCCTCCTCACAGGCCACCCGTTCCTCCCCCAGCCTCTCTGACCCGGATCACAAACCTCACCCCGGCCACCATCTACACGGAATCCTCCTCCCAGACCACTGCCCCTAAAATCTAAAAACTTGTTAATATCCTATATCATTCAATACATTTCTACAACTCTACTGAGATTCGGAACCCCTCATTTTACAAATATATAGGCAATATTGCCTCCTCGCCAATATCTCTATTATTAACGCGTTATATATAGAAATTCGAAATGAAAACCCTTTTCAGCAACTCCCCCAATAAAAGGTCGTTAGTATAACGCGCGCCATAACAAAGAGAACAATAGTATTAATTATCCTAATAATATAAAATTTTACATATATTACATGCCGATTCAATACATAGAATGAAAAGAATGCAAGACCAAATATATAGCAGATATTTGAATATAGGAATATCAGAACATAAACGAAATATTGACAACCGAGAGACAGCAAACCATTAATATATAAGGTTGTCCCAAAGGTTCGTGTTTTTATTATTACACTTGGTGAATAATATTATTACGGCGAATACATAATAATACATAATACAATTACTTTATACATAATACAAAGACATTATACATAACGGCGAATAATATTATGAGGAATAATATTGGTATTTCAATTCTTTTTGCAAGTGTTTACGAACCTTTGGGACAAACTTGTATCATTATAAAGAGAAACAGACCATTCCTTCATCTTATCAGAACCAAAGACTCATTACTCCAACATCCCCAATAAACAACAGAGACTCGTTATAGAATACACCATATCCAGAAATACAATATATAACAGAAGACTGGACCTTCCGCAAATGTATAGTATACTTAGAGCCCTCAAAGAGCCTCCAAATAGAGAAATCTCTTCTGAATAACTTTATAGTAAAACCAGATGCACAAACTGCTAACAATAACTAAGACTTAATGGATTATTCTTGCTTCTATTGTTATATCCCAATCGTCTGTATTAAAATTCATTCAAATCTTTACTTTATATATGTTTTAAAATATCAAAATGCTGTCTCCCTTTGTATAATGATTTGAAAAATTATATATAATTTTCTACAACATTTATAAAAAAAAATAGGTAAATAGTATCTGATTGTATTACAACTCGTATCCTATTGCCGATTTATTGTATCGTGTTTTGAAGAAACGTATCACCGGAAGAGAGGCCTAATGTTTTCACATTTATTTCGATACAAGGAATTTTTTATTCGAGTTATTGTGGGTTGTAATAATTGTTGATCTCTCAAACTTATAGGTTTATATTGTGGGATAAAGTTCATTTCAATTGTAGTTATTCAAATGATAATATTTTTTGAAACTTGTTGTATATATGTTTTTCATATAAATTACCTATTGTACGTGAGAGTTATAAAAATGATTTATTAGTCTTAACAAAAATAATTTTATAGTTGACTTGATATTTAATTAATAAGTTATCATATAATATCAAAGATCACACATATCATATCAAATGAAAGGTTAAATATTCATATATTAAGTATATGAAAGTCTCTATAATTCTATAAACGCCATAATATATTTACTACTCATATAATATGAAGAATATTGATATGGGGTTTTTAAGGTATACTAATATTGTACATTAATAAATTACTTTTTAATCGCTGGTATTTTTTATTTAAATAGTCTATATATAGTAGATATCACAGCCGAAGTAATTATAAACTAACATTATACAAGACTCCAAACGACATCACCACCACATCTCCAACATCCGGAATACACAACTTTGAAGAAAGACATACAATGTTATCGCTCTGAAGATTTACGATTTCCCAGATGGTGGAAGCCTCCCTAGACAACTTTATCTTGTGCCTACATCACCGGGTTTTAAATATATATACGGTGATGTGAACACAAGATATATTTTCAAGGAGGACATTGATCTATAAAAATAAGGGTTACCTCTACCGTCAAAATATATGTCGAAACTAGACGCCATCTTTTGACTGCCGCCGCAAACTAGCGGCCTCGGGTCAGTGACAAACTGCAACACTGAGAATTGCTTTTAAGAGAAGGTGGCCGCTTCTCAGTTTGCCGAAGTAATCTAGGTCATATATAAACACGTATATTTTAAATAATATATATTACAAAAGAGGCATCTCTTCCTTAAAGGATGCTTTTATATAAAATATGTATTTATAGATAATCTACAATACGTTTGCACCTTCATATTTTAAAGGGAGAACTTCAATATATCGCCTCCTGTTTATTAAAGAAAATATTTGTTATTTTGTTTTATATATTTATTATATTATTATTGTTATATCGTGTTATTTGTGTGTGCGTTATATGTACTCATATACACAATATTTGAATGTAATTCTACTGTCCTCTATAAGCTTATGTCCATGGTTTTCTTGAAAACCATTTCTGAGATTCCATCCTTCAGTGTTGCGTATATAAGCAGAATCGTCCAATACAGTATTAGAGCTCTGAGAAGCGGTCTGGTGGATTAAATTGGCGAAACCGCTGGGAGGGTTAACCACTGATGAGCCAAGCCCTCCCAATATATTTTTCATCGCAGTAAGGACAGTAGAAGTTTGATTTATGTATAAAAGAAACATTCGTGCTTTAAAATCCTTTCATTTTATGTGCATAGATGGCGCGTTATTGCTTTGTGTTAATAGTATAATGTGTTGGTTCTCTATACATCATATTTTAATTTTGAATCAATATATATATAATTGAATATATATATATGCTAGTATATATAAATATCAATTTGTATATTATATAGATATTAAAAGCAAAAGAGGCACCAGGCTCACATGAGCATTTCTAGATGGCATCTTATGTATGTTACAATGAAAAATGGAATCTTAGAATAGTTTGCTTGAATCGTCCAATACAGTATTAGAGCTCTAAGAAGCGGTCTGTTAGATCAAATTAGCGAAATCGCTGGGGGGAGGGTTTTTCACTGATGAGCCAAGCCCTCCCAATATATTTTTCATCACAGTAAGGACAGTAGAAGTTAGTTTTGTGTTTTAAGAAAAGAAACATCGTGCCTCATAATGCTTCAAATTCTTATACAGTGGTACCTCGACATACGAGTTTAATTCGTTCCGCAACCTTGCTCGTATCTTGAATTACTCGTATCTCGAAGCAAATTTCCCCATACAAAACAATTGAACTACCATTAATCCGTTCTAACCTCCAAAATGTCACCCCAGTTATTTTTGTTAAGTGGTTTTAAATAATAAAAACGTATTTATAAATATCAAATATTTATTGCACAAAAACAAAAAAAGAGAATGTAAAGAAATAAATTAGATATCCTCACTGGTCTTTGCCATTTTCGCTAAATTTTTCTCGCTTTCACCTGTAGGCCGTTTAGAAAAAAACATGTCCAAGGAGGTTTGTTTCTTCCTCCCTCTCAGAATATTCCGGAAATGAGTTAGGCAAGTGTCATTAAAAAGGTCAGATGCACGACCTGTTGCAACTTTTTCTGGGTGTTTTTTTTTTCCACGAACTGTGAAACTCTCTCCCACATTCCTAAGATCTCCTTTATCTCACATGTATAAATAACCTCCTCCTCTGACTCCTCAAAACCAATTACTTGCATAACCTCATTATGCTCCTGTGACTGTAACTCTTGTATCTCCTCAGTCGTCAGTTCCTGGGTGTGCTCCTCGATGAGCTCGTTCACGTCTCTCTCTTCCACCTCTAAACCCATGGATTTCCCCAGAGATACAATCTCCTCCTCTACTGACACAGGGTACTACGGCCATACTGCCTCGACAAGTCAACAACTCGAACACCTTGCTCATGTTTTTCTATAATTTCACGTTTTAATCCAATAATCATCATCCTTTTTTTAGCACTTGACTTTTTACAAACTTTCTTCCGATCCATGGTTATAAAAATAAATGAACTAAAACTGTAAATGTAAACGCAACACAAAACACAACTTATCACAGCGGAAGCACGCTGCTAACTGATCGTGATGGCGCGACTGCGTGTTACTACCTGTTGTGTTTTAACTTTAAAAGCACACAAAAATATAATAAACTTGAATTTGTTTATTCAAGTCTCAAAAAACAAAGCTTTGTATATAGAACAAATAATAATGAAGAAGAAGAAAGAAACATTTTAGGAAAAGCAAAAACAAAACAAAAGTACTGGTCAAAAAGAAACATATAAAATCACAGATTAATATCTTCAACACTACCGAACCGAACTCGTATCTCGAATTTCGCTCGTAACTAAAAGCAAAAAATCACTTGCTCGTCGGCTCGTATCTCGAAAAACTCGTATGTTGGGGCGCTCGTATGTCGAGGTACCACTGTATTTAGATGGCACGTTAACGCCTTATAATATGTTTTAGTTGATTTAAGCATGAGAGATTTGTTTTTATATATATAATAAATAAATGGAGAGAAGGATATAATCAAATATAAAGAAAACACTAGTAAAGCTTCGGCCGAGTCATAGCTGGGTAGAAAAAGGGATAAAAGAAGAGATAGGTTTGAGAAAAGAGACAAAGACTTCCTCCATTTTCACACTAGATTGCCATTAAAATAGGCTTTATAAAAATCATAAAAATATATTTAATAAAAAAATATAAAACTAAAAATTTTAATATTTTTCTTCAAGTGAGAAGATATGAAAAAAAAACTTCTTCCTTACCTTTGCTTTTTTTTTAATTTTTAGAAAATTAATATCATTGTTCTGTCTTTGATATTTTCTACAAACTTATCTCTTCGCTTATGTCTTTTTCTACCTAGCCCATGACGCGTAACGGCCGAAGCTTTGCTGGAGTTTTATTTTTTAAAATCCTTTTATATTTCTCTATTTATTTAATATATATATATATACTAGACGAATGACCCGGCTTCGCCCGGGAATTCCCCCGAGTGCAATTTCCTTCATACTGAAAGAACATTACTAATAAATAGTATTAGAGCCATAGAATAGCAACACCGAATAATACATTATCACAGGCAAAAAGTATGTGTGATGTCAAAAAATGCAATATATTAGTATTTAGGTATTTTATTTATTTATTTTTTCAATCTATTTAGGTGTTTTAAATATAGTTCAAATATAAGTAAATAAAACAAAGCATCAAGGGCTGCGTTTCTTTATTAAAACAAATATATACGAGCTTTCGGGCACATACGCCCTTCTACAGGAATTAATAAAACAGTAATCCAACTAGTTTGAAATAAGATTTGTTTATAAATTTAACGTGCATATCCACGATACACGTGCATTTCAACTTGCAAGGTATCCCATCAGACATGTGATATCTTATACTGCGATTGAATTATTTTTATCTTATTTTATTTAAGTCTATTGAATTATATGCTTCTGGTAAATCAATTCTGCGATTTATACTGCTATATTGTTTGGACACTATTGCTTCAATTATTAATCTTTGAAATTTATTATTAATATTGTTATAATGTACTTTAGGTTCATTTAAGTTAAATGTGTGTCCTGTTGAATTGGAGTGTTGTACTATTAATGATAATGGGTCATTTCTGTTTATGTTTCTTCTGTGTTCAATGATTCTATTATGCAATTTTCTTCCCGTTTCTCCTACATATTTGGCATTACAATTATTACATTCTATAGAATAAATTACCTCTTTTCTGCTTGATATATATTCGGTTTGCCTGTTTTTTGTAATCGGGTTTCTTAAGATATCTGATAAGTTGGGAGAGTTACTATAAAAGGTTTTTATTCCATATTTATCTAGTGTTCTAGAAATGTGGATGGATTTCGGGGAATATGGGATATAGCAATTCTGCCTGTATATTTTAGTGTTTTGTGCTGACATGTTAGATGTGACCTGTGCCTGATAAAAATGTTTTAAAATAAATGTTTTGGGATAACCAGCTGATGTCAAATTATTGATAACAGTTTGCGTTTCTTGCTTTTTGTATTGATTCAAAGAACAATGAGTATAAATTCTTTTAGTTAATGTTTTCACTGTGTTAATTTTATGACTAATGGGGCAGAATGAATAAAATTTTATATAATTGGGGGCGAATGAAGGTTTGTAGTAAACTGTTGTTTGCAATCTATTATCTAATTTAATTATTTTAATATCTAAAAATGGCAATGTGCAATTATCTTCTTTTTCTATTGTGAAACGTAAGCTATTGTTATAATTGTTGAGTGAGGCTAAGATGTTGGGAATCTGTTTTTCTGTACAAATGCAAAATATATCATCTATATATCGTCTGTATAATATGATGTCTGCTGGATATGATGATGTGATCCAATTGTCTATTTCTCTCATAACTATTTCGGCTAATGGAGTTGATAATGGGCTTCCCATAGGGGAACCCTTGATTTGTTTATATTGTTTTTGGTCAAAAGTGAATATGTTAACTTTAAGACATAATGTAATTAAATCTATTATTTTATCTATTGTTTTAGAGTCTATCATATTGTTATTTAAAAAGGTTTTAGTAGTTTCAATTATTAAGTTATGGGGGAGACTGGGATATAAGGCCTCTACGTCGAATGATACTAAAATATGATCTCTCTGATAATTGTAATTGGCTATTTCAGTAATGAATGTTGGAATATTTGCTATTGACTTTGGAAATACGTTATTCTTAATTAATGACTGTAAAAATATTGTAACATACTTGGCTACTGGTGCTAATGGTGAGCTGTGATAGGCTACTATTGGTCTTAGCCAAGTATGTTACAATATTTTTACAGTCATTAATTAAGAATAACGTATTTCCAAAGTCAATAGCAAATATTCCAACATTCATTACTGAAATAGCCAATTACAATTATCAGAGAGATCATATTTTAGTATCATTCGACGTAGAGGCCTTATATCCCAGTCTCCCCCATAACTTAATAATTGAAACTACTAAAACCTTTTTAAATAACAATATGATAGACTCTAAAACAATAGATAAAATAATAGATTTAATTACATTATGTCTTAAAGTTAACATATTCACTTTTGACCAAAAACAATATAAACAAATCAAGGGTTCCCCTATGGGAAGCCCATTATCAACTCCATTAGCCGAAATAGTTATGAGAGAAATAGACAATTGGATCACATCATCATATCCAGCAGACATCATATTATACAGACGATATATAGATGATATATTTTGCATTTGTACAGAAAAACAGATTCCCAACATCTTAGCCTCACTCAACAATTATAACAATAGCTTACGTTTCACAATAGAAAAAGAAGATAATTGCACATTGCCATTTTTAGATATTAAAATAATTAAATTAGATAATAGATTGCAAACAACAGTTTACTACAAACCTTCATTCGCCCCCAATTATATAAAATTTTATTCATTCTGCCCCATTAGTCATAAAATTAACACAGTGAAAACATTAACTAAAAGAATTTATACTCATTGTTCTTTGAATCAATACAAAAAGCAAGAAACGCAAACTGTTATCAATAATTTGACATCAGCTGGTTATCCCAAAACATTTATTTTAAAACATTTTTATCAGGCACAGGTCACATCTAACATGTCAGCACAAAACACTAAAATATACAGGCAGAATTGCTATATCCCATATTCCCCGAAATCCATCCACATTTCTAGAACACTAGATAAATATGGAATAAAAACCTTTTATAGTAACTCTCCCAACTTATCAGATATCTTAAGAAACCCGATTACAAAAAACAGGCAAACCGAATATATATCAAGCAGAAAAGAGGTAATTTATTCTATAGAATGTAATAATTGTAATGCCAAATATGTAGGAGAAACGGGAAGAAAATTGCATAATAGAATCATTGAACACAGAAGAAACATAAACAGAAATGACCCATTATCATTAATAGTACAACACTCCAATTCAACAGGACACACATTTAACTTAAATGAACCTAAAGTACATTATAACAATATTAATAATAAATTTCAAAGATTAATAATTGAAGCAATAGTGTCCAAACAATATAGCAGTATAAATCGCAGAATTGATTTACCAGAAGCATATAATTCAATAGACTTAAATAAAATAAGATAAAAATAATTCAATCGCAGTATAAGATATCACATGTCTGATGGGATACCTTGCAAGTTGAAATGCACGTGTATCGTGGATATGCACGTTAAATTTATAAACAAATCTTATTTCAAACTAGTTGGATTACTGTTTTATTAATTCCTGTAGAAGGGCGTATGTGCCCGAAAGCTCGTATATATTTGTTTTAATAAAGAAACGCAGCCCTTGATGCTTTGTTTTATTTACTTATAAATCGTACAGGGCTTTTTCAATTGATAGTTCAAATAGTTGGCAGATTTTCCACCCAACCTCCGAGTTACCCGCCCCAGCGTGTTAACTCTTATATATAGTGGTGCATCCTCTGTAGGTCTATTACACTCTTTGGGTAAAAAGGGATAGGGATTTAAATTGCTTGAGAAGAGTGACCGTGATTGACCAAGCCTGGCCAGCAGCCTGTAATCTAATGTTTCCAGACCCCAGTCAAACATTCGTAGATGTTTTTCTGAAAAAATAATAATAAAAAAAAAACTAATATTAATATAAATCATAATAATCTGCAACTGTCCTTGAATATTCTAATTCTAGAGATGTTACCTTTCAAATATATACAAATATATACGTATATAGAAATAATTATGAAAATAATATACCACTCAAACAACAACAAAAAAGACTAAAATAGCATACAAAAAATTTATTCATGACAACACAGAAGAATACACAAAATTTGAAGTCTTATTTTCTGGAGCCAAAACATAAAGATTTCTTCCAGAGCCAACTCTAGAGCAGGCAACATACAATTGCCCATGCGAGAAACAGGGTTGCTCCAAGTCAATGCCAACAAGTTTGAGGGACTGACCTTGAGCCTTGTTAATCAACATGGCAAAAGAAACTCGAATGGGGAATTTCAATCTTTTAAAATGCAAAGGAGAATGTTTATCATCATGAATTAGAGGAATCCGGGGAATAAAAACCTTTTCATTTTGAAAACAACCAGTCAAAATGGTTGCCTCTACCACATGAGGCCACACTCTTTTAACACAGAGACGGGTACCATTGCAAAGGCGGGGTGCATCAATATTTCTCAATAAAATAATGGGAACACCAACTCTAAGTTCTAAGTGATGTGGTGGCATCCCAGAAGGTTCTAAAGAATTTAAAAACTCTGTAGTATATTCCACGCAATCCTCAGCATCAATGGTGGAATCCACAGAAGTATATAAAATGCTTTGCCCTGGTATTTCTTTCAAAAGCTGAGCATTTATGGCATCGACTACACAATTCCTTGGAGCCAAAATTGCCCGCTCACAAAGCCAAGGATAGTAATTCGCCCTTCACCGGTTAAACATCTCCCCAATGTTAGAGAGGAAAAACACTATTCTTTAGGCCAGAGAGGGAGTCAACAGTGTTAACCAATTCATTTGAAAAATTAAAACATTACCATTCGTATAATTAAGTTGGCCACTTCCAAGTTGAAGCAAAAATTGTGAAAATAATAGTGAGTTAGGATCTCCTGAATTGACAGCCTGTATATTTGTTGAAAGAGTAAGTCTTTCAACAAATGACCAAAGTGGGGATGCCTTTAAGAAAGCAATGCAACTCATCTGCTATTGTACCTCTAGGGATAATGGGCAATATCTGCCTGAAGTCACCGGCCAACAACAACACTACACCTCCCATTGGTCTCTGATCCTGCCTACAATCTTTAAGTGTTATATCAACTGCCTCTAAAGCATGCCTGTGTGCCATAGTACATTCATCCCAGACAATAAATTTGCATTGTCTAAGAACTTCGCCCATTGCTGAATCAGCATTCAAATTACAAACTGGTACCTCATCCCTGGTCAAATCTAAGGGTAATTTGAAAGTCGAATGAGCAGTTCTGCCACCATGCAACAGAGTGACCGTAATACCAGAAGAAGCTGTAAAAAAACAATGTATCAGTACTTCGTACCTTATTCGTATATGTCATCGTTATCTACACATTCTTTTCAGCGTGAAAAGAGCTGTTGAAATGTTAGTTCAAAGTCAATTTTTCTAAGCTTGCTTAGCTCCACCGTCGCATTTTCAATTACTTCTGATCACGATGAAAAACGCATCCCTTTTAACGTCATTTTAAGTTTTGGAAAGAAGAAGAAATCACATGGGGCGATATCAGGAGAGTAAGGAGGATGCGGCAAGACAGATACAGAGTGTTTGGCTAAATAGTCTCAAACAATAATGCCTCTATGAGCAGGGGCATTATCATTTAACAATTTCCACTGTTTTGATTTAAAGAGTTGGTTTCTTTTTCTTCTTATCGCATCACGAAGGCGCACAAGTATTTCTTTGTATGCCTGTTTATTAATAGTAACCCCTCTTTAATAAATTCATAATAGACAAGTCCTTGATAATCGAAAAAAAAAACTACAAGCATTACTTTTCCTTTGGACTTGTCAAGACGAACTTTCTTCTTCCTAGGAGAACTTGGTGTGTGTCATTCGAGTGATTGTTTTTTGGTTTGTGGATAAAAAAGAAAGCACCATGTTTCATTAACAGTCATTATTGTTTTTTTTAAATCAAAATCATCATTTGCAGTTTCAAATAAATCTTTGCAAATTGATTATCTGGTTTCTCTTTGTTGGTCTGTTAAATTTCGTGGGACTAAATAACCACAAAGCTTTTTCATGTTTAAATGTTAACCAATACATTTTTGGCTACTAACATAAGAAATTCCAAGCATTTCTGATAAATTATCAATAGTAATTTTTATATCAGCAACAATTAAATCACGTACCTGTCCAATATTGCGATCCGTTGTTGACGTCAATGGCCGACCTGACCCTGAAACATCTGCGATGCTCTTACGGCCATCTTTAAAACGTTTATACCAGAAATAAACTTGCGTTCGTGACAATATTTCGCCTTCATAAGCTTCATTCATTAATGCTAATGTCTCTGTGAAATACTTTTTTAATTTTAGACAAAATTTAAAATTTGCCCTTTGCTCAAATGATGACATTGCAGAAATCGACGCGAGCTAAATACTTACAACAAAAATATGCCTAAAATGAAAACTACGCATGCGCATTTACTGGCGTTGTTAAATTAAATTATTGTTTAGGCTTTTTTCTTTACAGTAAAATTGATTTTACATGTTTAAAAAGTTGTTTTATATTTTATTTTTCAAATGTTCAGCAACTTTTTGATCCTACCGTGTATATTCGAATAATAAGTTGAAGTGCTACTTTATTTTACATGTCGGATCTACGTGGGAATTCACAGGCCACTAACTTTTTCTCTATTATATATATTTATTTTTATTATATTTCCTTATTTTCTTTTATATACGTAGTATATTTTAAATTGTGATATAATAACACTGTTAGTATATTTCACATATCTTCTAATTAGTTAAGTTAGAGTCAATTATTTGAAAGATCATTTCTTTCTTTTTAAATGCGCACTGCTCCTATTTGTTACCAATTATATTTGTCATTTCTTTCGTGTGGAGCTGAATAAATAACTTGGTCTGGTTACTAAAGTCTGCGGCATCTTTCTTTCTGACTTCGCAATTTGTTAGAACTAAGGTTCCACACACCGACTACTTCAACTCTAACTAGATCTATCGGGTCCCTCGACGTCACCTTTCGTTTATCATTGACCTACAAGCATCTTTCTGCTGTGTCTCCCCGTAGATGAAGATTAAGTGACAAACATCCTATAAATAACAACCTGTAACACTAGACTGTGAGTTGATGGAGACAGTGGTCAACATCCACCGTCAGCAACCTACCTGTCTCTGGCCACAGTGCAAGTGAGCTCCAGGCCATTTATTGAAAGATCCCGGTCCATGGCCTTGCACTGGCGCTCCTGCACTGCCGGAACGCACAGTCGCACTGCCCAGCATAACAGCACCAGGTTAGCTCCCATACATTGGACATTTGAATCGTCTAATGGTGTATGAACTCTTTATTGGTGATGTCATTTTAGACCATATCACAATATCTCCATAACCTATTAATGGTAAACAGAGTTGAACATGTAAAGAGGGCCTAGATCTCTGGGTAAACACTAGATTAGATCTACTACCTTCAAAGACTAAAGAAAATAAGAAACATTTTTATCGATAGTTAAGAATAAATCATAACCCTATTATAATTATGATGCGAGAATCAAATACAATGAATCTGGCTTCAAGTTTTACCAGATCAATTTACGATATGACATTTATATGTATGTAGAATTTGCACCGATTTTATTTACGATTTTATATGGGCATTCATATTTTTTATCTGTAGATGGAAACTTTATTCTAAAATAATTATATATTCTCCAACATTTCACCAAACACGACTCCTATGATATCATTTTTCAATTGTTTTTCAGAATTATAAATGTTTATTGAATAAATATAAAAGTATGTGTTGTGAGTTTATAAAGGAGAGGGAGAGTGTGTCAAAGAAAATATATTTTTATATTGAAAGGCATATCCTGACCAGGCTCACATGAGCATCTTCAGATGGCAGAGCGCCATCTAGTGGAACAAAAATAAACTAACCATTTATTTAACTTGTTACGTGATATTTGGCCAACCCAATTTCTTGATAAATCAAGAAAAGTCAACCACTAACGCGTTTCGGGCTGTTGGCCCTCGTCAGCGTGGTGCGGACTGTACTATATTGTAGCGTAGAAATCAAGTCTTTGTATATCTGGAGGTGTGAAAGTATTTATTGATGACGTCACCACGACCAGTCGACAAATATTAACAAATTAACCAAACTATCTACAGCTCGGGAATCTTGAACAAGCAAGCTAAGAAATATTTTAAAGATGATTTTACAAATACAGAGTAATATATATATTTATAATCTGTTGAATATTTTCATTGAATAATATTAAATTAAATAATAAATTATTTCTTCGCTACAATATATTTGATTATATGTGTGGAAACAATTAAAGATTTTTAAAAATTAAAATTGGTACGTTTGTGATTTTTCAAAATATATCGCTTCTTATAGTGGAAATAAAATGAGAAAGAGAAAGAGAGCATGACATAAATCCATTCACAAAGTAAGAAAAGCGACGACCGTGTGGAAAGCAAAGAGCAAGAACCACAACGACCAGGGAAACGCTAACAGACAAAGAAGGTATGAAAATAAACGATTTATCACGAAGAGACTTAATGATAAAGGATAAACGAAGAAAATTAATTATTCCGAAATTACTTTAAAAAGACTGATGGGTCACAAAAAGACTCAGCTCAAAAATGCTGAGAGGTTGACAAGAGAGATCATTCACCTTGAAGATGTGCTGAAGGAAGAGGATCGATAGAAAGGAAGAACTTACCGGGAGGCCCATCCCGGCAAGCTGCCAGGGCGACCAGAGCGGCCAAGCAGAAGCCGACTAGAACCATGACACGACCGTCCAGGAAATGACACCCGGCCATTTCGGCAGGTCGCGAGGAATGGAGCAAGTTCCTGCTCGGATTTACGACCTTCAGCCCCGCCCGGATTGTCCTGGTCTTGGAGAACAGGTGTGCGGAACAAATTCTAAATGGAACAATCGAGAAATACACGTCCAACACATTGGCTCCTACAGGTCAAGAACCATCAACCTAAAGTCTTTGAGATCCATCGAATTTTTGAAAGGTTCAAAATAAGATAAAATAATTTTCAGTTTTAGATAAGAACTTAATGTTTATACAATTTATATATTTTACACTCATATTTAGTTGGATTTCATATTTTAGCTCAGTATCAAAGAGACATTCTTATTGAAAGAATACCCCATTTTGAATATTATTTTTCACAAAAATCAATAATATGAAATTTTTTATTTTATAGAAAAGAAGAACAGATATGATTTTCAATATCATACACACATACATTTAAAAATGTATGTTTATTGCAAAAAAAAGTTTTGTGTTTCCGTTTTTTAATTTATTTTTACAGTTTCTGAAAGGATAATCTGACTTTTCACGCAATTTTATTCCACTCTCTATTGAAAAATAATTTCGTAATTATTCGTGAAGATTATCCAACCATTGTCACTTGATCAAATTTGACATAGGAGTTGTCGATTAATAGCGAACTGATCAAGAGTAGCATGTCAGAGTAAAAAAAAAAAAAAAAAAACCGTCAAAATTTGATTTCTCATTTCGGAGTTACAGATCATTTATTTATTTAAATTAAACGCTATGTCCTGTAAGAAATACTATAGCGTCAAATAATTAACAAATAGACAGAATGCTATATATTTGGGCCCGAAGTTGAACCAATTCCATCGATGTTAGGAATATATGGTGTTCTTCCAATGTATATTCCCAATTCCATTTTATATAAAGGACAGAGTTCTATCTGTATTTCAAAGCACTATTTCTGAATCTGAGATGCTTTGACCAATTGAAACCTTAAAACAACAGAACGGATAATAATAGGGAAATATAGAATAGAATTTTGGAGAAATCGTTGCAAAGAGAGCCCGGCCAAGATCACTTAGCTGAATTCTGAAAATGAATATCACGAAACTCGCTACAAGGTATGGTCAATACTTGAAATTCAAGTATATGGATATATGAATAAAATTTACAATTCTATTTTATTCATATATATGGGAGCGAATAACTACAGAAACTATTAAAAATATCCACATTAACAGCAAATAGGTTGTGCGTTAAAGATTTGTGGGAAGATGTCAAATAGGAAATAGGAATATTAAAAAAAAAACATGTTTTTCCAAAATTTGATGCATTAGAACGACATATAATGATATGAAAGAGTCATGGGCAGTAACTGTATCGTATAAAGAAGTTTTAAATAAGATAACCTGTGTATAGAAAGGAAGAATGAAAGTTCCAAATAGAAAGAAACTAGGCCTGGTCAGATCACGTTGATT
>CP092871.1:45508321-45624236 GCA_030710605.1 Cordylochernes scorpioides
GATCATAAGTAATCAACCTCTGGTCACCCCCCGTTCAATCTATTATTTACATTCATGGACAAAACTTAAGGAAGTGGAAAGTCTTTGAAATCGTCGGGTTTCTAAGGGGACAAAACCAATCTTGTTCAAACTTGTTTATCTTGTATGTCTTCAATAAAAGTCACTGTGTGTCAAATATCTTTCAGAGTTATTGTCTTAATCCCGATATGCATGCTGCAAAGTGCACCTTCCTCAAGTTTTGTCCATGAGTTTACTGTATATAATGGAAAATTGTTAATCGTTACATATTTGAGCCCCTAACATAAATTCAGCTTGATCACGGATTTTACAAAATAATCGGGTCTTTGGCGCCATGTAAATTTCAGATAAACAGCCTTGTTAACAAGTGTAGATTTAACATTTTTGAATTTCAAACAATTTCGATACTCCATTAAGCATGACACACGGTTCTTTCAGCAATAGGAACAAAACAAAACAACTAAAAACCTCTGAAACACAAATAGGTCTCGACCAAAATTTGTAATATTTAAATACATTCTCTCTGCGTGTGAGTTCATTTTTAAAAATAAATTGTTTGTGGATGATATATTCAAGACGTACAAAGTCATGTTGCACGTCACTAAAATACAAGCACGAACATAGCATAAAGTAGCATATACAGCAAAATATTTAGCTATATTTTAAAAATTGATTCAAATTATTAATCCTGAGATATATATGTGTATAATTCAGATTTTGTTGCTAAGTTTTAAGAATAACCTAGTCTCAACAATGGGCTTACATTATAACATTAGTATTTGAGAGACATTCGGCACAAGTTGATGGTCATTAAGCTAGATGTGTATGCGCCAGATATTATCAATACTATTGGCACTAATAGAGCAACTAATTGATTCTTTCTCCCTGCGGTCCCCCCTGGATCCTTGGAATATCTTACCAAATTCTGGTTCATTTCCAAGGTGACTAGCGTGGCAACGGTACCCATTTTCCAATGAAGAGCATTGGATACGGCAACAACAACAAATGATTCTTTGTCCCTGTAAATTATGAAAAAGCTCTGTCCACAGGTTTGGTTGCTACTCTGACCATCTTCATAACTATATTTAACTCGAAATAACACAAGAGATCTTAGACAACTGAAACACTGTTTAAATAGGTCCTGAGAGACAGCCTGTGCATGTCGTTGTTAACCTGGGTAGCTGCCAAGATAGGGTTTGCTAGGTAAATGTTCAGCCACACAGGCGATCAACACACCGTGAGGAGACGTAGCGAAGATGTGGGAGGGTCTGAAGGCCCAGGGACAGGGTCGACCCTCGGCTAGAGGCCGCCTGGAGCCGTCCAGACAGAGGTAGTGGTAGGGGAAGTTGAGCCAGGGGCGCTCAGCTAGCCAGGGCTCCATGGCTTCCACCGTGGTAAAGGCGATGTCACCCACTCCGTCCGCCAGACATTGCAGGGACCCAGCGAATCCTCCGTACTGAGGGGCGTTGCAACCAGGACAAGCCTTGCACAACTGAGGATACTGCTTCTCTACAACACAGACTTTCTGTCAGCCAATGAGAACACACTTTTTGAACTAATGGTAGCGGCGCCCGGGTTCCGCTCTAAATAGCTGGGTTTCTGCCTCTATGGATCTCAGAGCCTTTGTCAGTCATTTTGACCACGTTCTTAGTGTGACATCCATGAAACGCCTCAAATAGCTTCAGGATCTCTATCAGCTAATTTTAATATTTTCTTTGAACAAAGGAGCGAAGGACTCGGTATATACTCCCAAATGAGTGAGTTCCCGCCTCTTTGAATCACAGACACTCTGTCAGCCAATCCTCGTTCCATTCATGTGATTAGTCAGACTCTACTGTACAATCTGAGAGCTGCTGAGCGTGAGTACCATACAGAGTTAATTATCATACATGAACAGTACATTGAACTTACTAAGAAGTGAGTCCATCTCCGAGTCCAAGGACCAGGCACCAGGCAGGCAGCTAGGTCCGAAAAAGTCAGAGAAGGCCCCAGGGTCTCCCAGGCGGCAGTTGGGAGGCATGTCCCCGCGGTCCACCAACACGGCCGCCGGCACGTGCCAACCCGCATTCAGCCCGTAGCCCGTGAAGCAAGCCCGCAATCCCCGCAGCGAGCGGAGTCGCTGCCCCGGGCCCATTATAGCCACCACGCGGTACCAATAGGGCTCTATACAGTCATTTGTTAGGACGTATTACAGAATGTGCTGATCCTATGTACATTGTGTAATCTAATTACAACACAAAGATATATCTAGATTATGTATTTGAACTCATTAGTATAACTTTTCATTTTTGTGGGAATAAAATTTCGAAAACAACTAACTAACTAACAATGATCAGGTTTAAAATAGTCGACCAAACTGTGATGATAAAAATATACAAAAAAGTATTTATACATATATGATTAAATAAATACAGAGATGTAAACAAAAATAGACAATTTGGATTCCAGCAAAACAAGCGTATAAAAATGAAAACAAAGTGTTCCGGCAGCGTAGTTCTCGCCCAACGATACCAACGTATTGAAGAACCTAAAACCCCTGTCACGGGAGCCAAGATGACGTGGGGGTTAGAAAGTGTAAAAAAGGAGGAGATGGCAAAGTTCGGAGGTAACATGTTAGAAGAAGCCTAGGTAGTGGCTGAACAGAGGACAACGGGACAGTATGGTGACAGTAGTGGACAGCAGACAATCCTCGATTCTGAGATGTTGGAGTGTCACGGAGTCTGGGGTATAGCATCGTGCCTGGCTGCAGGGTCATCAGATCGGCGAGTGTCGGCAAGTTTGCCGCCGTAGACTGTCAGGAGTTTTGTAGGACTGCGTAGTGACACGTTTTGTGCAGGTATCCGAGCTTAAATTATCAAAAAAGTACAAAATTCTGAGGCTCAGAGTTGCTTGTTGGGTTTTATTTAGCTGAGTTTCAGTCATTTCTGCCCTTCACCAAGAATAAAATATATATATAGATAAGAACGTATTAGAGAATACATTTTCTTTAAAAATGGACACTTCGGCCAGATAAAGTTTATTTTCTCAGCGTTTCTACAAAATTATTTTGTCTTCATCAGGAGAAATAAATAAAAAGGAGCATTTAGCTAGGAGTTAAAATTATTATATATTTTAACGCCTTGCCAAATGCTTTATTTTATTTATTTCTCCTGGAGAAAACAAAATATTTTTGTTGAAACGTTCAGAAGATAAAACTTTATCTAGCTAAAGTGTCCATTTTTAAAAAGGAAAATGAATGCCGGCCAGGCAACCTCTATCTTCAAAATAATAAATTGCTATATATATATATATGTGATATTTGTTATGAACATAACAATTTATTCTCTATAATACGTTCCTATATCTTTATTCTAGTTGATAGACAGAAATACCCGAAAGCTCGGCTTAAAATAAAAATCTCACAAGAAAATCTTCATCTCATGATTTTGTACTTTAGATAATCTACTGCTCCAGGTGGTTATTCAACTTACGAATGTAAATTGTTAAATAAGAGATATCATTATTTTTATTAGTTATTTTGGTGCACAATTTTGTTTAGTTTAATTCATTTTATGAAAAATTGAGAAATCGAAACACAAAAAGTGATATATTGTAACTCTCCATTTTAGTTTGTCTAATGATGATTATAAGCCATTTAGAATATTTTAATTTATAATTCACATACAAGTGTATACATATATTTAGGAATATTTAAAACTCTAAATATTTCACACAAATAAACATATTATTTAACATCTATTGATTCTCTCACATATTTTCTATATTTTTACACATTCAAATAATAGCCAACTTTTTTAAGCACTCCTCTATCTCCGGTTGTGGAGTCTTTCCCGCGGTGGGTGCTACTAATGAAGAGAGAGACCTTGTATATACATTAATCTCTCTCATTTATTATATATATTTATCGTTATATAATATTATTTATTCATGTATCTTTCCAATTCTGTATTTAACGATATATTATTATATGAACGATATAATAAAGTAATTTCGATCTCTCAATATCTCTTTCTCTCTCTCTAAACTTTTAATTATTCTTTTAAGACGTAAACTTTATTCAGATTATAAAAAAATATAAACTATGAAGAATCAGCAATAATATTAACATGATAAAATTCTCTAAAAAATTATTACGAAAATAAGAAAGTATTCAAATTAGGCTGAAAATTACTTATTTACAAGTTTTACAAGTGATATTTCTATCGTCTATTTGTTCGCGACAAAACTTCCACTGACTGGAGAGTGAGAGAAAGGGACATCCGTGAAGCCATGAGACACAATCCAAGACATTCTTCCTAAAATGACAACAGAAGCATCGGGTAGAAGGTTCTTTCTGACGGTAAGTCCCACACATTTTACTCCAAACATTCGGAGCATTTCTAATGAATCCTAAAAGATAGGATAGCTTCTTTCCTATTTGAATATACGCAAAGTTTTTGAACCATTAATACTCTAAACAGACGCTGTCTGGTCCACGCAAAAATTTCATCTTTATTTATTTTCGAAATTTACGATATAAAAATATTGGCAAGAAATATTACATACCTCGTTCATTTTCAAATATTTTACTATGTTACAACTTGAAATATGTTAAGTACTTAAGAAAACATATTTTTTTTTTTTAAAGAAAAAGGCATCTCCTTATCTCCTTTTGACTTGCGCCATCTGTCGAAATAACTATTCGTTGATTTTTAATTACTCCAGAATTGGTCAAATACCTACTAGAATTATTAGATATCAACGAATATTTGGCATTTATCCAGACAGATAGCGCTAACCATCAGCAACTTTTAGTTGTACGATGATGAGTTGCATATTTCTTAATTTATCCACTTTATCCCAGGGAAATTTCACCTTTGTATTTTTTTTAAATATATTTTTTATTTGCTTAAAACAACGGATTTCCGGGTTTGTTGTGTGTGAGTTTCTATCAGATAGACACACTAGCTTGTATTTAATGGAATTTCAATTCCATATCAATTCAATTCAATATAATAGTCATTCAATTGAATGACTCGGTAAGTTATTTTTTAAATATTGCTTACTCTTATATACAATTTTGAATTACCTGTTTTCTTGGCTGATTATGGTTTCATATGAGATAAAGGTAAATAATATATAGTTTGCCATTTTTATTTATTGATTTCAAAAAATATTAAGTGAATTCTTTATATATGCGAAATTTCAAATGTATTTTTAAATATTTTTCTCCCTTCCCATTGAATATAGGCCAACAAATTTATTTAAACTTAAATCAATTGACGTTATATGTGGCGCTGAGTTTGTTGTTGATATAAATTTGTTGTAATACCTTGAAAAAGGTTGGCGTTCAGCCAATATTGGTATTTAAATTATTTTTATCTAATATTTGACTTTTTAATTAAATGATAATTATAAGACAGAATTAAGAATGGCTAAATTTAAAAAATTCAAATTTTGGAACTCCGCAGTAATTGGAAGTAAACATCCTAACCTATATGAATAGATACATTTTATCTTATGAAATTTGCTTTATCTTCCAATATATTTGAAAAGAAATAATATCAACTATATACCAAAGTGTTTTTATAGTCACAAGTTCACTTGCAGAGACTAAGTTTGGGGGAAACAGAAGAATTGATTCTAAACTATATATTATTTAATATTTTTCAGAATATTATGTCCTGTAGTATAAATTTCTCTGGTGTGGATCAAAATTCAAACATTTAAAATTCTAATGTCAAGTTTCAAGTAATTTCGCAGGATATATGCAAATATTGGTGAGATTTCACTGTTCTCAATGTGCCAGAAATTTCCAAGGATAATTTCTCCTTTATATTCAAAGTTATTGCATGATAAAAAAACAAGCAGATATATTTTATAATTACTTCAGAGGAAAGTAATTCAACATGAAAGCTATGCTATTCTATCATTGATATCTCTCCAAATATATTCCTCCTATATGTTGTGTGTATACATGTTTACATTGTCTTCCAGAATTAAGGAGCGTCATGAAACCTATTTAAGACATCGCTGATTCTATCAAAATATGTTTTATTTTTCAATTTGATTAAAAACAGATATCTTTGATTAGTAAAATAGAATATTTTAAAAATAAACGTATCCCTAGAAGCCTGATGTTTCAACTAAATATTGTCACAGAATTCTGTGGTGGCCTACTCTACAAGCCACGTCATCATCCTGATGTCAGCATTTTATTCGTAAATAGTGTGTAGATATATCTCGGTTGGATTGATCGATCTGGAAAACTTGTAAATACCTTTCTTGTTGAAATACATTATTTAATGACTATCGCTCTGGTCTTGTTTACAATACAACAATGGATCAGTCTACAGTCGAAACAAAACCAGTCGTACAGGAAGACGTAACAATATATACACAAACAGTAACTATACGTACTCTCGGAAACTTCCTCCATGACCACGGGCGCCAGGTCGTACAGGTTTCCTGACAAGTGAAGGTCATGGTCGTTAAGGTTCACCAGGTCCGCCTCTCCAGCCGCCACTCGTCGGATGCACTCCAGCCTGGCAGCAAACCTCTCAGCCACCGAGAGAAGCTACCACAAAACTGATGTAGACATGGTAAAAGGATGAACACGTGTTCAGATAAACTTTCTAAACTTGGGCTCCACTCCAGATTGGGAGTGATTGAGGTGAAGAGATTCACAAGAACTAAATGGATCGACACAATAAAAGATAACTCTGTTTAGAGCGTTCAGAAAACTAACCCATCTAACTATAGATAGAGAGGCGGAGATTCCAATAACAATTTTCTTCGCCTATCTTAATCAGATATATCAGAGTACCTTTTTCAAACTCTTTCAAAGCATCTTTGGATTTGCAACATATACTCATGGTGCTTTATAATTCCTTCATATTTCTTTATATCACAAAAGAAATGAAAAGAGTCCATTGTGGAGGCTTCAACATGATTTATCAAAAGATAAATTACTGAAGAAGACAGTATTTATATAATTGCGCATAATTTATTAATTTATAAATTAAATATATTAATAATATATCAAAAATCGATGTACTGGAAACTGTGAATTATAAATAAAAACACCTGTGATTATGTGGTAAAAGAGAGAGCGGAAATTCACAAAAGGAATACGTTGAGACTCGCGATCCAGCGTTGTATGACCCAACACCTCACCATCTTACAGAAAGGTCGTTAAATTTCACCCTCAAATCAGGAACTAAGAGGTTACTGCCTGGTCCTCTCTTTAAGAAAACAATAAAACCCTGGATTCGATGGTTAGTAGCCATATCTCTTCGACGTCGTCACTATGTCACTCTGAGATTTGCCGGCCCTCGGGACTTCTCTAATATTTGTATATACCTTCCAGGTCCTTGCGCTTGCCACCTGTATTCATTTTTACCACTTCCACCTCGACTTCGATTCAATTTACCACAGGTAGGATGGATAAATTAAGTATAAAGCAAGGTAGGATCTAATCAGCAATGCCGGGTGTACGAGAGAGAGCTCCAATCTGTCCCAACTGTACCGATAGACAGTGGAATTACTAGACCGAAGTGACATCGGTCAAACCCTGTCTCGTTCCTGGACTATAGAGAATGGCTGTATATAGGTTATGGGAAACCCTATGTGCTTCCACTAGAAGAGCACCGTTTTTCCTTCAGAAATTACTCCATGTTGCTCCACTGTCAGTTCTTCTTTAGTAATCCATTCCTTCCAGACGTTGACACTCTAGAAAGTAGTTCATTGGACCTGCATTAGAATATCCGCATTCTCGGCCTAATGTCCCCCTCGCCACCACTTTCTCCAGCCTGGCAAGACCTCTTCCTCTGCTACTCCCAAGGACTTCCCGTGTTTAACCCAGCCAGCCCTGTCCCTCGGAACCCTTTCTTCTTCACAAACCAGTTTTATTTTGGCCAATTTCCGTTGCCTTAAACCAGATAATTGGCCATATTTAGTTGCCTTAATTTCCGAAAAATAAATTCGGCGCTCTTTTGAGCGGCCGTCAGTCGCCGTTACTCACCAGATTTTGTCGGTTTCCCGTCAATTAAACCAGATTCCCGCCAATTCCACTCCGCCCTCCATGAAAACCCTTTTTCCGCTAGCATTAGCTACGGGCGGGCCTACCCCTAGGAAGTCGATACATCCCCTTCCTATTTCGCAGCAGTAAAGGGACCTTAGTGCTCCGCCCTTCCACCTCCCTCGGGACGACCCCGACCTGGAGCTCTCCTCCTCCAACATTGTAGAAGCCGACAATGCTATCCTCTCCCACTGCACCAACGCCAACCAGCCCAACTACGACTCCTACTTCGACCAGCTCCTCTCTAAGAGGCGGGCCCTGGTCATGACGCTGGCCCAAGAGGTCGCAATCCTGACCAAGGAACGTGACCAGCCAACAAAAGGGATCCTCTTCACAGGCCACCCGTTCCTCCCCCAGCCTCTCTGACCCGGATCACAAACCTCACACCGGCCACCATCTACAGGGAATCCTCCTCCCAGACCACTGCCCCTAAAACCTAAAAACTTGTTAATATCCTATTTCATTTAATAAATTCCTACAACTTCTCTGAGATTCGGAACCCCTCATTTTACAAATATATATGCAATATTGCCTCTTCACCAATATCTCTATCATTAGCGCGTTATCTAAAGAAATTCGAAATGAAAACCCTTTTCAGCAACTCCCCCAATAAAAGGTCGTTAGTATAACGCGCCATAACATAGAGAGAACAATATTATTAATTATCCTACTAATATACCTGGACTGGACCTTCCGCAAATGTATAGTATACTTAGAGCCCTCAAAGAGTCACCAAATAGAGAAATCTCTTCTGAATAACTTTATAGTAAAACCAGATGCACAAAATGCTAACAATAACTAAGACTTAATGGATAATTCTTGCTTCTATATATCCCAATCGTCTGTATTAATTCATTCAAACCTTTACTTGATAAATGTTTTAAAATATCAAAATGCTGTCTCCCTTTGTATAATGATTTGAAAAATTATATATAATTTTCTACAGCATTTATAAAAAATAGGTAAAATAGTATCTGGTTGTATTACAACTCGTATCCTATTGCCGATTTATTGTATCGTGTTTTGAAGAAACTCATCACCTGAAGAGAGGCCTGATGTTTTCACATTTATATCGATACTAGGAATTCGAGTTATTGTGGGTTGTAATAATTGGTGATCTCTCAAACTTATAAGTTTATGTTGTGGGATAAAGTTGATTTCAATTGTAGTTATTCAAATGATAATATATTTTGAAACTTGTTGTATATATGTTTTTCATATAAACATATGTCCTCACTTCTTTTTTCTAGATTTAATTCATTTTGTCTCCTCTCTAATTGTAAATACGCTGCTGTATCACCTCATAAGCGTAAATAAATAAATATAAATTACCTATTGTACTCTGCACGTGAGAGTTATAAAATGATTTATTAGTCTTAACAAAAATAATTTTATAGTTGACTTGATATTTAATTTATAAGTTATCATATAATATCAAAGATCACACATATCATATCAAATAAAATGTTAAATATTCATATATTAAGTATATGAAAGTCTCAAGAATTCTATAAACGTCATAATATATTTACTACTCATATAATATGAAGAATATTGATATGGGGTGTTTAAGGTATATTAATATTGTACATTAATAAATTACTTTTTAATCGCTGGTATTTTTTATTTAAATAGTCTATATATAGTATATATCACAGCCGAAGTAATTATAAACTAACATTATACAAGACTCCAAACGACATCACCACCACATCTCCAACATCCGGAATACACAACTTTGAAGAAAGACATACAATGTTATCGCTCTGAAGATTTACGATTTCCCAGATGGTGGAAGCTTCCCTAGACAACTTTATCTTGAGCCTACATCACCGGGTTTTAAATATATATACGGTGATGTGAACACAAGATATATTTTCAAGGAGGACATTGATCTATAAAAATAAGGGTTACCTCTACCGTCAAAATAGATCTCGAAACTAGACGCCATCTATTGACTGTCGCCGCAAACTAGCGGCCTCGGGTCAGTGACAAACTGCAACACTGATAACACAGGTCTACAAAAAAAACTTTTTTTTTTTGCACAAGAGAACCTGATGGTGTGTCTAGTGTAACTTTTCATGCTGAACTCAAAAATCTAATCAGAAATTTCCCATCACCCATGGGTTTTGCCTGACGATCTTTTTTTAGTATTGGGATAAATACATGCATCCAACATGAAAGAGACTTACGAAAACATGCAACTGCTTTTGAAAAAGATATAATATGAAAGATACGGTTGGAAAATATGCAGCGATTTGAAAGTCGTTGCTCTCTTGCGTGGATTACAGCTTGGATATACAAAATTTTGTTGTTTTCTGTGTGAGTGGGATAGCAGAGATAGGGAAAGGCATTACATTAAAAAAATCTGGCCAAACCGTAAAATCTTTACTCCATGATATAAAAATATTGCAAATCTACCCCTGATCGATTCAGAAAATATTTACTTATCACCATTACATATTAAACTGGGATTAATGAAGAACTTTGTCAAGGCAATGGATCGAAATGCCAGTGGATTTGCCTACCTAAAACAAAAATGTTCTAGTATAAGTGAAGCGAAGATTAAAGAAGGCATTTTCGTTGGACCTCAGATTCGAGAATTGCAGCAGGATGGAAATTTTCAAAATAGTTTGAATGAAGTTGAAGCAGCAGCATGGAATTCCTTTAGAAACGTTTGCAAAAACTTCTTAGGAAGTGTCAAGGTTGAAAATTACCGAGACATAGTTAATGATCTGTTGCTTTCCTACAAGGCACTGGGATGTAACATGTCCCTCAAGATCCATTACCTGCATTCACATCTAGATTTCTATCCAGACAATCTTGGCGCAGTTAGCGATGAGCATGGTGAGAGGTTTCATCAAGCTATATCAAGCATGGAGAAGCGGTACCAAGGTAAATGGAGTCCCGCTATGCTTGCTGACGACTGCTGGGCACTCAAGAGGGATCTACCACAAGCAAAGTATAGAAGAAAATCCACTGTCACTGCATTTCAATAATAAATATGTTTCGTTCATATATGCCTATATATTAACAATATTTCCAGATTCAAGTAGGTGTATCTCAGAAATATTGTGTAATAGAAAAAAACTAATGGTATATTTGGATTCAGGACATGTAGATAAGATGCTATTTCTTTGTGGACAAAGAAAAATATTTTTTGATAAACCAGTTACGTGACATTGTTTGCAATTTTTAGTGTATTTATCCCAATACTAAAAAAAGACCGTCACGCAAAAACCATAGGTGATGGGAAATTTCTGATTAGAATTTTGAGTTCAGCATGAAAAGTTACACTAGAAACATAATCAGGTTCTCTTGTGCAAAAATCTTGTTGACCAGTGTAATTGCTTTTAAGAGAAGGTGGCCGCTTCTTAGTTTGCCGAAGTAATCTAAGTCATATATAAACACGTGTATTTTAAATAATATATATTACAACCTTCACATTTCACCTTCATATTTTAAAGGGAGAACTTCAATATATCGCCTCCTGTTTATTAAAGGAAATATTTGTTATTTTGTTTAATTTATTTATTATATTATTATTGTTATATTGTGTTATTTGTGTGTGCGTTATATGTACTCGTATACACAATATTTGAATGTAATTCTACTGTCCTATAAGCTTATGTCCATAGTTTTCCTGAAAACCATTTCTGAGATTCCATCCTTCAGTGTTGCGTATATAAGCAAAATCGTCCAATACAGTATTAGAGCTCTTAGAAGCGGTCTGGTGGATTAAATTGGCGAAACCGCTGGGAGGGTTAACCACTGATGAGCCAAGCCCTCCCAATATATTTTTCATCGCAGTAAGGACAGTAGAAGTTTGTATTATGTATAAAAGAAACATTCGTGCTTAAAAATCCTTTCATTTTATGTGTATAGTTGGCGCGTTATTGCTTTGTGTTAATAGTATAATGTGTTGTATCTCTATACATCATATTTTAATTTTGAATCAATATATATAAAATTGAATATATATATTCTTATATCTATAAAAATGAAATGCGAAATCGATGTTTGTTATCGCATCACGCAAAATCTACTGACTCAATCATTATGGAATTTCGCATGTAGGTAGCTGAAGATTTCGTTTAACATATAGGCTATTCAAAAAACGAAAAGGTTTAATGTGCTATTTTTAAAAAATGTTAAACCAAAATTCCTTAGTTCAAGCCTTTTACCGCTTGGCGGCGCACTGGTCGCGACGATAAATGAATTTGATTGGTTAATAATTTTACACGTTGTTGTTTTGTAATTTTACCCGATTAATTGTGTCTTTAAAAGGTAAGATTATTTTTATATATTTAAACTCTTTGAAAATAATTTTAATCGATCATTATCAAATAAATACGCCCCCGGAACCTGGGTTAATTAAAACTGTATTGTGAAATTTCGCACGTAGGGAGTTGAGGTTTTGGTTTAGCATTTAGGCTAAAAGCACAAAAATTGCATTTCGAAAAACTTTCTTTTCCTTTTTAGAAGGTAGATTTTATTTAATCATTTAGTAATATTTTTTCAATTTGAAAATTAATTGGAATTATTATTTATTTCGCAGCTTATTCATATATTTTGCTTCGTTTAATTTTAATTAGTGTAAATATAACGATCTACATTTTTAAAGATAAGTGTACTATTTTATCTCATAAGGTATATTATTTTTAGAACAGTATTCTATTTTTTTTCTTTCTTATATTTAGAGTGCGTATAAATTTTATTAAAGTTGTAAAAAGTATATTTATTGAAAAAAGTATGTTTTACAATATAACTTGCTACATATATTTTACTATATGTTTGTTCCATGTAATATGTTTATGCTCTAATAGCATTTATATTGTAAGCAGCAGCTATGAATTTTCAGTAACTGCTTTATTTGAGGGTTGGCTAAACATTTTTTTTCTGTCATTGGTTTAGGTAGGGTTTATATTTATCTGCTTCACAATATATGACTGCTCATATATATTTATATGGTACAACCATATTTTTATATGAATGCATTTATATATATATATATATATATATATATATATATGCAAATATACTCATTTATATAAATAAATATACAATCAGCGATCGATTGGTGCATAATTTTACGTTATGTTTGTTTCTAGACTAAATTTATTCAAATCAAGATAGCTTTTTTTATGCTTTTAGAAGTACGTATAATGTATTTAACGTTTCATAATACTTTTCAACTTAAAGTCTTTGGAAACAATATTGCTTTTTTCCTATCCTGCAGGTCAACAGTACACTGCAACATGCTATCATAACTCTGGCTTTAGGCATTGATATTTATTTATTGTGAAAGTACTGTTTGCTACCTTAAGCTCTGGAGAAATTATAATGTAGATCCATCCTGTGGAAATCACACCATAGTAAAAAAGAACGCATGTACCTGGTAGCAAATTTTGTGCCCTGTGTGAAGCTAGCGTTCAAATTTAATTTTTTTGAAAATATTTCTATTGTTGGCCTTATTTTCACTTGCCCTGACCCATATAGGGTTAATTAATAACTCATTTGACATTTTACCTTTATTTATGGTCTTGGCAATATATATGTAAAGCTTTTTAGGTAAAAAAGAATTGAGGTATATTTTGAAATATAGATAAAAAACACAAGGAAGCAAGACCAGATCCAAATAAATAGATTATGTGTGGTTTCAGAAACAGCATTGTTACCATCTTCAGACAAAAGTACTGAATACATTCAGTAATTTTGTCTTTATAAGGTAACAATGCTGTTATTGAAACATCACACATAATTCGTTTATTTTTTATTTGGTCTTGCTTTTTTGGTATTTTTAACATTGCCCTTGACTATTAGAAAATGATGCAAATTTCCTAATTATTTTATGCCATTCTAAAAAGTACATTCTTTTGTAAAAATATCTAATTTCCCACATTTTTCTAAAACTGCCAACAATAACCTACTAAAAAAATAATCCAAGTCTGGGTATTTCAGTATTGCAGATATATTACATTTTTAAAAGTTGTTTACCTATAGATGTACATGCCGGATTAGGTGCCCTTAAAAATGTTTAATCTGGCTGTTTCTTCTTGAACTGCCGAGAGTGAAGTGGAGAAAGTGAAATTTTCAGGTTGCGAGGACCATTTCCCTTAATTCACACTAATCATTTGATTTTTTTTTCATTTTTTAGATACCAAAGCCCAGTTTGGTTACTTGCACTCACTGGAGGGGTTTGACTTTTTCAAGAATCAGGGGCCATTGGGGCAATTTTTTTTTTTCGGCACAAATTCCCCAAAACTGGATTCGATGATCCCGGGTCGTGGTTTTTAAAAATCAACAGTTTAGACCACTCCTCCAAAACTGCACTCTATTCATTAGATGTGTTTGTGAAATTGATCTTATATTTCAGATTATTTTTACCAGAATTTTTAATTTTGATATTTGCAGTTTATCTCCATTGTGCTGAAAGAAAATTCTTTACTTTAAGTTTTAAAACAGTTGGGGGCTCTATTCATTCAAGAGTAAACCCCACTCGAACAATACCCGGGCGAAGCCGGGTCCATATATCTATATAGGCTCAATTTATTGGGCAGTTTTTTCAACCAAATTAGACTTTTTTTTAGGCCTTCTTCCATTGTCTTTTTTTTTTTGCTGTCATTTGTTTAGGTAGTATTTAGATTTATCTGCTTCATAATATGTAGCTGCTCATATATATCTTTGTATGTTCTACTCATATTTATTGTGCATATTTTTTCAGCTAATTATACTTTTTTTTTTACGTCTTCTTCCATTTGATTTTTTTTAATCAGTTGTTTTACGTTTTCACTGAGTTTTATGCATTTTTCCCCTCCTTTCAGATTATTTCTATGCTTTTTTTTATTTTGGCCTTAGTCATGAGTCGCGCTTATTTTAATACACTATTTTTGAATTTTTTTCTTCAATCTCAGTCCTTTATGTTTTACATTTTTCAGTTATCCTTATTTTTATTTTTACTAATGCTTTGTGTTTGTAGGTATGCCAAGCCATAGGAGAAGCAATCTTTCTCAGCGTTCCAATAGCTCTAGGGTTCAGCATGCTTCAGGGTCAAACATTGCAAGTAGTTGGTGTGCATCTTGAGTCTCCCTGTTTCTAGCATGGGCAACTCTATGTAGCATGCTCCCGTGTTTCCAGCCCTAAAAATTAATTTGTCTTTAGTTCTACTTTTAGCAAGACACGCAATATTGTTTATCAGGGGGCTTTGATATAGATTTTGACAATTTTGAAAGAGATTTCTTCGAATAATGATTTTGGGAAGCTTGACTTTTGTAAGTACATAATTTGTGAATAATTTGTTATCATTATTGCTCTACTGTAGTTTCATCAATAAAGCTTTTTTTACTTTATTTTATTTAAATTTTTTCACATTTAATTCATTTACATAACTCTATTCTTGAAAATTGTTTTTTATTTTTTTTTTATGGTATCAACATTTCTGGTTCAATTAAGGTTTTTGTTAGCCTGCAACACACCTTATCATAGCTCATTGCATTTATCAGGATAACTTTGCTGTTTTAATTTTTACACCATTGGTATTTTCATGCCTCTATAATATTATATTTGTTTGCAGAATTTTATAGACAATTTGGTTTGGGTTATATACATTAAGAATTTGTAAAAATATAAAGGTCAAAGTTTTACAACAAAAAAAAATTTTGGAACACCATTTCTCTCCCATTTAATTTAATGATGCTTCATTTATGATTTTAAGAATTGCATTATTTTTATGCATATTATTTTTAAAATTTGTGTTAGCAAGACATGGAATATTGTTAAATTAATGTATTATTAACATAAACTTTACCAACCCGTGAAGCGTTAGCTCCAGTCTTTTACCGCTGGGGCAGCACTGTTAGAGCTAATAAATGCTTTCGATTGGTGCTTACTTTTACATGCTGTTTGTTTTTAGACTAAATTAATACACATCAAGTTAGCATTTTTTTCATTCTTCAAAAGTTAATATTATATTTTTAACGTTTCATAATACTTTTAAAATTAAAGCCGGAAATAATATTGCTTTTTCCCATCCTGCAGGTCTACATTACACTGCAACAGCTATCATAACTCTGGCTTTTGGCATTGATATTTATATAATGTGAAAGTACTGTTTGCTACCTTAAGCTCTGGAGAGATTATAATGTGTCTACAGATCCATCATGTGGAAATCACACCATAGTGAAAATGCATTTAGCTGGTAGCAATGTATCACATTTGTAGACATGTGGTGCGCTTACAGTAAAAGCAGTCGCTACCTACCCACCATGGTTCTCATGGCCTGTACCACGCGTACTAGGGATAATTAAAAAAAAAAAAGGAAGCAAGACCGAATACAAATAATTACATTATGTGTGGTTTCAGTTACATTTTGGCTATCTTCAGACAAAGGTACTGAATACATTGAGTAATTTTGTCTTTATATGGCAACAATGCTGTTACTGAAACATCACACATATATATATATTTTTTTATTTGGTCTTGCTTTTTTGGTATTTTTAAAATTGCCCTTGACTATTAGAAAATTATGCAAATTAACTATTTAGATATGTAAATGCCGGATTAGGTGCCCTTTAAAATGTTTGCTCTGGCTGTTTCTTCTTGGACAGCCGAGAGTGAAGTGGACAAAGTGAAATTTTCAGGTTGTGCCGACCATTTTCCTTTATTCAAACTAATCATTAGATTTTTTTTTAGTTTTTAAGAATAAAAGCCCAGTTTGGTTACTTGCACTCACTGGAGGGGTTGGACTTTTTCAAGAATCAGGAGCCATTGGGGCAATTTTTTTTTTCAGAACAAAGTGTCTAAATCTGCATTCAATGATCCCGGGTCATGGTTTTTAAAAATTAACAGTTTAGACCACTCCTCCAAACAGCACTCTATTCATTAGATGTGTTTGTGAAATGGATCCTATATTTCAGATTTTTTCACAAGCATTTTCGATATTGCTGTTTGCAATTTATCTCCATTTTGCTGAAAGAAAATTCATTACATTGAGTTTACAAACAGTTGGGGCCTCTATTCATTCATGAGTAAACCTCGCTCGAACACTACACAGGCGAAGCCGGGTCCAGTCGGGTAAAACCCGGGCGTTGCCCGGGCCACTCGGCTAGTATATATATATGCTAGTATATATAAATATTAAATTGTATATTATATACATATTAAAAACAAAAGAGGCATATCCTGACCAGGCTCACGTGAGCATTTCTAGATGGCATCTTATGTATGTTACAATGAAGGATGGAATCTTAGAATAGTTTGCTTGAATCGTCCAATACAGTATTAGAGCTCTAAGAAGCGGTCTGTTAGATTAAATTGGCGAAATCGCTGGGGGGGGGAGGGTGTTTCACCGATGAACCAAGCCCTCCCAATATGTTTTTCATCACCGTAAGGACAGTAGAAGTTTGTTTTGTGTTTTAAGAAAAGAAACATTCGTGCTTTTATAATGCTTCAATTTCTTATATATATATGGCACGCCTTATAAGTATGTTTTAGTTGATTTAAGCATGAGAGATTTTATATATATATAATAAATAAATGGAGAGAAGGATATAATCAAATATAAAGAAAACACCAGTAAAGCTTCGGCCGAGTCATAGCATAGCGCCTTTGAGAAAAGAGACAAAGACTTCCTCCATTTTCACACTAGATTGCCATTAAAATAGGCTTCATAAAAATCATAAAAATATATTCAATAAAAAATTATAAAACTAAAAATTTTAATATTTTTCTTCAAGTGAGAAGATATGAAAAAAAAAAAAACTTCTCCCTTACCTTTGCTTTTTTTTTAAATTATTAGAAAATTAATATCATTGTTCTGTCTTTGATATTTTCTACAACCCTATCTCTTCGCTTATGTCTTTTTCTACCTAGCCCATGACGCGTAACGGCCGAAGCTTTGCTGGAGTTTTATTTTTTAAATCCTTTTATATTTCTCTATTTATTTAATATATATATATACTAGACGAATGACCCGGCTTCGCCAGGGAATTCCCCCGAGTGCAATTTCCTTCATACTGAAAGAACATTACTAATAAATAGTATTAGAGCCATAGAATAGCACACCGAAGTAATACATTATCACAGGCAAAAAAGTATGTGTAATGTTAAAAAATGCAATATATTAGTATTTAGGTATTTTATTTATTTATTTTTCAATCCATTTAGGTGTTTTAAATATAGTTCAAATAGTTGGCAGATTTTCCACCCAACCTCCGAGGTACCCGCCCCAGCGTGTTAACTCTTATATATAGTGGTACATCCTTTGTAGGTCTATTACACTCTTTGGGTAAAAAGGGATAGGGATTGAAATTGTTTGAGAAGAGTGACCGTGATTGACCAAGCCTGGCCAGCAGCCTGTAATCTAATGTTTCCAGACCCCAGTCAAACATTCGTAGATGTTTTTCTGAAAAAAATAATAAAAAAAACTAATATTAATATAAATCATAATAATCTGCAACTGTCCTTGAATATTCTAATTCTAGAGATGTTACCTTTCAAATATATACAAATATATACGTACTAGACGAATGGCCCGGGCAACGCCTGGGTTTTACCCGAGTGCGTATATATTTTTATATTTATTATATAATTCTATTTAATGAATTACATATTTTATTCTTATAAAGATTATCGATTAAAGGTACCGATTTAAAAGTTTATTTTATTTTATTTAAAGAAACATATTTTCATTTAAGTATTGTTATTTATTTTAAAAGATTAAGTGATTGTGCAAAACGATAATTGCCTTAAAAAGAAATTGCCTTAAAAAAAAAAAGAAACATTCGCGGTGATTTTGTCTTGCATTCGTTTATACAATTATTATATATATTGGCATCATATATTAACTTTATGAACGGAAAAATATGTCCAGGATAGCCTAGTGGTCATGGCATCTGCCCGGTAAGCGGAAGGTCGTGGGTTCGATTCCCATCCCTTGACACTTTTTTTATTTTATCCATTCTGACCAAAATCTATCCGTGAACTTCACACAGACAGAATAAGGCAATTATATAAGTAGATAAATAAATAATTATCATTAGATAATGATAATGATCATAATGATGATGCGCGCGTTGATGACCAAAATCTATCCGTTATATTCACACAGTGAACTTCACACAGACAGAATAAGGCAATTATATAAGTAGATAAATAAATAATTATCATTAGATAATGATAATGATCATAATGATAATGCGCGCGTTGATGACCAAAATCTATCCGTGAACTTCACACAGACAGAATAAGGCAATTATATAAGTAGATAATAATAATAATTATTATTATTATTAGATAATGATAATGATCATAATGATGATGCGCGCGTTGATGACCAAAATCTATCCATGAACTTCACACAGTGAACTTCACACAGACAGAATAAGGCAATTATATAAGTAGATAATAATAATAATTATCATTAGATAATGATAATGATCATAATGATGATGCGCGCGTTGATGACCAAAATCTATCCGTGAACTTCACACAGTGAACTTCACACAGACAGAATAAGGCAATTATATAAGTAGATAATAATAATTATCATTAGATAATGATAATGATCATAATGATGATGCGCGCGTTGATGACCAAAATCTATCCGTGAACTTCACACAGTGAACTTCACACAGACAGAATAAGGCAATTATATAAGTAGATAATAAATAATTATCATTAGATAATGATAATGATCATAATGATGATGCGCGCGTTGATGACCAAAATCTATCCGTGAACTTCACACAGACAGAATAAGGCAATTATATAAGTAGATAATAATAATAATAATAATAATTATCATTAGATAATGATAATGATCATAATGATGATGCGCGCGTTGATGACCAAAATCTATCCGTGAACTTCACACAGTGAACTTCACACAGACAGAATAAGGCAATTATATAAGTAGATATAGAAATAATTTTGAAAATAATATACCACTTAAACAACAACAAAAAAGACTAAAATAGCATACAAAAAAATATTCATGACAACACAGAAGAATACACAAAATTTGAAGTCTTATTTTCTGGAACCTAAACATAAAGATTTCTTCCAGAGCCAACTCTAGAGCAGGCAACATACAATTGCCCATGCGAGAAACAGGGTTGCTCCAAGTCAATGCCAGCAATTTTGAGGGACTGACCTTGAGCCTTGTTAATCGACATGGCAAAAGAAACTCGAATGGGGAACTGCAATCTTTCAAAATGCAAAGGAGAATGTTTATTATCATGAATCAGAGGAATCCGGGGAATAAAAACCTTTTCATTTTGAAAACAACCAGTCAACTCTACCACATGAGGCCACAATCTTTTAACACAGAGACGGGTACCATTGCAAAGGCGGGGTGCATCAATATTTCTCAATAAAATAATGGGAACACCTACTCTAAGTTCTAAGTGATGTGGTGGCATCCCAGAAGGTTCTAAAGAATTTAAAAACTCTGTAGTATATTCCACGCAATCCTCAGCATCAATGGTGGAATCCACAGAAGTATATAAAATGCTTTGCCCTGGTATTTCTTTCAAAGGCTGAGCATTTATGGCATCAACTACACAATTCCTTGGAGCCAAAATTGCCCGCTCACAAAGCCAAGGATAGTAATTCGCCCTTCCCCGGTTAAACATCTCCCCAATGTTAGAGAGGAAAAACACTATTCTTTAGGCCAGAGAGGGAGTCACAACAGTGTTAACCAATTCATTTGAAAAATTAACATTACCATTCGTATCATTAAGTTGGCCACTTCCAAGTTGAAGCAAAAATTGTGAAAATAATAGTGAGTTAGGATCTCCTGAATTGACAGCCCGCATATTTGTTGAAAGAGTAAGTCTTTCAACAAATGACCAAAGTGGGGATGCCTTTAAGCAAGCATGCAACTCATCTGCTATTGTACCTCTAGGGATAATGGGCAATATCTGCCTGAAGTCACCGGCCAACAACAACACTACACCTCCCATTGGTCTCTGATCCTGCCTACAATCTTTAAGTGTTATATCAACTGCCTCTAAAGCATGCCTGTGTGCCATAGTACATTCATCCCAGACAATAAATTTGCATTGTCTAAGAACTTCGCCCATTGCTGAATCAGCATTCAAATTACAAACTGGTACCTCATCCCTGGTCAAATCTAAGGGTAATTTGAAAGTCGAATGAGCAGTTCTGCCACCATGCAACAGAGTGGCCGCAATACCAGAAGAAGCTGTAAAAAAACAATGTCCCCAGTACTTCGTACCTTATTCGTATATGTCATCGTTATCTACACATTCTTTTCAGCGTGAAAGAGCTGTTGATATGCTAGTTCAAAGTCAATTTTTCTAAGCTTGCTTAGCTCCATCGTCGCATTTTCAATTACTTCTGATCACGATGAAAAACGCATCCCTTTTAACGTCATTTTAAGTTTTGGAAAGAAGAAGAAATCACATGGGGCGATTTCAGGAGAGTAAGGAGGATGCGGCAAGACAGATACAGAGTGTTTGGCTAAATAGTCTCAAACAATAATGCCTCTATGAGCAGGGGCATTATCATTTAACAATTCCCACTGTTTTGATTTAAAGAGTTGGTTTATTTTTCTTCTTATCGCATCACGAAGGCGCACAAGTATTTCTCTGAATGCCTGTTTATTAATAGTAACCCCTCTTTAATAAATTCATAATAGACAAGTCCTTGATAATCGAAAAAAAAACTACAAGCATTACTTTTCCTTTGGACTTGTCAAGACGAACTTTCTTCTTCCTAGGAGAACTTGGTGTATGTCATTCGAGTGATTGTTTTTTGTTTGTGGATAAAAAAGAAAGCACCATGTTTCATTAACAGTCATTATTGTTTTTTTTTATGAAAATCATCATTTGCAGTTTCAAATAAATCTTTGCAAATTGATTATCTGGTTTCTCTTTGTTGGTCTGTTAAATTTCGTGGGACTAAATAACCACAAAGCTTTTTCATGTTTAAATGTTCACCAATACATTTTTGACAACTAACATACGAAATTCCAAGCATTTCTGATAAATTATCAATAGTAAGTTTTCTATCAGCAACAATTAAATCACGTACCTGTCCAATATTGCGATCCGTTGTTGACGTCAATGGCCGACGTGACCCTGAAACATCTGCGATGCTCTTACGGCCATCTTTAAAACGTTTATACCAGAAATAAACTTGCGTTCGTGACAATATTTCGCCTTCATAAGCTTCATTCATTAATGCTAATGTCTCTCTGAAATACTTTTTTAATTTTAGACAAAATTTAATTTTTGCCCTTTGCTCAAATGATGACATTGCAGAAATCGACGCGAGCTAAATACTTACAACAAAAATATGCCTAAAATGAAAACTACGCATGCGCATTTACTGGCGTTGTTAAATTAAATTATTGTTTAGGCTTTTTTCTTTACAGTAAAATTGATTTTACATGTTTAAAAAGTTGTTTTATATTTTATTTTTCAAATGTTCGGCAACTTTTTGATTCTACCGTGTATATTCGAATAATAAGTTGAAGTGCTACTTTATTTTACATGTCGGATCTACGTGGAATTCACAGGCCACTAACCGTTTCTCTATTATATATATATGATAATTTAAACCAACAACCCTATATTATATAATACTTATAACAAGATTGTTATGTTGTATATAGAAACACATCTATAAATAATTATACGCATAATTGACATGTCTCCTTGCATCACCATATGTAATGTACTGAAGATGAATAAATAAAACTATATAATAGATTAAAAGCTGAGTTAAGAGCAAGATTTGAGAAGTAAATCACAAAGTAACTTCTAAAAATAAAGTAGAAGCCGACAGGTAGGCGCCAGTGTCCGGTGTCCAGCGACACGTGCGGCACGTGCATGACCCAATTCTCTTTGTCGGAAGCGTAGTATAAATAAGGCCCGGCTTAGCAACAGGAGTGAGTTAGACAGTTCCCCATCAGCGCGTCGCCGGTTGTCTCCAAGTTCCACCTCATTCACCATGTAGCCAGTAAGAACTCTAATCTATCTCCATCTTGCTCTTGGCTCGGCTTTTTATCTATTCATGGAACTTTCCTTCTACAACTGTGTCGCTTCGTTTTGTGTGTGTGGACATTCCCCAGTTTTCCACTCTGCCTCGACCACGACTGCCTGTACCCTGTGAGAACTGTTAAAGATCCTACAAGGTGCAGAGAGGTACTGGAAAACTCTCCACGCCCTGACTGTCCCTCGCGGTTACTACAGGTTTGACCCTCGGTTGCATCACCTTATTAAAGAGAGTCGACGAGGTACTACAAGAGTCAACCAGAACTTTCAACATATTATTACAGATAGTCGACAGGATAACCACAACGAAGGAGACCACAACGAAGAAGGTAAAAAGACTGTCCAGATAAAAAAAAAAAGAGAAAGAGCCAAGATGGAGGAACAAACCAACCCGTCCAACGATACGGCCGAACAAACTATCCCCAAACAAGAGACGACATTTGAAGAGGAGGAAACATCGCCGCCCCAAGATAACTCCGCAGACCCACTGACACAGATCGCCGATGCCCTGAGTAAGCTGCTGGTCGCTCGATCTCCTAGGGAGATAGACGTGAGTCCATACGATGGTTCCTTTGAAGCCCAGAGCTTTTTCGACAACTTCGATGCCCAAGCAGACCGAGCTGAGCTGACCTACACGGATCGCCTACGAAAGTTACCCTGCTACTTGCAAGGTAAGCCCCTCCAATATTTCCGAAGCCTACGGTTAGATAGGTTATTTTATATTGAAGCCCGCCAGAGACTGATAGACTTATTCCCAGCAACGACAGAAGCGTCGTTTGCACGCTTTTTGGCAATCAAATTGACACCTCAAATGCCCCTAGAAGACTACTACCAAAACAAAACGGTTATGGGCATGAAACTCGACCTACCCGCCGACATTTTAATTGAGTCTCTGACCGACGGACTGCCCGTCGCAGACCAGCGATTAATCGCAACTGTGCAGCCAAACACCATTAAGGAATGGTTCGACATAGTATCAAGAATAAGAGGAACTCAGTGTGCCACCAGTGCAGTGTACCAGCGCCAAGTAGACAAGGCTCCACACCAAACATACCACAACCCACCACCGCGGTACAACAACCAGCGGCCATCACGTGTAACGTACCAAGTTACACCTCCACCCTCGCCTTGCAAGTATTGCAATGCCATGCACTGGCACTCCAAAGTGAACAACGGTTCCCACGGGACCGAACACGCCCAGTCTACAGCGCCAGACCACGCACAACCACTGTATCAAAACGTGGTACCCACACCCAGCCTAAGGTCCAATCTCCGAGCCATGTTCCCCAAGTCCAAGCTGCAAGCCAAGACGACTCTGCAAGCCCCGCGAGCAGCTCAACGGTAGGAAAACCTGAAACTTATTTTCGTTGAACAGCTAATAATATGGACTGAACTGTCACCAAATGTAAATTTGCCCTTTTTAATAGACACGGGAGCATCTATAAACCTACTTAGATATTTTAAGAACCATAGAAAATAGATTACCATATAAAATTATTATCCATTAGTACAGTTTAACTATAAATGCAATAGCCCACAATGTAAATACCCTTGGATATATTTTTTTAAAACTTAAAATCGGTAACCTCACCCAAAAACTAAATTTTTTTATAGTAGAAGCTTCACTATCTTTTGGTATTTTATTTATTAATACCCTTAAAATATTTAAATTAATTATAGATTTTAATAATCTCCAAATTTATCAAAATAATGATGCTCTCCCAACGAATGTCTATAAGTTCACCAAGTGCAAACAGGATTTATGTCCCACTCAACCGAGGGAAACTGCTATTTTTACCACTTTCCCCTCGAACCAGTCCTGTTTACACGTGGCGGACTCTACCCCAATTATATATTCACCCACTATATCTCCTACCCATGATATTGAGATTTCTATACCTTCTAATGCGGCACCTCAGTTAGAACATTGTCCACACGAACTCCACCGAATTCTATATGAATTCTCGCAAGTGTTCTCTACTAATAAATACAATGTGCCCAAATTGAACATACCACCGGTAAAAATCAATACCACCACAGATAAAATAATAGCATTACGCCCATATAGAGTGCCACTACACGACCAACAAGAAATACAAACCCAAATAGAGCAAATGCTCCAATATGGAATCATTGCCCCGTCAGTTTCACCTTATGCCAGTCCCATAACGCTTGTTACCAAACGTGACAAAACGAAACGTTTCTGTATTGATTACAGAAAACTTAATGAAATCATCGCTCCAGACGTACATCCTTTACCTTTAATAGAAACCGTTCTTGACAAATTGTCGAAAGCCAAATACTACTCTTCTGTAGATATAGCATCCGCATATTGGCAAGTGGAAATAGAACCTAACTCACGTAATCTACTAGCTTTCGTGACGTTAGATAGTCAGTACGAATTTTGTAGACTTCCTTACGGATTTAAAAATTCGCCACAGATATACCATCGTGCCATAAACCAGGTCATGCAAAAATATAAACTAAATTTTGTTACCCATTACTTCGACGATTTCATTATTTTTTCTGACACCTTAGAGGATCATCTACAACACCTACAACAATTTCTAACGGTGTGTCAACACGAAAACATCAAACTCAATTATAATAAATGTTTATTTGAAAAAAAAAAAGATTTCTTAGGATACACTGTTACCACAGGTACATCCAGACGGACAAGTACATCCTGTACAATATTTCAGCCGCGCCCTTAGAGCACATGAGAGAAACTACACCGTTTCCGAACTCGAGTGCCTCGCCATCGTCGAAAGTGTAGACAAATTCCGAATATACCTCACCGGTATAAAATTCACCATATACACAGATCACAAAGCTTTACAATGGCTTAAAACTATAAAAAATCCGTCAGGCCGACTATTTAGATGGAGCCTGAGACTATCTACCTATAATTACGAAATCCACTACCTCAAAGGCAGTCAACAGTATGAGGCAGATTTACTCTCACGAAACCCCTTTGTAGGATTTATCAGTGCTGATATTATAAAACAGCATCAACCAACAGCATCCCCCTTCAACATTGATACAAACGGCTTACATACCATTACCCGAAAAGGTGTAACTAAAATAATAATTCCCGAAACCCTGCAACATTCTCTCATGAACAAAGTTCACCAAGAGTATAACCACCCAGGCATCTCTCAGATGACCCGCATAATTACTACCCAGTACTACTAGAAAGGTATCTCTAAATCTATAGAAAAATTTGTCAGGTCGTGTCACACCTGCCAAATCATTAAAAGGCCCAAAGGTAAACCCTATGGTGCCCTTGGACAAATTCCACCACCTCAACAACCATTCGACTTAATCTCTATAGATACCATAGCTGGATTTTCGAAATATGGACACTCCAAGACCTATCTACACGTAATAGTGGATCATTTAACGCGATATGCTTGGAGCTTTCCATCGAAGTCCACCAGTACCCTAACGTACATTCAAGCCCTCAAGACTGTACTACAGCAAGGATCTCCAAAACGTCTGTTATCTGACAGAGCGCCCGCTTTTACCTCAGAAAAATTCCGTAAATTTCTAATAACACATGGTATACAACCCCTACTAACCACAAGCAAACGGTTTAATAGAACGCTTAAATGCGACCATTACAGGCAAGCTCAGACTAGCTTATCTAGAAAATCCAAAAGCTTCCTGGACTCAACTAGTTAAGCGCGTCACTCAGACGTACAATAACACACCCCATTCTGTCACAAGTTTTCCACCTACCTACTTAATGTTCAATGTTATCCCCCCAGATCTAAGAACTCATCTTAACCCATACCCCGAAATAAATATAGCTCGAGAGATAGCAAGCTCTCGTACTCAAAATAAGCATAAAAAAGATAAAGAAACATTTGATAAACAGCACAGAACACCACATTTCGAAGTGAATGATCTTGTTTTGGTAAAAAATTACAGACATCCCGACACAGGTATATTAGCACCATATTTTACTGGACCATACAAAATAATTGAAATAATTTCACCCAATGTCGTTCGAATAGATCGCTCCAATAAACCTCTCAATAGAGACAGTGACACCATACATGTCAATAAATTAAAATATTACACAGAAAATGTTTTGTACATAACACCTCCACAGCCCCGATTCTTTCAACACCCACAGCGAATGCCTCAAGATGTATATTTCATTGAATTCAATCATTTGACTCCAGATATCTTCGAGACGCAACTATTCCGAATTATACCGCCTACAAGCTCACAGCCCTTTTTACATTTAAATCCCGGTATTTTCAAATAGGCAAGAAACCAATTACCACTGTGGAGGCTGAGAGATTTTCTTCCAGCCAGCAGGATGACTCAACGCACCGCCAACAAAAACAAACAACCCAGCGGCGTCAGTCGGCATCAAAGGACATTGCACATGTTGATATTGACACCAGTTGCAGCCGTCATGTTAACATGACACCTCCAGTTTCACTAGGCCTGTACCTTGGCACATCAGTATGCTAGACTTTCGTGTCCACCAAATAACCTACCAGATTAAAACGGATAGGAAAGTTATATAAAATCCCTTTTATAGCAAATCTTATTTTTATAATGTTATCGATCCTACACATGAGACCAAAGGAGACGCCACATTATACCCTCGTAAAAGGACAATTAAATCCCCAAAATGGTGCCCATCGCCACGACAATATTCCCATCTTCAACACTCTTGTCTGTCAATCATTCAATTATAGGGCTTTTGGGTACGCTTTTAATACGAACAAACACGACATTACCGGCTCTCTTGTTAGGAATAAAAAGGCTTTAACCTCTCATTTCTCCATATGTAACGCAATGTTACATGGAGAAAAGATCTGTTAAGTTAATATTTTAAATGATTTTTCCCAAACGTAACAAGCCGGCGTTTGGGTAGGCTCACCTAAAAATTTTGCAGACCAACTGCATAAAACGCTCTGCAATCTTTTTAGCGCCTAAGACATGCACTACATATTACATGTACCCAAAGTCCCATCTTCCACTACAATGATATCATTTTAGGGATCAAGATCGCTCCCCGTCTGGTCTCACATAATATAATCGGGAAAATCTGGCAAAGACCAACTTCTCAGACCGGACCAAACGACATAGGGCCACATTGCCTCCCCGTAGGCCAAACTAAAGACATCAATAATCTTGCACCTACACCTAGACATTGTGTGTAAATATGTTCCCTTTTTTTCAGGAACGAATATTTTTGTTTTCTTTTAACTTTTCTTCCAAAGAGACAATTTTTGTTCCATTTTTCACTACTTAACACATTTATCTAATCATTAGTAACCTTTAATTATATTATAACTTTGTATAAAATCTTGAATAATTATTTTTATTTTTTACTTTTCAATTAAATAATCAAATTTTTATTCCAACATTATTTTAACAACTTTATTTTAACAATTTAATTTTTCATGATATTATTTTAGTATGACAAAACATTTAATTGTTTTAATAATCATTTTTTATTCATTATTATATTTTTTATATATATTACATGTTTGATGTTAGCCACTTACACTTTTTTTTTTATCCGCAATCATATTTCTATCTTTTTATTCACTATATTTTTGTTTAAATAAACTTTATTATATGACAATGTTTATTTATCATCAACTATCGGGCATGCAACAATCGTTTTCAACAATCCTACTCACTAACCACTTCCCTATACTTTTTCATCACTATCTATTTCAGCCATTGCTTCAAACCATCATAGAAACGACAGTACTGCTTGACAATTTTTTCTTTTTGATTTCGTAATTCAACAAACTCTTTGAACACAGTTCCCCAGAATTACAAGTCTCGACTTCTGGTCTGAACACGTTTCAAAAGTTTATTTCATTTCATCCGCAGAGCACATCACCAACGCATGCACAAAGCGTTCACATTTTTCAATTTTCAATTTTTTTTTTCAGCTCTAGCGGACCACAATCAACCTTTGATTTCAAGTCAAGTCAGACCACCTACTGTCGCTACAACAATTCTACTTATCGCATGGCTCTACCACCCCTTTCAATCATATTAATTCTTTTCTTCAACAACTTTTCAACCCAATAACCCTACAATTGTGACAAAGCACTGTAACCTTATACAGGATCGCAGGTGAAACATTGCCTAGGAAGACGCACAAGTCTATATCCTCGCTTTGCACCTGGATCTCAGTATTTGATTGTCTGTGCAACACTTACAATTGCATATTCTTCAACCCCTAACCCTTTCCAACGCCCGCCAACAATCTTTTAGAACATCATTTTTTTATTATCATTATTTTTTTAGCAAACAAAGGTTTTATTTACAGTTCTCTTTTATAATGAATATCAAAACTTTTAAATTAAACATAAGTTTTATTTTTATAATTTTCAGATATATCCAAATAAACATCTTGTTATAGCCCTTTACCCTCACAGTTTTAATTAATTAAAAGAAATTTTAATTACTTACCTGTGTTAGAGAGGCTTTACCCGCTTAAACCAGGATAAACCCTTTCACTCCCGGGGCCCATCTATGATAATTTAAACCAACAACCCTATATTATATAATACTTATAACAAGATTGTTATGTTGTATATAGAAACACATCTATAAATAATTATACGCATAATTGGCATGTCTCCTTGCATCACCATATGTAATGTACTGAAGATGAATAAATAAAACTATATAATAGATTAAAAGCTGAGTTAAGAGCAAGATTTGAGAAGTAAATCACAAAGTAACTTCTAAAAATAAAGTAAAAGCCGACAGGTAGGCGCCAGTGTCCGGTGTCCAGCGACACGTGCGGCACGTGCATGACCCAATTCTCTTTGTCGGAGGCGTAGTATAAATAAGGCCCGGCTTAGCAACAGGAGTGAGTTAGACAGTTCCCCATCAGCGCGTCGCCGGTTGTCTCCAAGTTCCACCTCATTCACCATGTAGCCAGTAAGAACTCTAATCTATCTCCATCTTGCTCTTGGCTCGGCTTTTTATCTATTCATGGAACTTTCCTTCTACAACTGTGTCGCTTCGTTTTGTGTGTGTGGACATTCCCCAGTTTTCCACTCTGCCTCGACCACGACTGCCTGTACCCTGTGAGAACTGTTAAAGATCCTACAAGGTGCAGAGAGGTACTGGAAAACTCTCCACGCCCTGACTGTCCCTCGCGGTTACTACAGGTTTGACCCTCGGTTGCATCACCTTATTAAAGAGAGTCGACGAGGTACTACAAGAGTCAACCAGAACTTTCAACATATTATTACATATATTTATTTTATTATATATCCTTTATATACGTAGTATATTTTAAATTGTGATATAATAACACTGTTAGTATATTTCACATATCTTCTAATTAATTAAGTTAGAGTCAATAATTTAAAAGATCATTTCCTTTTTTTTAAATGTGCACTGCTCCTATTTGTTACCAATTATATTCGTCATTTCTTTCGTGTGGAGCTGAATAAATAACTATGGTCTGGTTACTAAAGTCTGCGGCATCTTTCTTCCTGACTTCGCAATTTGTTAGAACTAAGGTTCCACACACCGACCACTTCAACTCTAACTAGATCTATCGGGTCCCTCGACTTCACCTTTCGCTTATCATTGACCTACAAGAATCTTTCTGATGTGTCTCCTCGTAGATCAAGATTAAGTGACATACATCCTATAAATAAAAACCTGTAACACTAGACTGTGAGTTGATGGAGACAGTGGTCAATATCCACCGTCAGTGGACCTAGTAGGACAGCAACCTACCTGTCTCTGGCCACAGTGCAAGTGAGTTCCAGGCCATTTAGTGAAAGATCCCGGTCCATGGCCTTGCACTGGCGCTCCTGCACTGCCGGAACGCACAGTCGCACTGCCCAGCATAGCAACACCAGGTTAGCTCCTATACATTGGACATTTGAATCGTCTAATGGTGTATGAACTCTTTATTGGTGATGTCATTTCAGACCATATCACAATATCTCCAAAACCTATTAATGGTAAACAGAGTTGAACATGTAAAGAGGGCCTAGATCTCTGAGTAAACACGCCACACTAGATTACATCTACTACCTTCAAAGACTAAAGAAAATAAGAAACATTTTTATCGATAGATAAGAATAAATCATAACCCAATTATAATTGTGATGCGAGAATCAAATACAATGAATCTGGCTTCAAGTTTTACCAGATCAATTTACGATATGACATTTATATGTATATAGAAATTGCACCGATTTTTCATTTACGATTTTATATTGGCATTTATATATTTTTATCTGTAGATGGAAACTTTATTCTAAAATAATGATATATCCTCCAACATTTCACCAAACACGACTCCTATGATATCATTTTTCAATTGTTTTTCAGAATTATAAATGTTTATTGAATTATATAAAAGTATGTGTTGTGTGTATATAAAGGGGAGGGAGAGTGTGTCAAAGGAAATATAGTTTTATATTGAAAACAAAAAGGCATATCCTGACCAGGCTCAAATAAGCATCTTCAGATGGCAGAGCGCCATCTAGTGGAACAAAAATAAACTAAACATTTATTCAATTTGTTCCGTGATATTTGGCCAACCCAATTTCTTGATAAATCAAGAAAAGTCAACCACGAACGCGTTTCGGGCTGTTGGGCCTCGTCAGCGTGGTGCGGACTGTACTATATTGTAGCGTAGAAATCAAGTATTTGTATATCTGGAGATGTGAAAGTATTTATTGATGACGTCACCACGACCAGTCGACAATTATTTACAAATTAACCAAACTATCTACAGCTCGGGAATCTTGAACAAGCAAGCTAAGAAATATTTTAAAGATGATTTTACAAATACAGAGTAATATATATATTTATAATCTGTTGAATATTTTCATAGAATAATATTAAATTAAATAATACATTATTTATTCGCTACAATATATTTGATTATATGTGTGAAAACAATTAAAGATTTTTAAAAATTAAAATTGGTACATTTGTGATTTTTCATAATATATCGCTTCTTATAGTGGAAATAAAATGAGAGAGCGTGACATAAGCCCATTCACAAAGTAAGAAAAGCGACGACCGTGTGGAAAGCAAAGAGCAAGAACCACAACGACCAGGGAAACGCTAACAGACAAAGAAGGTATGGAGAGAAACGATTTACCACGAAGAGACTTAATGATAAAGGATAAACGAAGAAAATCAATTATTCGGAGATGCTGAAAAAGACTGATGGGTCACAAAAATCTCAGCTCAAAGATGCTGAGAGATTGACAAGAGAGATCATTCACCTTGAAGATGTGCTGAAGGAAGAGGATAGATAGAAAGGAAGAACTTACCGGGAGGCCCATCCCGGCAAGCTGCCAGGGCGACCAGAGCGGCCAGGCAGAAGCCGACTAGAACCATGACACGACGGTCCAGGAAATGACACCCGGCCATTTCGGCAGGTCGCGAGGAATGGAGCAAGATCCTGCCCGGATTTACGACCTTCAGCCCCGCCCGGATTGTCCTGGTCTTGGAGAACAGGTGTGCGGAACAAATTCTAAATGGAACAATTGAGAAATACACGTCCAACACATTGGCTCCTACAGGTCAAGAACCATCAACCTCAAGTCTTTGAGATTCATCGAATTTTTAAAATGTTCAAAATAAGAGAAAATAATTTTCAGTTTTAGATAAGAACTTAATGTTTATACAATTTATATATTTTACACTCATATTTAGTTGGATTTCATATTTTAGCTCAGTATCAAAGAGGCATTCTTATTGAGAGAATACTCCATTCTGAATATTATTTTTCACAAAAATCAATGAGATGAAAATTTGTATTTTATAGAAAAGAAGAACAGATATGATTTTAAATATCACACACACACATCCATTTAAAAATGTATGTTTATTGCAAAAAAAAGTTTTGTGTTTCCGTTTTTTAATTTATTTTTACAGTTTCTGAAAGGATAATCTGACTTTTCACGCAATTTTATTCCACTCTCTATTAAAAAATATTTTCGTAATTATTCGTGAAGATTATCCAACCATTGTCACTTGATCAATTTTGATATAGGAGTTGTCGATTAATAGCGAACTGATCAAGAGTAGCATGTCAGAGTAAAAAAAAAAAAAAAGAGCCTGTCAAAATTTGATTTCTCATTTCGGAGTTACAGATCATTTATTTATTTAAACTCAAAGCGCTATGTCCCGTAAGAAATACTCTAACGTCAAACAATTAGCAAATAGACAAAATGCTATATATTTGGGCCCGAAGTTGAACCAATTCCATCGATGTTAGGAATATATGGTGTTCTTCCAATGTCGATTCCCAATTCCATTTTATATAAAGGACAGAGTTCTATCTTATTTCAGAGCACTATTTCTGAATCTGAGATGCTTTGACCAATTGAAACATTAAAACAACAGAACGGATAATGATAGGGAAATATAGAATAGAATTTTGGAGAAATCGTTGCAAAGAGAGCCCGGCCAAGATCACTTAGCCGAATTCTATAAATAAATATCACGAAACTCGTTACAGGATATGGTCAATACTTGAAATTTAGGTATATGGATGTCATAATTTGTATATAATTAAATGCAACCCCGACCCACTATGTATGTACCATGTATGATTCTCAAAGACTTAATAAAGAACAAGGTAACTGGAGGAAAGAAAGTAACAAAAGATATAGGAAGTAAGACTAAAGCTGGCACGACTATTTTGGCACCCCTGTGTCAACATTGCAGGGGCAGAGACCGGACGTCTCTAGTGACCGCAGAAGTTATTTTAGCCAAGATGCACTCAATACTTCCGGCAAAAACAGGACGTATCTAATATCCGTCGAAGCTATAAGCGTCAAGCCACCCAACACTTCCTGGCGAAATCGGATATATCAAGCAGGCCACATCTTTCATCAAGGAGAGCCGCGGACCAATCAAAAGACCGCACCTTAAGTAGGTCAACCAATAGGACAAGATCATGTGACATCTCTCGACCAATCAGAGAGACACTGAGGCTTGGTGTTAAATCGAAAAGCAAGAAATGTCAGTTACGCTTTGGCTCCCAAGGAGGTGACATCGGCTCTAGACCTCTCCCCCTCTGCTCATCCCACAGCTAAGTACAATCACCGCCATGTGATCAGTTAATTAATAAGTCAAATCGCTCAGCTCTTATCAAACTTTCTTTCCTCCAACCCGTTGCCTTTATTTTCAAACTCAATCACGTGTCCTGATTATTCCTAACTGTATGCTGCAACTTCCACTCAAACGACTGCGCTTCAATCAAATCTCACCATTCGCATCCAACAACAAGAAATTTCGCAACGATATTGCCACAGAACGGTTAAGTCGACAGGATTCTACAACAGTGTAATACATCAAATATTATAGTGTAATAACAATTGCATCATATTACACAAAGTCGACAGGATAAAGATTATGGAACTTAATCAGGATAAAGATTATGGAACTTAATCAGGATAAAGATTATGGAACTTAATCAGGATCAAGATGGAAATTAGCCCAGACACCAGCAAATCAAAAGGCAATGACAAAACCAGCGGAAAAGAAGCGGACAAGAAGAGAAGCGACCAGGCGCCTTCTAGCGGCCATCATATGGCAGATGACCGTGGCCATCCGACGTGTCAACGCCCCACAAAGTGAGACGGAATTCCGGAGCGCCATTCCCCGGGGAGGACGACGGACACAACCCCCACCAACCCCAGGCGAGTGTCACCAAGACCGGACACCGACCACCGAGGATTCAACCACCGCCATGCCATACACAGTCCCCGAAACCAATCCGCGCGATCCGGGACAGCCCCAACGATCCCAAAATGATCTTCCAGTACCGGACTTCACTTCAATTTCGCGGACGGTGCGAGCAGTCCCGAGCCCCAAGCCAACCACTCCAAACCAAGGCGTCCCAAAGGAGACCTGTTGAACTGAGGTAGGCACCCACCCTATGCCGTCAAGGAATTGACTTTGAACTTCTATCTAACCTACCTACCCCTTTAACCATATCTAACCTTTGTACTCAATGAATGCACGCACGGGCTAGACCAAACCTGTCCGAAAGGACTCGCACTACAATCAAATTTGTCACACAGGACAACCCTTGCCTGCATTCATTGACCCCACTACCATGTTTATCACTCAACCCAATTATCAATACTATATGCCCTCAAATACAAGCCACAAAGGCTTCAACCCTCACCATGCCAAAAAAAAACGTGTCAGTACAGCCCACACACTTACCACACAAAATCCATGCATGACCATACGCCGCCAAGCCATAAAAATGTACCTCACAACAATCCCACAAACGTATTTAGCAACAATCACGACATTCACGACAACAATACACCGACAACATCCATCCAAAGGACGGTTTTCATGCTAACAAACACGCACAACCCGCCCAACAAGCGCGACACTCGCGCCAAAAGACGACAACCACCAACAAACGCATGCACCGTCGTTAGTAACAATCATCTCGTCTACCCAAAACACAAAAAAATGTTCACCTTAAAAGGTACCATATACTCTAACAATAGAAATTTCGATATATGACTTTAATAAATTTGTTGTTCATAGTGAGAACAGGTAAAATTTTGTACAAACAAGGATTTCGCGTGACACCTTTTCATTCACAATTTTTTTTTTTTTCGATTCGTGTCACAGGTCACCCACAAAACTTTTTCACTTCAGGCCACAGACGCCTTTCACCAAGCCTGTGACACGTCTCTCACTCAAAGCGTGTTCACGTCGTAAGCCTCATTTTTCACTCAATTCCACCCTAATGCCACTGAATAGCATTTTTTACTAAAGTCACAACGACCATTCGATTTAATAAATGGATACAACGTCCGGATTTTCAAAATACAAATAATGCCGAAATTACACCAACTTATCTCTTCACAATGTATTGGCAGACCACAACACATGACACAAGACATCGTCAAACAAGTAAAACCCACAAACAAAACAAAATTTCATACACCAAACATATCACACACGCAACGCAACCAATGCCGAAAGTAAAAGATTCAATTATAAAAGACAATTAGGCCGACAGGAAACGTAGAAGCAAGGCAGATGTCTTCCCGCGAAGAATAAGGACGTCGCCGTGACTCCAATTACGCAAATAGTGGGTGGATAAGTTTAGACCGGACCTCGCGTACCCGACACACCCCACTTCCGTATCTCTAATTACAATGAGAAGATCCCCTATTGAGGTCGACTGGGAACCTCACTATACCACCGGTGTTGATTCCAGTTCGAGTCTACATATCGATTTTTACCAACCAATTACACATCCACGAAACAACACCTAGAACTAGCTCACACATCTCTTACACAACCGACTTCTAACATTTTTCACAACACACACACAAAGACAAAAAATTACACATAAAGGTTATATAGATTTCCATGTCTCCTGTACACACAGCATAAACGCACTTGAGGGCTAGAATCACGTTTTTCACCTAAGTGTCACTACAGATGAGACAAAAAATTTATAGGGCATAATTGAGCAAGTAAAACATTTATAGGGCAAAATGGAGCAACCAATACATGTAGATCAGGGCATGAAGATACCAAAGGGTTCCAACCAATACACCTTATTGTTCATATCAATCATTTTTATTATTTTCTCTCAATTAAAATTTAAATATTTAATCAATTTATCAATTTATTCAACTTATTATCAATTTTAATCATTAACTATCATTTTATTTACCAATTAGTTTATATTATCATTTTCACTTATCAATTATCATTCTATTTACCACTTGACTTATATTGCCACAACTCAATTATCAACGAAAACTCACTGACTTTCGATTAAACTAAAAACATTAAATCACCCTTTGTTGTTGAAATCTTTTTATTTTTCATTTTTCTTTTTTTTCCAAGCACTCAACTTTGATTTCGTTCAAAAAACTTTTATTTTATTTTTATTTTTGATTTCTCAAAAGACCTAATAGAATTCCCTCGGTCTCCATTCCCAATTCCGAGCTAGAATATAATTAGGCATTTTTCCTTTTTTTTCTCACCACGCACCAAGCATTCACTTTGATTTCTTCCAACTTTTTATTTTTATTTTACTTTGATTTCTCAAAAGACCTTATGAAATTTCCTCGAATTCCTTTCCAAAATTCAAGCAAAAAAGTAATTAGGCATTTTTCTTTTTTTTTTCTCACCATTCAACCAAACACATTCAATTTTGATTTCATTCAACTACTCTTATTTTATTTTGTTTTGATTTCAAAGCGCCTTATGAAATTTCCTCGATTTCTTTTCTCAAAAGTCGAGCAAAAAAGTAACTAAGCAGTTGTCTTTGTCACCATGCAACAAAATATTTTTCTTTTTCAACCAAACACATTCAATTTTGATTTCATTCAACTAATTTTATATTGTTTTTATTTTGATTTCAAAAGCCTTAATAGAACTCCCTCGATATCATGTCTTATCTCGAGTAGAATTCGTTTAGGCGCATTTTCTTTTTACCCACTATGTACCATAACATTCATTGATTTCTTACAATTAAAAAATTTTTTGATTTCTATTAATTATACTCAACCTATATCATCAACCCCATTCTATCTTACTTTTATGTCACCAGCAATGCTTGTATATAGCCCCTCAATACCCACAACTAATTTTCCCACAAAATTATTTTTCACTTTACAGAATTCTCTCAGGCTAACCCCTTCTTGAATTCTTCACATGTAGGGGGCGCATCTGTCATAATTTGTATATAATTAAATGCAACCCCGACCCACTATGTATGTACCATGTATGATTCTCAAAGACTTAATAAAGAACAAGGTAACTGGAGGAAAGAAAGTAACAAAAGATATAGGAAGTAAGACTAAAGCTGGCACGACTATTTTGGCACCCCTGTGTCAACATTGCAGGGGCAGAGACCGGACGTCTCTAGTGACCGCAGAAGTTATTTTAGCCAAGATGCACTCAATACTTCCGGCAAAAACAGGACGTATCTAATATCCGTCGAAGCTATAAGCGTCAAGCCACCCAACACTTCCTGGCGAAATCGGATATATCAAGCAGGCCACATCTTTCATCAAGGAGAGCCGCGGACCAATCAAAAGACCGCACCTTAAGTAGGTCAACCAATAGGACAAGATCATGTGACATCTCTCGACCAATCAGAGAGACACTGAGGCTTGGTGTTAAATCGAAAAGCAAGAATGGTCAGTAGTGTCTTAGCTCTCATAGGAACAACACCTAGAGTTGCTCCTTCACTTCCAACGAGGTGACATCGGCCCAGGACCTCTCCCCGCTCAGCTCATAGCTAAGTACAATCACCACCATGTGATCAGTTAATTAACAATCAAAATCGCTCCGTCTTCTCAAGCTTTCTTTCCTCCAATCCAGTTGCCTTTTATTTTCAAACCTCATCATGTGTCCTGATTATTCCTAACTGTGTGCTTCACTTACCACTCAACGACTGCGCTTCAACCAATCCTCACCATTCAAATCGAACAACAAGAAATTCCGCAACGATATTGCCACATGGATATATGAATAAAATTTACAATTCTATTTTATTCATATATATGGGAGCGAATAACTACAGAAACTATTTAAAATATCCACTTTAACAGCAAATAGGTTGTGCGTTAAAGATTGTTGGAAGATGTCAAATAGGAAATAGGAATATAAAAAAAAAACATGTTTTTCCAAAATTTTGATGCATTAGAACGACGTATAATGATATGAAAGAGTCATGGGCAGTAAATGTATCGTATAAAGAAGTTTTGAATAAGATAACCTGTGTAGAAGTATAGAAAGGAAGAATGAAAGTTCCAATTAGAAAGAAACTAGGCCTGGTCAGATCACGTTGATTGACGCAATATCTTGTCGTCCTACAAAAGGTCGCTAATTCCTAGAGACTCAGGCATCATTGCCCCTTCGCGCTATGAGAAGAGTATACATGGTTTCGATTGTTATTGGAAGGATTTTTTCGACGCCGTCACTATTCTACTTTTCAGGCAGAACTGGATCAACTAGCTCGCTTGGGTACATCCAAGCTATATATTTTTTCTTGAGATACTGTACCGAGCTCGATTGTCTAAGCCTGACCAGGAACTGGTTTTCCCAATACAAAGGAGTTTTCCCAGAATAGTTGAGGAAGAGGAATGAAAAGACTCAAATTTTAAGACAAAAGATAAATCTAGACAGAGTACAACAGCAGAATTCCCTCACCACACATTCTCGATTGACTTACCTACCCATTGTTGGATTATTGGAAACGATATTTTAGAGATCGTTTCAATGAATTTAATATATTTATAAATTTAAAATTTGAATGGATAAAAATTTGTATACAAAACCTAATATTTTCTCATAATTATTCTCTTAAATATATAAATCGAATCTCATAGATATCTCTATATATAATATAGAAAAAAAAACTACTTTTAATAACTTAAGCGCATTGAAATCTCGTTGGCTGCGCCCGGGCTGCAAAATCTGGCCCTCCACGTAGGTCTAATACAAACCTATTTTAGTTGCGACAAGGATTCTAGATCTGACTCTTGATTAATGCCACTTGGGTAACTATTGTACAGTGTCTGAGGTGCAAAACACAACCTTTGGCATTGGCCACATGGAAATTACTTTGAATACGGCTAGGGCGAAAATTCATGCTCAAATTTCAGGATGCATAGTAATTTCTTTAAAGAACCAGTGTTGTAAAATCTTGCACTTGACATCTTTCGCTTGGAAGGCAATAGCTTATAGCAGCGCAAAATTTTCAAATTCTGTCTCTCGGCATGAACCGCATGGAAACAATTTGTGGAAGCAAGTGCTTCACGGCTCTTCTTCGGAATAGGCCACGTTTTTTATTATGACTCGAAGCCACAAAATTCTAATTCCTGTTGAATTACCTTTAACGCAAGTGCTTTAAATTTTTCTTATACTTGCGTGCCAAAGCATTGAATGCATTTCAAATCTAATCAAGCCGCGCCATGTTTGTATTCTTAGTTTGCTGGAAAATTGGTTGCCACCTTTCAAACACCCTCACCCTTAAGGACATTTGAAGCCAACTAAAATCATCAAAGGTGAGCTACAGTTTATAGTTCATATATTAATCTGGATTATCTATCTTGTTAATGGTTTATGTTGTATTTTGAATTTTAATTTAGCAAAACTGCAGCTTATTAATTTAAACAAATTTATTATTCAAATACAAGGAGAGGTTAAACAAACTAATTAACTTAACAAATGAAGAAAAGTTGATCTTCAATATTCTAAGCTATTACTACAACATAAACAAAACAAACTTAGTCAAAAAGGAACATATTTTACATCACAGATTATTTTAAATTGATTTGTTTACCAATTTCAACAACTCCCCTCTTTGGTGAGCAAATCAAAATTTGGTCCCAAAAGAAGTCCCATATTTACAAGCAGTCTCTGAATTCTGTCTCCCGGCAGCCTCTTGGTGAGAAGATCCGCTTCTTGAGCTTCTGAGTTCACGAAGGAGATCCTCAAATTTCCCTTTGAGACTTCATCTTTCACGAAGAAATATTTTCTGTTAATGTGCTTGGTTCTACAATGATGAGATGTTCCTTTAATCCAGTCTATTGCTGATTTACTGTCTGTCTTCAGAACAAGTGGTATTTCAACACATGATTGATGACCTATTTCAGAAAGAAAGTTCATAAACCATTTTAACTCTTTAGTGCCCCCACAGATAGTCATTAATTCCGCTTCGCATGTTGACAGGGCTACCAGTGGTTGTTTTTGAGATTTCCAACTAAGTAGTGAAGATCCTAATTTAGTTAAATATCCCGAAAAAGATTTTGAGTCTTTAGTTGAGGACCAACTAGCATCTGTAAAGACTTCAATTTTCCCTCTTATTCTGTTAAAGCATAACTTGTAGCTTTTTGTTCCCTTCAAGTATCTATATATTATTTTAAGTGCAGTAAGGTGAATGACTTTGGGATCCTTGTTGTATTGGGAGAGTTGACTAACATAAAATGTTATATCGGGCCTTGTTCCCACTGATAAATACATCAAGGAACCTATCATTTCTTGCTAAAGTTTAGGGTCCACAGGAGAAGAATCTGGGTGATTATCCAGATCTTGATTAAGATCACCAGGGGATTTTACTGGATTACATTCTTCAAGGTTAAATTTCTTCAAAATCTTTTCTACATAGGCTTCTTGTGAAAGTTCGAAACAATTTTCTTTTTCCTCAATTTTGATTCCAAGAAAAAATATAGGCTTTTCTTTTCGAACAATGACAATTTGCTTATCCAATTGCTTAACTATTCTGTTAATTATGGTACTATCCGATCCAATAATGAGAAAATCATTCACATAAATCCCAATTATTAGAGTTTTCTCCTCTTCTCTTGAAGGATGTATGCACATGGTTCACTTTCTAAACGTCTGAGTCCAATATCATTAAAAATTTGGTTAATTTTTTCATTCCAGCATCTTCCGGATTGTGGTAAACCATATAAACTTCTGTTTAGTTTACACACTTTATTTTCCTGTCCTGCTTGAACAAATCCTTCAGGTTGTTCCAGGTACACATCGTCTTTTAGTTCCGCATTGAGATAGGCAGTTTTAACATCATATTGTTCAATTTTCATGTTTTGTTGTGATGCAATGGCAATCAATGTATTTAAAGAGTCCAGCTTCATCACAGGAGCAAAAGATTCTTCATAGTCAACGCCAGGTTTTTGATTATGCCCCATTGCAACAAATCTAGCCTTTCTTTTGTCAATGCTTCCATCTGGATTCATTTTTAAATTAAAAATCCATTTTCCTTTTATCAGGTTTTCATTTTCTGGTTTGGGTACAAGGGTCCAAACATTATGTGAAGTTAGGGAATGGAATTCCTCTTCCATTGCTTCTTTCCATTGGTCTGAAAATGGGGTGTTCATGGCTTCTCGATATGTTTTAGGTATGTTCATGGAAGTTGAAGATAGTTCGGTTACATTGGCTGCGTTTCTTTCTTTTATTCTTTCAGATCGTCTTACACCACTTGCTCTCAGCCTCTCTTCCTGCTCTTGTAGATAGATGAGATGCTTTGCCTGAATATCTTCATTAGTTCTTCCTGCAATACGTCCGGGTTTTCGGGGTAATCCTGATGATTCAGGTATTGTTTCAGGGTTGTCTGGAGTATTTAGTTCTTCTGGAGTAGAGCCCATGTTATGTGTAATTTGAAAGAAATCTGATTCATGTTGTTCATTTCTATAGATAATATGATCTTGGACATGTTGGTCAAAAACATTAGAAGTCAAGAGATCAGAGCCTTTTGAATTTTCATCAAATTTGACAGTTTGAACTTCGTGTATTTTTCCATCTTGTGGATCATATATTCTATAAGCTTTTCTTTGTCTGGAGTAACCGGTGAATATTCCTTTTCTTGCTCTAGAGTCAAATTTATTTCTTTGATTTTTAGGAATGTAATAGTAGGCAAGACTTCCAAAGATTTTTAAATGTGCTACTGATGGTTTGTGTCCAGTCCATTTCTCTATGGGAGTTTTCATGTTATCATTCTTGGTCGGTGTGCAATTCTTCAAATAAGCGGCTGTTGCAATGGCTTCCGCCCAAAACTCAGTTGGTAACTTAGCATCAAACAACATAGTTCTAGCCCAATCTAGAAGGGTGCGATTGGTTCGTTCTGCAATTCCGTTGCTTTGTGGTGAATATGGAACTGTTCTTTGATGGTGTATTCCTTCATTTCTGAAAAACACATTATATTTTTTATTTGCAAATTCAGTTCCGTTGTCCGATCTAACATTTTTGATTTTAACATTAGTTTCATTTTCTCGATGATTTTTAAATTCTACAAAAAAATCAAATGCATCTTCCTTTGATTACAAGAAGTATACAAAGATACGTTTACTATACGAATCCACAATAACGTACAGATAGTTTGCACCACCCAGTGATTTGGTTGGCATAGGACCACAGAGATCCATGTGTATAAGTTCTAATGGCCTTTCAGAATGATTATTCTCTATAGCTTTGAAAGGGTTTTGGGTTAGTTTACCAAGGAAACATGGTTCACATTTTTCGAGATGTTGACAATCAAAATTGAGTCCTTTTACCATATTATTCTTCATCATTTTATCCAAATATTCTTCGTTCAAGTGTCCTAGTCTTCTATGCCACATTGTCTTGGCTGAACATTTATCTTCTGCTTTTAAACAATTATCTTTATTGCTTAACAAATTTCTAGGTAAAGTTTTAATTATAAACATTCTATCTTCTTCATTCACCTCAGCTATCAAATCTCCTTTGCAGTTATAAATTTTAGCTATTCCTTTCTCAAAATATACTTTATATCTATTATTAACCAGACATCTGACAGAAAGAAGATTAGATTTAAGTCTAGGCACATAGAGTACATCCTTAATACAAATATCTTGCTTACCTTCACTTGTGTATGTAGACAATTTCACGTCACCTTGTGCTTCAGCTTTCATGAACCTTTCTTCTTCTGCAAGGTTAATTTCACTGTCAATAGGTTTCTTGTTAATAAGCCAATCTTCTCTAGGAGACATGTGTGAAATGCATCCTGAATCAAGGTTCCAAATGTGTGCATCCTCCTCAGGTAGATGTGAAGAAGAGTAGATTATTTCCGCTAAAGTAAACGCATGTTCAGTGTTAGCAGAACCATTCGCTACATTAGCATGTTCCCTTGAGTTATTTTTCCAAGATGATGAAGACTTAGTTTGCATATTATTTTGTGGATATTTGCATTTTGGTTTTTTGAAGTTCGCTTTATCTTGACGATGCCAACAGTTTCTTGACATGTGCCCAAATTTTCCGCATGTATGACATTTCCCTTCAAATTTGCATGTTCTTTGTATCCCTCGGTCATTTCGAGCTTTAAAAGCTTTTTCATATTGACCTTCTTTAGGAAATCCCATTGAGTTTAGCCTCATTTCTTCCTCTTGAAGTGCCTGGAAAACTTCCTCGAGATTCGCAGATCGTTGTGGTCGTAAAACCGCTGCTATATTTTCAAACTTTGGCAACAAACCTCTCACTACATGATACACCATTTCCCTTGGTGAAATAGGCTGTCCCAAGTTAGCACTTATGGATGCAATATTTCTGGCCCTTGTTATGTAGGCTTCAATGCCTTCATTATTTCTCATTTGAATATTTTTCAATTCAAGTCCAATGTCGAATATTTTATCTTCAATATTTCCAGTATGGATACGCTTCAGTTCATCCCACACAGTTTTAGCATTTGTCTCTCCTATAAATATGCCAGCCTGCTCAGGTGACAAATTTACTATTATTATTCCAAACGCCTCATCATTTTTATCCTCCCATTCTTTGAAAAATTCTTCTTCCTTTGAATTTGCCATTCCACGGTTAGGCTTAGGCGATTCGATCACTTTTTTGAACAATTTTTTGCTTCTCAAAATTGCTGATATTTTAAGCGCCCATATGTGGTAATTTGAAGATGTCAGTGGCTCAATTCTATTCATCGAAAAATATTCGGCCATTTTAAAAATATATATATAATCGTACTCAACCTTTCTTTAAAAAAATCGGCGCTTTCTTCTGACGCAATAACAATTAACCAGGCTTCTGCTACCAGTTGTTGTATTTTGAATTTTAATTTAGCAAAACTGCAGCTTATCAATTTAAACAAATTTATTATTCAAATACAAGGAGAGGTTAAACAAACTAATTAACTTAACAAATGAAGAAAAGTTGAGCTTCAATATTCAAAGCTATTACTACAACATAAACAAAACAAACTTAGTCAAAAAGGAACATATTTTACATCACAGATTATTTTAAATTGATTTGTTTACCAATTTCAAAATTTAGGCAAGCTAAATATTTTCCAAAAAGACACTTGTGATATAGAAGCTAGCATAGCTTATTTTTGATTAATTTTATTTCAAAGCTCAGTCAAAAATAACGATATTGTAAATCTTTAATTGCTTTGATATTAATACATTTACAGAAACGCCTTCAAATATACATATGCATGTCCATTATATCTGACAAATATATCCTCCCTATATAAAATGTACCTCAATTGTGAAGAATTTGGTTAAAATGATAATACAATGTTTCCCAAAATTTCGTAAATACTTGAAAAAAGAGAAAATACCAATATTATTCGCCGTTATGTATAATGTCTTTGTATTATGTATAAAGTAATTGTATTATTTATTATTATGTATTCACCTTAATAATATTATTCGTCAAGTAATAAGAAAAACAACGTTTTAAGGAAAATACGAATTTTTGGGACAACCTTATTAAAAAAAAAACATGACCACAGCAAAATATCGAAAATAGGCCCTATCCTATCCAAATAATGTAAGTGGCTAGATTAAAAAAAAGAGTAGGAAATAATTGATTCAGTAATTTTGATATTTATTATAAAACAGACCCATATACTTTAAATTGCACTCTCTCTCTGATATGATGCATATATATATATATATATATATATATATATATGTGATGATCCTGTCGACTCTTTCTGTGATATGATCCTGTCGACTCTTCTGTGATATGATCCTGTCGACTCTTCTGTGATATGATCCTGTCGACTTTCAATGTGACAATATAGTGGTAATAATGTGGTGGGGAAAGGGAAATAATCACGCCACAAATTGGTAGAGGAATTTGGAAGCCATCCGAGAAAGAGAGAGAGGTAGTGCGAGGGGCTGTGCGCTGAACGACCGTTTCTGTCGCACCCCACCCCCAACTATCCAAAAATAGTTCCGAGGGTTCCAAGAAAAGCCCTGGGGTCGCCCCCTGGAATGTGGCCAGTGGTTCAAAATGGCCGTAACTTAGTTGCCTTCTATCGACTACGTCTCTCTCTGGTCGACTGTAGATTTACTTTATTATTCCTGGAAGAGCATATATTATGACATATGGCCCCCGTTGAAGAAGGCTGAACATGGTTTGAGTATACTTAAAGCTGTTGAAGCCAGGAATAGAGAAAATAATTTTACAGTTGAAATTAATTAAGGTTATGGTGACATAGTTTTATGTAAATAAAATATTGTATAGTACACAAGTAAATATTATTTATAAGCAGTTTTACAACACCAAAGAGTTTGATATTTAAGGGAATTTTGGATAATATCAAAGCTACAAAAGGCTATATACAATAACATCTAATGTATTATAAGGGAAATGTTATTGAGGAGTGTGAACAAGGAGAAGAAGAGTCACATACATATGATTGAATTCTGAAGATCATTAAGACTGGGGAACTCTACACTTTAAGATATTTTTCAGGCGGACATGGCAAGGGGAAACTTGTCATGGGCTTTCTATGCTATAGGTGTAGAGTACGAGAAATGAAGTTGAGGTTGGCAATTGTGTGAGCTCAGGACTGAGGTAAATATAAAACTACATACAATGTTAGAACCTTGGCGAACAGAGCGAGGGGAAACTTGCCCTGGGCCATTCTACCTTATCTATGCAGTTACTTGTGTATCGAGTCCGAGGGGAAAAGTCCCGTGTGTAGGTGAGGAAGTCGAATGGACTTATATTTAATTTGCGGAAAGTATGCGCGCACAGTGCCAAATATTGGGACGAGGACTGCGTTGTCCGTTACAAGTGACAAGCTGCTCGGACACGAGGTGTTTGAACCTTCGTGGGAGCTTGTGCAAGGCGATGATTTCGAGGTGGGTTGAACGTAAAACCCATGTCTGCGCGAAATGATGACGGACCGGACAGGATCAGCGACGATGTTTAAAGTACCTCCGTGGGAAATATCGGAGGTAGGCTATATCGTGCTGGTTTGGACAAGGGACAGACATAGATTTGAAGACAGGGTCCGTGTGGCGAACGTGTGGCGCGAGAAGAAGAAGCGAACTGTGCCGCTCGATGCAGATTGTTCAAGTGAGAACAACAAGGAGTTGATAAATATCTAGCAGTTGGTCAATCTGCATCCTGTGACGAACATACCATTGGCTAGATGGTGTGGGTCGGTGGATAGGTTAGAGATGAACTACGAAATATATTATCATAAATGAAGGGCGAAGGTTAGGATTTTGAAATGACAATATAGAAGTTCGATAATTGATTAATCAATAATTCTCTATAAAAGGTCCTGAGCTGGTATAAGGTTAACAAAGTTGTAAGAATGAGAGAGGCATTCAGGGGAAGATAGATAAGAGTCACCAAGGGTTGGTTGTAGGCAAGGTTCACGTGGTGGTTGGAATTCTTCGACGCCTGAATTACAGGGTGAATTTTGCGTCGTTTAGGGAAAGAAATTATCTTTCGTGAGCCGTGCTTACAAGTAGGAGAGGTCATATACAAATAGGTATACAAAAGTTTAGGTGCTGGAGGCATATTTTTATAAATAAATTAATTATGAAAAATCTATTGTTAATAGTAAAAATCGTAAAACATTAATAGGTAGAATTCCCCCCTTTTTTTAAGTTACGTTAAAATGGAAATTATTTAATTAAAATGACGATTGTTAAATTCTACTGATAAGGTAACTAATTAAATGAGTTACAAATATCTAGATAAATAATATGGAGAATAAATACATTGTTAATAGGCGTGAAGAGAATAAATGGAGCTAATTATGTAAATATTGGGACAATTTACAAGGAATGACTTATTTAAAGAATGAATGGTAGGAGCTAAAACAATTACACTCACGAGTTATGTTGGTTTAGGGCGCAGGTAAGTTCATTGAGCTTCGGGAGATTTCTGTCTGTGACACTGTGCGTACCAGTGTTGTTCATCACAGTAGCGGCAGGGATATGGCGGAGTATTGTCCATGATGGAGGAAGGTATCCTGCCCTGGCACGGTGGTCGCTCTTGGGCAGATCTAGTGCTGGGAGAAGTGGGAGGTAGTTTCATCTCCGTCGTTGGTGAATACTTCTTCGGGATCACGGTTCAAAGGTTGGCGAAGAAGGGGTTGAAGGCTCGAAGAGGAGTGGTTACAGTTGAGTTGGGTTTGGTCGATCATCGTGGCTTGGCTTCTTGTTTCTTCATACTCCGGTATATGAGGGATTTGCTTCCCGGCCAGGTCTTATCCTGTCGACTCTTCTGTGATGATCCTGTCGACTCTTTCTGTGATATGATCCTGTCGACTCTTCTGTGATATGATCCTGTCGACTCTTCTGTGATATGATCCTGTCGACTCTTTCTGTGATATGATCCTGTCGACTCTTCTGTGATATGATCCTGTCGACTCTTCTGTGATATGATCCTGTCGACTTTCAATGTGACAATATAGTGGTAATAATGTGGTGGAGAAAGGGAAATAATCACGCCACAAATTGGTAGAGGAATTTGGAAGCCATCCGAAAGAGAGAGGTAGTGCGAGGGGCTGTGCGCTGAACGACCGTTTCTGTCGCACCCCACCCCCAACTATCCAAAAATAGTTCCGAGGGTTCCAAGAAAAGCCCTGCGGTTGCCCCCTGGAATGTGGCCAGTGGTTCAAAATGGCCGTAACTTAGTTGCCTTCTATCGACTACGTCTCTCTCTGGTCGACTGTAGATTTACTTTATTATTCCTGGAAGAGCATATATTATGACATATATGTATTATTATTAATGATACAATATAATTTATCTCGTTATAATTATTATTAATTATCATCGATTTGAGAGGGATGCTAAAACCATAAACATGATTTAACACTTACTCAATACATGACTAAACACATGATTTAATTATAAAACTATTTTAGAGGCGTAATATTCTTTTTAAAATAAAACAATTTCTACTGTCCTTACTGCGATGGAAAAATTAAAGGGAGGGCCTGGCTCATCAGTGGTGAACCCTCCCAGCGGTTTCGCCAGTTTAATTTACCATACCGCTGTTATATTGCATTTTTGGTAACAATTTATTCCGCCTTATTGCATTTTTGGAACTTCCTTTTATAGGTAACTGTTGTAAGACTCTTGGAATGGGTATTTTAGAAGAACTATGGACATAAGCTTTTAGGACAGCAGAATTAAATATAATTATAAATATATAATATGCTTCGAGCAATCGCTCTTCCGCAAATATCAAATTGTGTCTTTTATTGGAACAATAATGTTACGATGTACTTGAGCGCCATCTGTTATCAAATTATAAAACTATTTTAGAGGCGTAATATTCTTTTTAAAATAAAACAATTTCTACTGTCCTTACTGCGATGGAAAATTTCCATCGCAGTAAGGACAGTAGAAATTGTTTTATTTTAAAAAGAATATTACGCCTCTAAAATAGTTTTATAATTTGATAACAGATGGCGCTCTAGTACATCGTAACATGATTTAATGTTAAAGGACCCTACTGCCAGGATCAGATCAATTCAACAAACCCAGCGGAATAAGATCTATTATTTTCTCATTTAGATAATGCCTAACCATTAACATATTCATCTTTAAAAACACTTTCAAAAGAAAAATATGGAACTCTCATGAGAAGTTCCTTTCATTTAATGCAGCTGAAATAGCCATGATATGTGCTTTGATAAGTGGATTCTCAATCAAAAGAATAGGCTCTCTTGGCCTGAAAATATGGAACTGTTACATAGACGATATATTCACAAAATATCGAATCCAATAAATAAATTTGCATCCTGGAAACGCCCAAATATCTTAATGAATTCATAGTTCTTAAAATTGAAGAAGAAAAGACAGATTACCACATTTTAGGAAATAATAATCTTCAAGTCAAGCAGAATTTTTCTCACAGCAGTTTATTAACAACCAGCCTTTTAAACCCTTCATTTGGATTTCTGTGATTCCATATCTCACAATATCACAGTCGTGAGAACACACATGAAAAGAAACTCTACACACTGTCACTGTAACTGTTAAAATTAATTGAAGAGAGACGTGTTATAAAAACTTCATAAATCGAAGATATCCTTATGAATTTATCCGCACAATTTAGGTTTTCAAAAATGACCAAAGAATGACCAATATCCATATACTCCGATAAAACTATACCTTAGCTTTTAAAATGAGAAAATACGGAATTTAAACATTTTACAGAATTTTTAAGTAGAATTTCCTTAAATACACATGATATCCACTTATTATTTTCTATGCCACATTTGCAATACCCTTTATATAGGAGAGACCCGAAAAAACATAGCCACCAGTGTATCAAAATCACAAAAGGAAAGTTAAAACCCAAATTTAAAATCCCTATTTTCACACACACAGATAATTTAAATTGTCACACTTTCTAATTTTGAATAATAAAATGCCACAATAAAAATATTCAATAAAAAGTGAAAGACTTATTCATAATCTTTATTATTATCCAGAACAATAATGTTCAAATAGAACAATTAATTTTCATCCGCAATATGGCAATTAAGTTTGGATTGAAATACTATTTATATAAGAAATACAATTTTTAAATATTATTTTAAAATACACACACACACTAAAGGTACCAAGCTTTTTTAAAAATGTATTAATCAATCGGGCGCGATATTGAAATATTTGCGCCTAATACCAGAGGAAACAAAACTACAAACAAATTAGAACATTGAATTGAATATTCACAAATCTACATGTATTATTCGACAAAGTTCATAAAATTTATATAGACAAAGTGGATGAGGTAAAATAGTTAGATTATTTTGATCAGGGAACAAACGATGTCTCACCAATGTAAAGTTCTGACAGTCGTAGATAAGGTGAAGAGATGTTGTTCAGTTTCTCCGCAGGAACAATTTGGGATTTCTGATAGACCTCTTTTATGTAAGTATTTCTGGAATATTACCAAGCTTCTTGTTGGTTTTTATATTCGTAAACTATATCAAACAAAATTGTTCTGTAGATAAACGTCTGAGAAAGAGATCCTACGTTTAAAAGATAACGTTAATAATTGATAATCTTGTTGAAAAGAGAGAGAGAGAAACACTATTACTGAAAGTGAACTTTAATTACTTCGCAGTCAAACACCTAAATTACACAAAACATAAAACCAAGTTTTATTCTATTAAATTATATATATACAAGGGGGGATCAATAAATAAGGTGAATTATCTTATTTCTTAAAAATTAAAAAAGCAAAAATAATTTAAACCACAGAATATTAAAATATAGCATCGAGAGACTATTTAAGGTGTTCTGTTCTTTTTTCCCACGCGCGGCGCGAGACTTATAAATAAACTAAAATGGAAGCTCCCTTGAAGGATTGCACCACGCTTGAACAACGTGCAGTTATTCGTTTCTTGAATGCAGAAGGTATTCAAACATCTCAAATATGCCAAATAATAAAAAAAATATATGATGAGTCTTGTTTGTCTAAAAAAAAACATTTATAAATGGGTTAACGAGTTCAAAAATAACGAATTACATGTACCGATATTGATCGACCTGGACGACCAAGTGTTACAGCGACGCCAAGCACGATAAATGCGGTTGAAAACTTAATTTTGGAGTATAGAAACATATCCATTTTTACCATAGGCAACGTATGAACAGCGACCTTTATTGTGACATTCTTGTAAATAAGCTAAAGCCCGGTATAAGAAACAAAAGAAGAGGGAAGCTTAGTAAAGGTGTTCTCTTCCTTCATGATAATGCAAGACCGCATACATCACGTAAAACTGTATCTACAATCATTAAATTAGGTTTTGAAGTTTTAGAACATCCTGCATATAGTCCAGACCTAGCCCCCTCTGACTATATCCTTTTTGGACTACTAAAGAAGGAGTTAAAGGGAAAGCGATTTGACTCGAATGAAGATGTCCAGAAAGTGGTCCAAGAATTTTTCACACGCTTCCTAAGAGTGCCTATAAAGAGGGTATTTACAAGTTGCCAGAACGATGGAGACGATGTATAGAAAGCCAAGGTGATTATTTTGAATAAATCAAGTCCTAATTTTTAATATCAATCTTATTTTTTAAAATAAATTATAATTCACTTTATTTATTGTGATCCCACCTTGTATATTCAACATCAGAAGAAAAAAACGACTTATACATTTTTAAAAGATATTCTAAATACAGAGAATAATATTAAAAAAAAAAAAAAACAGTTTGCAACGGAGTTTTCCATTAACTCAGGTTATGCATACGACTGATAAAATATTTAAGTTGACTGACAGTGGCATCGTTCCATCTCGCTATTGGTCCAAAATTAGCAGAGAGATCAATAGGAGGTTAAGGCCAAGTTCACGGTCGGCGACTGCTTCGTCAGCCTTGAACTGAATTGAGTATTATAAGCCTTCTTACGATATAACATTATTTTAGAAAATGTTCGTTTGAAAACAAAGTTTTAAATTTACTAATAGTTAAGTGTAATGTATAGTTCCTTTTCAAAAATCTAATTTCTTGTATATAGGATTTAAAATATAAATATTGAATTTGTAAAGAGAGAGATAGGGGCATTACATATATATACAATACATCAATAATATGTGTGGTTATGTACAAAAAGCCATATTATTTTAAATATTTTTTCGTTTTACACCCCCAAGATTTAGTGGTAAAATATTTCACCTTCCACCAATATAGTTTAAGCTCACTACATATACGTCTGAAACAATTATTCACGTATTCATATTTCTGAAGATACGGTTATGAATCTTTACCATATGTTCTTGACTTTTTTTGAAGATATTTAGATAAAATCCCATGTGATTGTGGCGAAGAGAGAAAGGACTATATCCTAACTTTATATTCAGTATTTGAAGCGTCAATCCACTTTATCTGACGTCATCATCTCTCTTCCTACAGGGAGTAGTTGAATTAGCTCCTGGTACAGTTCAATAACCAGTCCCTTCCGGTTTAGAACTGTGAAAGCTCGGAAACAGTACGACCTGGCGTAGCTCTATCCCAACCCGCGGTCGTAAACAACAGTATCCCCAAGTAGGTCTCCTGGTATCTCTCTTTCTCTATCATAACAAATTGGGTAAAGAATGCATGTTGTAGCTTGGTAAGGTCTCCGGGAAGGTCTTGGTTGGCCTGAAGCGGCCCGAAATGGCGGAGACCATCTTTGATGATGTACTGCGGCCTGCCATTCGTCATCGAAGATGCGGACATTGTCAGAACACTGAGACCTCTTACTGCCAAGTGGTCTCCATCGCCCCTGCCGTGAACACCTCCGGCGGCTACATCTAGCTGGACCTGAAAGATACGACCTTCTTTCTCTTGAACGAGGGTAAAAGGATCACGGATCTTCCAAAGAATATCATCTAACTGCCAATAAGATTCTGCCTTGGCCTACTTGGAGTACGGCTTCCGTTGCTCCAAGTTTCACCGGATGGGTCATAAAAGAATAAACTGCCTACTCGGGGCGGCAAGCATTCCCCAGGCCTCAAGCCAGAGGAACGGCGTGAAAACTCCTGTGCCTGCTACCACTACCACTAAAGCTGCAACTCCACCTGCAACATTCACCACCCTGCGTCAGAGGCTGCCCCGGTGAAAATGACCTCCACACCATCAGCCCAAAAAGAAAAAATAAAACTCGAGATTGCAACCTCTAACAATACTCTGGATTCTTCCAGCAAGCCCCAAACCAAACAGTATCCCCAAACCGCCAAAGAGAAAGTAAAGTATATATTTGACAAACTAGACGTCGACTCCTGCCTGCGCCCCCTGGGTTTTGACAGGCTCGTTATGGAATGAACTGTTTTGCCATGTCAGGACAGGGAGGGGAGGATGTTCTCGTCAGACTTAGGCCCGGGGAAAAGATCATTCTCGCGGAATTCCTCGACCGTGCAATTGCGAGTGCCTGGGACAGCAATCGCTATCTAAGCCAGAAGCTGGCCGAACTCAAAGCGCCTTGTGAAGCTGATCAATCTCAGACATTCTTCCAGTGAGGGATAAATCTGATGTGAATATGGGTTTTTTTTTTTGTTGCCTTTGTTGACCTTTTTGGTAGGGTTGTTGACTGAATCTTGATAAAATTAAATTAATTGTCAAACATATTGTCTCTTTCTAAGATTGTAAGGTTCTTTCGCTGAAACCTCTTTTTCAATGTGTGCCCTTTGTCACTCCATCTAATCCATTTATTCAATTCCATTATTTGGTTCATTATAGTATATAGCGGAGTTTCTTGTACGAAACACTTTGGTATATATGTTAAAGATAGGTATAACACAAAATAATGATAATGAATCAAATGTTTATTGACTTAGACAGGTATTTGGGAGAGTGTGTTTAGATTCTCTGCTGACGGCACTGCTGGGGATCCAGGGCCTCCGAAGCCTTGTAGAAATGCTCGCCCAGAGCTTGGCGGTAGGTAATGCCGGGGATCACGGGGCGCAGGCTGGAGACATAGTCCTTGAAGAGCAGGTCAGGCACTCCGTCATAGGGAGCGAAGAGCTTGAAGTGGGGGTTGTTGGGAGCAAACTTGAGGTTGACTTCGGCCATCATGTCTGCCAGGGCCAGCTGCTGCTCGGGGTTCATGTCGCCGCGGACCATCACCTACACAGCAGCCATTATTACTATATATGTTCTATTCTAACAACTTCAACAAGTGAACGTGTGAATTGTTTTATAGAGGCTATGAAGCTCGAAATAGGTCTAGAAGAGATTATGGAGAGAGAGGCTGTTCTTACATAGTGAGCGGGGTTGGAGGCCAGATGGCAGTTCTCATAGTTCTCCACTGGCTGAAGGTTGCCGGGCTGTCTGCACAGCAATTTGAAGTCCTGGGAACGGAGCTGAGCGGCCCATGGCTCGTCGCTGGCGCCATCAGCAAACTCCTGGACGGTGGAATGCTTGACGAACGCCACGTCGCCGGCGTTCTCAGCCAAACAGCGGAGGGCGCCTCCGTAGCCGCTATAGCGTTCGGCAGAGTTGCGGGCGCAGCGGTTGTTGCCTTCCTCATCACCAATGCACTGAGCGCAGAGCTGGGGGTTGTTGGAGCCTGGCACGCAGGCGGCGCTAACGAAGTCGGCCAGGGCTGCCTCGCGGTCGCACACATTGTCCTGTAGAAGTCCCATGTCGATCAGGGTGCCCACGGGGACCACCCATCCTGCAGTGCGGCCCAGCCCGGTGTGGCAGCTCTTCTTGCCTGCCCGCAATACAAGATTTGTAATAATATGTAGAGCCTCTAGCATTCCGACATCAAGAGTAAACCCACAAGGACAATATCTGTCTAGTATATAGATCTAGGCATTTTTAAAAAGGAATTTGCGAATATATTCCAAGGATGCGTTAATATTGATGAAAATTCCTCAACCATTGGTGATATAAAGCCACATTTATCATTTATAGCCAGCTCGACAGAAATTCATTAATCTTGTACAACTACTCTGCGCACATATTATTCCAATTTATTAAAAAACTATGTTTTAATATCATTTCTGAGATTTCACCCTTCAGTGCAGCATATATAAGCAGAATCGTCCAATACATTATTAGAGCTCTGGGAGAAGCGTCTGATAGATTAAATTGGCGAACTGCTGGGTGGGTTCACCACTGATGTGTGAGCCAAGCCCTCCCAATATATTTTTCATCGCAGTAAGGACGATAGAAGTTTGTTATGTGTATAAGATAAACATTTATGCTTAACTTATTTCATTTTCTACATTTCTTTCTGTAGACCTCAACTTCAAAGCTTCCATTAAGACATAGTTCGCACAGACACATTTGTTAAAAAGAAAATCTAGAACTTTTGAACCAAATTGTTAGTGAGAACATGATGCGCCTTAAACTTTTTTTAATCGATTGTTTAAGCTGCCGCATGTTTGTAAAATTTTGTGGGCGAAATACAATTTTGGTATCGTGGGTGTTTATTTAGAATATGCCTCGTCTTTCTTTTTTCTTCCTAAATTCTCATGGAATTAGAATTTTTTGTTCTCCAATATTCCTTTTCATGGAAATGGAATATATACCACTCTAGGCGTTTAAGTTGGCAAATATATATATATATATTTTTTGATAGAGACTATAAGAATAAAAATATTAAAATTGATCCATTATCGTATTACTTGATAATAAATCTATATTTTTAATTCACATCCTTCCCTTTATTATATATAGATATTCAATTGTTATTATAATCATCGTTGCAAAATATTTAATAATGCATTTTGCACTATTAATTTCAATAAATACCAAAAGTCAAAAAGAGTCAAAAATATATTCTACGACACCCAATGTGTAAAACCTATCCCTGGAAGCCTCATGTTTTTACCTTAATAGTTGAGTATGCTAGAGTATATAGATTATTAAACTACATTATAGATGTTATCTCAGTGAAACCACGGTATGAAAGAGGTTACTTCAGTATGATTGAGTAAATATTGCGCTACATTTCAAGTTATTTCCGTGTACCACAACAGTACGAAGGAAGTTACTTCAGTATGCCATAGTACAGAGAAGAATATACTAAGGAAAGCTTGTAATAGTCAATTTCAGATAATACTACAACACTGTGAATTAAAAGAAAGTAGATTATATAAAAGAAGAGGAATGAAGATATGAAAATAATTTGAAAACATAATTACCGAGAAAAATTGGCGATGGATTTTTTTAGTAACACCTGGTGAGATTTTGAGAGTAAAACCCGGCGAGATTTCGAGAGTAAAAGCTGTTCAACATGTCTAAGTAAAACAAGAATATATAGCAGCTGATGATTATACATAGTCATGTATTTCTATTACGTTTTTCTCAAATACATTTTGTAATACTATATAATAAGAAAGTATGCCATAGTACTATGTAGTACAACAGTACCTCGGAGGTCAGCCAGGCTGGAGATGCCGGAGTCAGCACGGACCACAGCCACGGAGAAGTACGAGTTGTCAGAAGAGCCGTAGTACTCTGCGGCAAGAGGAACAAAGCCGTGGTACCTGCGACATGGTCACTTATAGCTCGGATATAACATCACTCTCATATAAAATCATCACAACTCTCACTTCATGTTCTACTCGAACTCAACCATCACCGAATCTAGCTGATATATGTGTAAACTATTTTTTAAGTCGAGCCGCTATTCACTATCGGGGTTAAAGCTCAAAGCCAAGGATTTTTGACAGGATTTTTCAGATAAGGCAAATGAGGCGTGGCCGAAAATTCGTAATATTTACATTTTAACAAAGAAATTCGACAATATATTTGTAATTTCATTGCGTTCTTTTTTAAAATTATATATATCATTTCTTTTGTATAAAAATATACTTTTGAATATATAAATAGGTCCTCCGTTTATTACAATTCGAAAGTATTTTTGCCCATTTATGGAGCCTAAGTCATATTGTTTCACAATGAATCAATTACACCCAAAATTGTAATATAGAGGTATGGTGATGGCGTGGGTATCCTAGGATGAACTATATATATGTAGAGAGAGATTAAAGCAGCTTGTATGACCTTCCCGACATGCCCAAGTTAATCCAACTAGATCTCTCCTAGATCAGTTAATAGTATCTAAACAAAATAAATATGGAAAATAAAACATCCTTTAAATCATATAAGAGTATAAATCAATACTATAATGAAGGAACAAGGATCGTGAATATTGGGATTATTAGACTAAGGTATGTAGGCCACATGGCACCAAAGACTTATCCTAAAGACCTATCTTCTATCCATCTATATATCAAACTCTACCTTACAGAGAGAAAGTTTGCGAGGATGGCTTGATTACCTGCCGGCCATGTAGACGTCCCCTCCGTCCAGGGTGACAATGTCCGAGCCGCCATTGATGCACTGGGACTGGGACTCCACGCGGTGGCACAGGATCACTGGACGTATGCGACGGGCGTAGGCCTGGGCGCTGAAGTCCTGGCATTTGGACTCCTCCTTGTCCGAAGTAACGCACCAGCGGACCTTGCCGTACTCGGGCTTCTCGATGGTCGCCAGGAAACGGCCTGAAAACCCGGGTTCAGCATCTTAGCCAGTTTTAAGGATTTTAAATTTGAAATAACTTATTCTCAGCATAGACTCTATGAATAAAGTTTATTTATTTTAGAACCAACTTCAGGAGAGAGCCCCTCTACCCGTTCTCGAAACACAACTAACCCAGGTAGGCGCGGTATGTGGTTCCGACGATGTTCTCCACACCAATGATCTTATCCCCGTTGTTCACCAGGATGTTGTTGAACCAGGATGGCCGGTTGTTGCCGTAGTCGCGGAAGATTTTCTTCAGTTCTTGGACATACTGGTTCTTCTTGATCTCTGAGTCTGCCACAGCCCCTGATGTGTTATTTTCGTATATTTAATCTTCTAATATAACGTGGTGGACTGAAATATATATGATATAGAGGTATAATAAGGTAGATGGTGGAATGGTGTGGTAACTCACCAGAATCCTTGGCCACGAAGGCAGGCAGCGGTCTATTAGCCCAGGTGCATGGAGCCTCGGTCAGGTCCCTGGTAGAACCGTCCACACACAGGTACTTGGCTTCAGTGATGATCTCCGGGTTTTTCTGGATGTACTCGTCCAGGGCGTCAAGCTTGGTGAAAGCGACCTCGCCGAGTCCTTCGTTCAGGCATTTTAGGGCTCCCTCATAGCCGGCGTATTGCTGGGGATTGGGGCAGAGTTGTTGGAGGCTGGGGTATTTCTCCTCTGTGGGTCACACACAGAGAGTGAACATTTATTACTTGAAAGGTGATTACTAAGAGGCTACAGAAATAATAGAAAGCAATTGACATTTTTAAAAAAGAGTGGCAAGTGCCTAGCTCGTACGATAAAATAGACTGCTTCCTATTTTATGTTCTAGGAGATATTGTTCCTGAAAAACAAAAGTATATATGGTTGGGTGTCCAAAAGAACGATTGTAAAAGAATGATCAGCCAAATTGCGAATAAAGATAAAAACTGAACAATAGCCGAAAAAAAAGATTTTTTCTCTGAGGTTTTCAAGATTATTTTGTGATCTCTCTTAAAGTTATATCTCATTCTATATTATATTATTTAATTGGTAAAATCCCCGCGAAAACACACATCTCAAACCTCTTCAAATATCTCTTGAAATCAGCGATATTAGACAGTCATTTCCTTTCACAGAAAAATCTAAGACCCTTTGAGAAAAATACGGAAGAATAATTATTAAAAATATAGAGATTAATAATAAGTTAAATCAAAAGGAGGCAGGCCTAGGATATATGAGTATTAGAAAGCGACTCTAGTCACTACCCGCCATGCTTTCAGTATAACACAATTTAATATAGTATTCATCAATTAGTGATAAAATTTAATAATTAATTGTTTTTATTTTTAAAGAGTATTTTTCTCGATAATTTGTAGTTACTACCTCTACGAAAATTACAGTGTTAGTTGAAAAATTGTATCTGAGATTCATCCTAAATTTTTCTGGTGATTTGTCTTAAATATAAGTTATCGTGAAAGATATATTAGGATGAGTTAGGCGCAAAACCTTCAAGCCTAATACCTATTTCTCTGCGTTGTAATAATATGTCATAGAATGGTCTAAAATGAGTATTCTGCAAGTAGGATCTTGTTTGAAACCGATCTTAAACTTTCTGAAAAATGATTTCCTGATGTTATATTATAATAATTAAAATAATTATTATTACACGAAATCTGAGCCCACTACGAGACTCTCTCACTCTAGCATGTGCAAAGGTCTACTTTTATATTTGTAGACAAGTGTTGAACTCATATACAGTCGCAAATCTCTATTCGCCATAATGATCCCGACCTCTACCTTGTGTACCTGAGAAATTGTAAGAAGAGAGAAAGAATAAGTGAAATCTACTCACTCAGGTAGTTGGAGATGATAGGATCAGCGGACAATTCCCCGGGGGCACAGCTGGGGCCGAAGAAGTTGGCGGCGGAAGCCAGGTCCCCGTGGGGCTGGGGCTGCATGGCCCCCTCCTCCCTCAGCACAGCTAGGGGCAGCTCATAGCCGGCGGTGCGGCCAACGCCGGTGAAACAAGCCTTGCGGTTCTTAAGGCCGTCGAGGGCGTCGATGTTGAGGTTCTTCTTCACCAGCACCACGGACTGGTAGCGGAACTCCCCTGCACCGCGGACATAGGATCTCCCCGGTAACGTTCTGGGTGGACTTACGTTCACGGGAGTAGTACTGGTGAGCTATGGGGGCGAGGTTGTACCAACGCCCAGCGATGTAGATGTCGTGTTCATCCACCTCCATCAAGTCAGCCTTGCCCTCGGCCACTTTCTTGATGCAATCCAGCCTGGATCATTCCATATTATTGTAGTTCCAAATAAATAAATTTGCAATAGAAACGATTTGTTAGTCATCACTAACTCATAATCCATTAGAACCGTTGAAGCCGTTAAAATAACTGTTTCTAATTATATTCTTCAATCCATGTCTAGGTTATATTTGGTCACAGTTGAGAAATTTATCTAATATATTAATTTATTTCGTTCTTAGCCTTTCTCTTCGTTGTCCTGAGGTTATCTGGTAGAGGAGAGCGTTAGATCTGTCCACATGACATGATTATCTTATAAACACATGGTAATAAGACCAAATCCAAATAAATAAATAGTGTGTGACGTTTCGGTAACAGCGTTGTTAACATCTTCAGATAAAAGTACTGAAACGTCACACACTATTTATTTATTTGGATTTGATCTTATTACCTTGTGTTTATAATCTATAATCCAAATTGTGCCTTATCATCATTATATTATATAATCTTTGCTTCTTTAATATAATGATATGTGATCTATATGAAATATATTCATAGAGAAATCTTATATATCATATAATTTATTAATCAAGTAATCTTCTCTGCTATCCCCATCAGGAGAGAGAGACCAGGCTTCACCTCCGTACATAAATACTTAGTTCACCAGAGATTCGACACGTCGATTCTATTTATGAAGGTATCAGGCTGTGGAGGAATAATGTATTTTCACAAATGTGTATATTATCTAGATCTCCGTTATAGATCTTCCTTGAATTAATGAAATATTTTCTGCGCAGTTCGCACAGACTCAAATCGTTCTTTAGCTTATTTATCTATATTCTAAAAATATTATAAGTATTGTATGCATGCCATGTCTTTATCATGAGTGCGGTCACCAGAATTAAAGGAGAAGCCAAAAATTAGTTTGCACAAAAAAAAAATGAAACGAATTTATTGGTGTTAAGGAACGTCTCGAGATAGAATTAAGGGGGAATAGTTAATGTGCCTATAGATTGAAGGGATCAGTGAACTAGGGAAAAGATGACGAATTGTAGCAATGGCGTCCTAAAACAGAAACTTATAAAATATCTGCTGTGTATCTGCACACTTTGACGGTCACAGTTCCAAATAACGTATCAAGAGAAACCAAGGGCTGTCCCGTGTATTGTAGCATGATACACTTACTTGTCCTTGCCGTAGATACATTCCAAGTTGGTGTCGGCTTCGAGTCCAGGACAATTGCGCTGTCCCTTTTCGGCGTCCACACAGAGGCGGATCGCTAGACAACCAGAGAACAATTTAACCCTCCACCATATTCACTATCTTTTAAATAGCGCGCTGAATTATTTTATTGAGAGTCTCGAATAATTCCGATTATCAATAAAATAGGAGGAATTTGTGTTAACAAATGCCTCGATTTTAACGTCAATACTTTTGTAGGGGTCATGAAAATATTTTTTGTATCGTTCCAATATCAGCATGCACACCGCTGAACTTCGTGTGCTTCAGGTCTTTGATGATAGAGGATGATCAATTCACTTCTCTACGCACTCGACGTAATAATATCGTATAATCAAATACTGTCCTAATATAGTAGTTATATTACTACGCTACCTTAACCTGCGCGAACCCAGGTTACAGGTACGAGCGACCGCCCTGGACGCTAGATTTGAGGAGGCCCCACATGAATACCGCGAAATGGTAAATAATCATGACGATACCAAAATGAGTATTAAAGCTCTCTACTATGTTATTTACAATGTTGAGTTGATAATGTTTTTTCAATTAGTTGCAATATATATACACAATAATGAATAGAAGGGTAGTAAGCATGGATGAAGTGCCTAATGAAATCTCATCCCGGGGGCATACACCCGTCAGGACGGCACTGCGCTTTCTCCAATGATTCTCTTGTTGTGATGCCCAATGTGAACAAATAATACTCATGATCTACGTGCGAATTCCCCATTTTATGATTTAATAACGTTTTGATTAATTATATGTTCTCAAATTCATTGAATTATTCGATATTTCCAGGACTTGAACGAATGCTAGGTAAGTGATGGTTGTAGATCTAACAACATGTCTTTCTCGAATTTATCTGGTTATATGATAAATACAGAGAAAAAGAATATAAAAACCTAGACTATCAAATATTTGTAGGTCCTATATATCGCTCTCAACTTCAAGGCAATATTACATTTTGATTTGGTTAAATTTTATATAGAGAGAAAATTGGTTTAAACGTATGCTATCAAATGTTCATACGTTTCAAATTTTACTTAACGACGGAGTATTACTGTATTTTTATTTTTACTTAAATATACATTAAATAAAAAGACAAACAAAATTAGAATAAACATTCTCTCCCTATCTAACTCTTGTAGGCCCTACATATTGTCGGGGTATTACAGCATTTCTATATTTGGGTATTTTATAATGTTATAAAACAGAAATATTTTGCACTTTACTCAAAGTACAAGTACTTTGAAAATTATTTTAAAATATAATTTATCAATATAGTGTCAGTTTAAAAAGCGCTATAACCGAACAATTATCATTTTCCATAATCATTAGTATAAATTTAAGTTTTATTTAGTTATTTCAACAAATAAAAGTGTTAAAATAGAATGCAATTTGGGAAATGAAAATACGAAGTATAAATAATTAAAATTAAAATAGAATTATATTTTTTAAATAGCAATAAAAAGGGCTATATGTAATATAAATATATGAGAAAAAAGACACGCTAACAGAAAATAATATATCTTCAAACAAGAAATTGTTCTTTATGAAAACATATCGTTAGAACTTAGCCGTCGTACATGATAATTTTAGATTGGTTTATGGGGAAGATTCGGAAAACTGAATCAATGTATATTCCACCGATATACGCCTAGAGTTATGTTTTTCTTTTCTCTAAATCTATTGAAGCCAATATATGAGAAGGTTTCTCTATAAAACGCCAATATTATATTTTATAGGTACTTTTCAATAAGTTCTTAATTACTGTAAGTAATTATGGACTCGATTCAAGGAGAAGTAGCTTAATTACGATAAGCTAATCAATGAATGAAATTATAATATATATATATATGATTTTTTTCGGAATATATGCGGATCCAGACAATGGACATTTTATGGAGAAGCTGTACTCACCCTGCGAGGGAATCTGGGCCGAGGCCAGACCGCCCAGACATCCGAACACAAGAACCCAAGCCACTACTCCCATCTTGGAATAATCCTCTCTGTCCCTTCTCCCACTTTTAAAGTCGAAATCTCTGGTCACGTGATGGCTACTAGCCAATAGATTCCACTTTCTATTTGTCTGCAATAGAATTATCCCAGGTCATAACCTTGACTTCCTGTTCGTCTGAAATAGCAACAGGGTTGTCTGATCATTGGCTCTTTGCTTATCACTAACAATTGTCGCGCCACTTACAGACTCCCTGGAAAATTACCCTCTCTTCATTCCTATTTATAGTTCAAATCTATCGTTTGTAGAGGAATAAGACTTAGTGTCATGGTTTGGATATTTATCATAAGATAATTTGATATTTGCAATTTTTTGTTTAAAATTTAGTGTTGTAGTTATTAATATGAAATGTTTTTCTTCTCACACTCTTTCACACATTTAACCATTTCTCTCATATATTTGCGGCTGTGTTCTATAAATGTATCAAATAAAGTCTCTAAATGTATGAATAAAAATAAATTGGTCCATTGCACTTAAGAATATTTCAAAAAATAATTTGATTGCATTTTCTTTGTGATGAAGTTGAAACCCACCAAATATATATGCGTCGTGAATTTAATTTTATTGGAATATTATTTTTTAGATAAATTCAATATATTTTTCATCATTAATGAATTTTTACGATAAAAATGCCATAATGGATAGCTCGTGTAATATACTAGAAAGGTATTTTTAAATTTGAAAAAACTGGCTATATAGCAATTTTTTCAATTTGAATTAGCGAGATTTGTAAAAGGAAGACAATTAAAGAGAGTTCATTTCTTCTATTTTTTTTTAATAGTAGAGATCCATTTTCACTCAATGGAATATTTTCGTTCTTTCTACACGCATTAACGCGATATAAATATTCAAAGTTAAATTATCGGTTTTGCAATGCTATAGAACATGAACTGTGAGCACGTGAACCGTGTAAAACCTTTTATGTCAATATTTGAACGCCGCTTTTTAAACCATCTGTATATTTATATTGAATGAAAAATGTAACATGTTAAAATAAGATCTGAATGTAATTCTATTGTCCTAAAAGCTTATGTCCATAGTTTACTCAAATACCATTTCTAAGATTCCACCCTTCAGTGTCGCATATAAAAGCAGAATGATCCAATACAGTGTTAGAGCTCTAAAGAAGCGGTCTGATAGATTTAATTGGCGAAATCGCTGGGAGGGTTCACCACTGATAAGCCAAGCCCTCCCAATATATTTTTTCATCGCAGTAAGGGCAGAAGAAGTTGGATTTATTTGTGAAAAGAATCATTCGCGTTTTGGTGCATTGGTATTATATAGATAGTGCGTTATTGTTATGTATTAAGTCTGAATTTGTTAATGTTACATTTTTAGATTTTCATAAAAATAATGTTCTTATTCCAAGAGATAATTAGTATTAGCATACAAGTAAGGAGGTATGAGAATGGGGTTAAAATAAAAATAATTTAATGCGGCACCAAATTCATTTTCGAATGAAAATAAATTTTGAAGAAAGCTGTAAGGCATTTAGTAACTACGATCCAAAAGTGTCTCTATTAAGGTGAAAACATCAGTTTTACAAGGTTAGGTTTCTTTTTCCTTCAATTCAGATCTCTGGCTTTGACATGAAAGCCCTCCCACAGGGAAAGCACGGTACAATGAATCGCCAATAGGACCTGAGTTATAATCAGATACAATATTTTACATAATTTTCATGAAAATGTGTAATAAAATGAATTTTACAGGTTTTTTTCATACAAATGGCGGCAGAATATTTAAAAACATATTGAATAAAGTATAAAATATAGACGACTAAGAAGATGATTAATGAGGAAGGATTACTGAATAAACCGCAGTTATATATTGTAATGAATATGCTTTTTGGTTTTTACTTCTGATCTTCAGAAGGTATTTCTCTCAGAGGTTCTTTCAGAAGGGATTAAAAATAAATTAGGCATACCCTGACCATATCAACAACTGACCTTTTTCATTAGAGATTTAAATTTGTTATTATTTTTTCATCTGTCAAGCGTATTTACGCAAATCTGGCCTTAAATACCTTGATTTCTCAAGAAGCCTCTGGGACCAAAATATTTTTAGTCGCAGAGGTATAGCCTACCCCACGCTGATGAGGGCCAACAGCCCGAAACGCGTTCGTGGTGGACTTTACTTGATTTATCAAGAAAATGGGTTGGCCAAATTTTTTGGCCAATTCAGTTTATTTCTGTTCCACTAGATGGCGCTCTGCCATCTAAAAGACGTTCATGTTGATGGTCAGGAAATATCTAATTTATTTTCAATATCAACACCTGACCTTTGTTATTTTTTATTATTTTCCACATACAAATATATTTTTAAGGCATATCCTGAACGTTCACATGGACATTTTTGATCGCAAAGCGCTATCTAGGAGATTAAACATTAACTTAACATTGATTTTGGTTATTCCATACTATTTGGCAAAACCATTTTCTTTATAAATTAATAAAAACCAACCACGTACGCGTTTCGGGTTGTTGACCCTCGTTAGCGTATATCAGGCCGTACCTCAAAAACTAAAAATATTTCAAAAATATATGCAGATTTAGCCTTTACTACCCATTTTTTGATTTCTCGGGATGCCTCTTGGATCAAATAATACGGTCATTGAAGTACAGCCTGTACAACGCTGACGAGGGACAACAGCTCGAAACTCTTACGGATGAACCTAAATGCTCCACTTGAGCAGTCAGGATCTTTCCATTTTAATATTTAATATAATCACCAGACTTATTTTTATTTTCTCTCTTACACATAATATTTAATTTTATTTATAATTATAAACTAAAGCATATTATATGAATCAAATACACATAAACACATTCAGCTTTATTAAGACCACCGGTCTTATGCAGATGCACCACAGGAAGTAAGCATAGATGAAGCTCCTATACTCCAGACGTGGCAGAGCCCAACAGCCTCCAGGTCCGACGCATTCCTAGTGTCCACAGAATCCACCATGCATAGGTTAGCGTTTCACTGAAAATGCGAGTGTGGAATCAGCATAATTTTAGTCTTCGCTTTCCGCATCCAAATGGACCACGACATTCGGCGATTCTATTAATCTCCTCCGAACAGTGACTACTGTCTTGTAGAATTTTTATAAACCAAATAGAAGACCTTGTGATCAAACATAATTGTATTTATCCAGTTATATATTTGTTGACTATCTGACTGAGACAAGGATGAGTCGCCCAAGAGTTATTTTATCTATTTCTCCAAGCAAAAGCAACCAAATATTCTTAGCATGAAATCAACTTGAATTCTGTTATTACATAGATCACAAGTTGAAGGACAACCAGTCTTCCGGCGCTTTGAACGATTTTCTGGAAATAACATTCATAGGAGTATCAGTCGCTTAAAAGTTCTGCTGTTATTGAATTATGTAAGTGTTTAAAGTGAATGTAATGAGAGGTATTTGAGATTTGCGCTCTGTCGTTTTGAAATGCTTTGTTCAGTTGCTATTCGAATAATACCGGGTATTTCAGTCTGTATAACAGTCCGTACAACCCTTCAAGAACGAAAAGCCCTTTCAGTCTGAAATATAAATCAAATATATATATATGTTGTAATGTAGTTTATTATGCTGTTGGATGACTGTAGTGTATCATGTTGGTTAGAAGCAGTCGTGGTGGTTGAGTGATGGGTGGTAAGGACACACAGGAGACAGGATCCAGAAGCCCCGTGAGGGATAGATCGGGGAGGGAAAAAGAAGGCGAGAACAACCCCTAGAACAACTGATGTCGAGACCAGCTCGGTCAGAACTGTTCCATGATCATCACATTCAGCCGCTTTTAAACTGATTTGAGTAAGATAAATCTCCCAGGGGAGAATGAAGACTTGACACTTGTTAACCAAGGGGTTGTTTTTTAACCTGGCTATCTTCCTTCTTTCCTTGTACTCCCACACAGGCCATTTTATTTATATATTTACGAATATTATGATATATATATATATATTGATTTTTGTCCTTTCTTGCCTTTCCAACACCAACAATTAATTGGTCCACCCATGATTCCAATCTCTAACAACGAATAGCAAAATGCCTTGGATTTTAACGAAAAATTAATTATCGGAAAGGTAAAGTTATTCTCAAAAATAATAGAATAACGTACAAATTCCAATATACGACAAAAATAATTCTAAAAGTTGAAAATTTATAATCGAGTCTATTTTATAAAGAAAAAGGGTCAGATGACTTCCTAACCAGTGACCCACCTAATGATCGAGAACAAATAAGAGCGTAGAAATTTGAAGTTTATCAAAGCAAGAAAATGATCACCTGATCAATGAAAGGCACCCTCTCAAGTATCCATTATAATAACATTCAAAAACGCTGAACATGGCTTTCAATATATAGTAAATATGATAGTGATACCGATCGAGGCAAAATATAACTACAAAATAGCCTGACAAGCTTGGAAACGTTACTTAATCCGAGGCTTCAAGTACACAGGGGGTAGCCATTGATGAAAAAAGGAATTAATCAATTTTACGTATGACAGAGTAACAGACTCTGGTATATTTGGGAAATTCAGGCACCAGAAAGCTTATAGCATCTCTTATCCTCAAGATTTTGCCATCACCTGGTAATGCAATGTCAACGTTTTAGAAAACATGAAAGGTGATGAAATTTTATCACAAAAAAAAATTTTTTGAACAGATATTTTTACTATATATAGTTATAATCATCTATTGGTAAATTTTCAACCTTAGATTATGAAATTAGTCATTTGTCAAATAGAAAATTGCAAGCTAAAGAAGATCACAATTTACCATTTATAAATGAACAACAAGAACTATAATCTCAGAGATGCTTCAAGACATGAACAACAGTATAAGGCATTGTTGGTTGATGAAGATGAGAAGGAAGATAATAATACGACCTGATCAGTAATCCAACCTATAATTAAAGAAGCGAACTTTGTATTTTCAGCACAAGTGTTACAATCCCCAAGACCTAAGAATCGGCAATGTCTTTATCTGATAAACACAAGTAGAATGAAGCTATGCTAAAAGAGTTTACTTCCCTGAAACTACATAACGCCTGGGACAATATTTATTATCTTGAAGTAATTATGCCACACACACACAATTAAAGTGAAGCTTTTCCATCAACCATAAATCGAAAGATTACAGGATGCTTTTAAATCAAGGCTAATTACTCCTGACTGTAACCAAAGGTATGGATATGACTAGATAAAACATCTCAATTTGTAGCTAAGTCAGTTTTAAAGCACTGGTCGCCTATTCAGTAATTAATTAGAACTTTACATAATTGTAAAGTATATCCTTAATTTTTATGGAAAGCTTTTGATAAAAAATGTATAAAGAACAACCCAAATGTTTTAAGGACACCCCTCTTCTACATTCAATCATATAAAGGTTTCTAACCTGTGGATATCATCTATTTGATAGCGTCTTGTGGGGATGAGTAGCGCTCACCGATGGATAAACAATGCAGTCGACCAAATGGTTTGGAGTTGCAGAAGGAACGTTACATCTGATACATAGTTGCAGCCACTCTGGAAAGTCATTGTACATAGATGGCAAAGCATAAGTCTGGAAAACAAGAATTGCTTTTACCCTGGAAGGACAGACTTGATGCTTGTCCTATCTCCTCTGTATCAGTCAATTTCTGCGGTAAATTTACTTTATTGTAGGAATCCTTCTTTGCGTGATGGCACGGAGGAGGCCTTTTTCATCCAGTAGAGTAGCAGATTTTAGCAGTTGCTCCGGATTTTGACAGAGATTCTGCTAGTTGATTTGAACAGGAGTCGGAAGCCATTGTACTCTGAGCTGTTAGCTAGTAGTCGATTTATTACTTCGGAAATGTTTTTTGATAAGAAGTTCTTGGCTGGAGAAACAGTTTTGAAGGTTGTAAATGACTCCTCTTGAGTCAGATTAAATTATTTTCTACTAGGTGATTTGATGTAGATATATTTTAGAGAGAAATATATGTTTTTAAAGATTCTTATTTGTAAAACTGAATGGTGTCTAGAGTGAGAAATGAAATATTTTCAAGCATTTTATTGTTTTAAATAAGAATACGACTGCCACACAGTCCAGTTTCAGGTTCGCTACCATAATTTTGAATGTTGATATCAAAGAGGGAGTTACAATTTTTCAATGATCTAAAGATGAAGCTTCGAATAGTTCTAGCTGAGTTTGTGGGGATTGGTTGGGAGATGATATTACTGGTGAGTTTATAGCATTCTTTATGGAGGATAAAATGTTTTGTTTTCAGGATTGATTGGCATATCCAAAATTAGAATTGTAAGTCATGTTGAGAAAAGTGGGTCGTTTGAGTCTTTGAGTTCGGTTTCAATTAAAAAAAAAAACGAATTACTATAAAGTATTTTTAGAGAAGTAATATTTTGAATATGAATTTTGAGAAATATATTTTCGAGGTGCAGGTTAAGAAGGTTGGAGATACGAGTTCTGCTATTTGATTTGAGCAAGATCCACGAAGTCAACTGAAGATTTTGGCTGTGCTGATTTGAATTCTGTCAATTTTCGATAGGTACTTTTAGTCTCATTTATCCAGACTGGGAAACATGTATCAAAACAAATATTACAAGTATAATTCAAGTTTTAAGTAAGATATTTGCATTTGTGTAGAGGATTGTGAGAGAGCCTCAGAAACCAATACCACCACATTCATATACAGTGACATCAAATCACTCATTAACCACATTTTAAACCAACGCCGAGATATCCCTCTTGTAAACAAAATATTCTTAAAAGCCCGGTCTCCAAACATATTTTCCGATGGGTGAAAGGACATGCAGGGATATAAGGAAACGAAGAAGCAGACGCTGCAGCAAAATCGCCTCAATCAAACAAATACCTACCAATATACTATGACAAGGTTCCACTTAGAAATTACAAGAAAGAAATAAAAGAGAATATCTACTAGGCCTGTGTGTGAGTTGGGAAACAAGGAATATATGATCAAGAAAAGGCCGCCATTCCAAACAGTTTTTTTCCAACCATTGAAGAATTTGAAACAAAATCTGCTTTATAAATACAGAGAGTGTTCCATTTTTAAAAGAACGATTCAAGTGCTTTATTGAAAATAATTTACAAATGTTTGAAAAACATTTTATTTTCTATATGTAAGTTTCTTGACGTTTAGCAACAGCCCTGCATAGATGTTTCCAGTAAATAATGCTTCGTCTTAGAATATTTTGATCAAGATCATCCTCAAAGGAAATAACGACTTACCAGAGGCCATCTAGTGTCTACAGTGTTCTATATCTAAGAGAAGTTTCAAGCTAGCCAAAAAACACAAAATTTCATAGAATCCAAGTCTGGGGATTTGGCAGGGATGTGCTTAAAAAGAATATACGAAATGCCGGTTCAATCCTTCTATTCGTTCTGGTATTAACGTGCTGAACATGTTGTATGACTCGTGGCTTTATCTAGTTGCAGCCACAAATATGGATACAAATATGGCACCTTATTATCGAATAATGGATCTAACATAAGTATTTGGTAGATTTGAGAATTTAACTTGACATTTGAGGCCACCTTCATTATAGGAAGCTTTCCAATTTAGCAGAAATCTGCAAGGATCATGAAGCCTTTTGAGAAACTTTCCTTGCGATGCTTGACCCAGTTCTGAAATGTGTTTATTTGAGAGTTAGCGTAGTAAATAGCATTGGGTTGGTTGCAATCATTCAAGTAAACCCATGCCTCTACCATTGTAACAACATTCTTTCCTGACAGGTACTTTTCATAAAATTCCTACTCCAGGTCTTGCGTTCCTCGATATGGTGCTGCTAGAAAACATAAACTTTAACCTTTTTACGTATTTTAAGACGGTTTCTTCCTGATAGTATGGTTAACGGTAGAAGTTGTTACGTCGGTAATTGTGAAAATGTTCCTTTGAGAAGGTGTATTCTCTCCAACAACCATTTCCTTTATTTTTCGATTTTATTTAAAAGTTTCTTCAGCCACATATTTTCCTGGGATTTTCGCTTGATTATATATATGAGAATTCGAAACTATTATAGACGTGTTTGATCCTTGTTAAAAAATTAACAATTTTTTACTGACCTTACTGCAATGAAAAATAAATGGGAGGGCCTGGCTCATCAGTGGTGAACCCTCCCAGCGGTTGTATACAATATAACAGCGATATGGTAGATTAAACTGGCGAAACTGCTGGGAGGGTTAACTACTGATGAGCAAGGCCCTCCCATTAATTTTTCATTGCAGTAAAGGTAGTAGAAAATTTTTGAATTTTTAAAAAGAATCATACACGTCTATAATAGTTTTGAATTCTCATAACAGGTGCGCTAATGTACCATATTATAATTATATATATAATATTGTATTTTGTAATAGAAATATTATTATTTTTCATAATTTTAATAATTTAGGTAAACGAGTATTTGTCTTCGGAAAGTTCTAAATATGTAATCTTTTATAAAATCACTTAATATTTTAGGCATTTATAATATTTAAAAATCGTTCTATCATGAAATATAAATCAATTCTTGTTCTCTCAAGTAAATAAAATATCATTCAGATATCAAGCTTCTTTAGCAAGATACAGCGTTGAAAAATCGTTCTTTTAAAAATGGAACACCCTCTCTATAAGAGACCTAACCTCTGTTACCGGCGGTACACAGCATTCCTAGACAACACATAAAAAAATGCAGAAATTTACAACTGCCGACTATGCCATGAAGCTAAAGAAATATTTTATCATCTCATCTGGGAATGTCCTGAGCTGGCGGCCCAAAGAGAAACCTTATCTTCGTCCTTCCTGACCGTGATAGGAAGATTTCCAGATTCATGGAAAATTCTTGTGATTCGTTCAGGAACCTGGAAAGCTACCATTAACTTCATCAAAACGGCTTACTCTCTCCTCGAATAATAGAAATCACTACTACACAGAGCTCTCAAATTTTGCATCTCCCCTTTTTCCCGTTCTATTTTATTTTTCTACTCGCCTTTTTTTCTCGATCTTCACCCTTCTGTTTTAATTGATTTATCTTTCATACTTATCATTTAAATAAAAACACACAATTTATTTTTCTTTTTTTTTTCTCATATATCATAAAACTGTCTTCGTTCTATCTAGAACTCTAAAATTCAGAGTATCGTAACACTATCGTTTAATTAGCATACCTTCCTTGTCACCAAAGTTGCAGAAACCAACCTCAAGTCTGGTCAACTTCTGAGTGAAAGAACTATGAGAGTGTTAAGATATCCTGAACACCAAATATACATATATAGATCCAATCTGTAACATGTTTATAATAATAAAGTTATTTGACTTGACCGTAGAACAATCCATATATATCGGAAGACTGTAGGGAATCTTACCAAAGAGGCCTTCTGTTTGAACTCTGCATTATTCTGCGCGATGGCAACAAAGAGGTGAGATTTGACAACCATCATGAATGATTATAGTAGAATGCGTCTGTTTTTTGTCTTTAAGACTGAGAGAATTATTCGGTAGCAGACCAAAGGTCTCCTCTGACATGAGGAACAGACACCATTTTCAGTCACTCCTAACTTTAGTACTAACGCTACTCAACCTGTCTGCCTATATCAGGAGCCTTACAAGATACTATCAGCCGGTCAGCTGAATCCAGGCCTCTTAGCGATCTTGTTAATGCTCTCCCTCCTCCTCTACATCCGAGATTGGGTCCGGAAAAAGCGGTTTTGAGAAAGTTTATTAATGTAGCTAAAATGTAAAAATATGAACTCAAACAACCGAAAATATTATTTTAATCATAAACGAATATTTATTCACGATTTATTTTTTAAAGTGGATTTGAAAATATTAATTCTGATAAAAGGTGTTTTTTTTAAATTATATTAAAATAAAAATCAGTGTTATTTATAGGAATACATATATATATATATATATGAAAAAAACAATTTAAAAAAATAATAATAAAAGGGTCAGGTGTTGATATTAAAAATAAAAAAGGTATATCCTGACCAGAAGCACATGTGCTTTTTAGATGGCAGAGCGCCATCTGGTGGAACAGAAATCAAATAAACCTTGATTTAACCTGTTCCCTGATATTTGGCCAAACCAAATTTGCCCCTAAATACTCATTTCTTGGTTTCTCAAGAAGCCTCTGTAACCAAAGCCTGCTCCACGCCGACGAGCGCCAACAGCGCGAAACGCGTTCGTTAATGGTTTTTTCTTGATTTATCAAGAAATTGGGTTTCGTCTCGCCGATTTCACACTGGACCGTGGACTTTGAAAACCTGATGAAGATGTCAGACATCGTCAGGGTTTCAATTAGAGCAGAACTATTTCCAGGCGATTGCTGTTTGCTCTGCACCTTGTCGAATCAAGGAGAAAAAATGGCGGGCAAAAATCCGTGGCTTACCTCATAGGGGAGTGCAAACGGCAGCGCTGACACATTATATTGTCGTCGGACTCATCTGGAGCGCCACAGGCTCACGGGTTCTATATGCGGTGTTCTTCGACTATCCAGTCTTTTCGCACTTCCACGAAACATCCAGCTCCATCACGCCCTGTTGGATCTTCGCTGTAGTCCCAAACAGTCTTGCCTCGTCGCAGCAGTCTGTCACGTCGTATTGCAGCTCCCCATGGTCGCCGATCATCTCGAGGAGATTTTCAGATGGTATCCCCGAGGCAGGATTTCTGTACGGCACCTCTGGTGAGCATTCTCCCTCCGTCCGCTTGACTTTGTCAAGGGCGATCCGTTCCCTCTCCTCCGCTACACAACCGGTCTGGATCCTTTTCCACGTCGCTATTTCTTGTGAGCCTCTATCACACTCTCTATTTTCCGTAGGGCATTCTCCATTTTGCCAAGCATGGCGTCCAGCTATTGGGTGACCTTCTCATTCAACGCTCCATATATCGCTGAACTTTTTCAATCAATTAAAAAATTAATAAAGTTACACTGAAGAATAACTTAAAATAAAAGTAATGAGAAAAAAAAAACAAATATATGTGCGGATTAAACAAATAGGAATTTTAAAAGGGGTCTATTCCAAAAAAAAAAAAAAAAAATGGAAGCGGTACATAAACAAGAATAGAAATGAAAATTCAAACTATAGTTTTGAAAAAAATATAGAGTTAGTCATAGAAAATTCAATGCCCAGAATTTGAAAAATTGTATAACAATAGTGAAAAAGCTAACTATTTTATAAGATGCTATTTTTCCCAAAAGAGTTAGTAAAGTCAAACAAGAAAATTCAGAAAAACTTTGTGATAGATGGGATTGGATAGTCAGAATTCTGATAATTGAAATTGAGAATTAGATGAAGGATCACATGATTTGGTGATGTGTGCGGGCGCTTTTAGAAATTTTCAAATACGAAAATAGAAAAACAGAAACAAAAAACGTATTCAGGTCATTCAATAAAAGCATGTATTTGGAGATATTAAGTTAGCAGTTAAATATAAATCTAAATACTATTTTCACAAATCTGTATTAGTATATATTCCTACACACGAAGCCTTATTAAGACCACAGGTCTTATACAGATTTACCACAGGAAGAAAGGAATCATAGATGGAGCTCCTGTACTCCAGGTAGCGCAGCGCCCAACAACAGCCTCCAGGTCCGACGCATGTCCAATGGCCACACGTTCCTTCGTGCATAAGTCATGGTTAGCGAATCACTGAACAGGCTAGTGTGGAATCAGCCGCGTTCTAGTCTTTGCTTTCCTCGTCCAAATGGACCACGGCATTAGGCGATTCTATTAATATCCTCCGAACGGTGTTGTAGCAGTATATATAGTGAAGCGGTGCAACAAAGAAGTAGAAAAGAAGATGTGGAAAGCCAGGAGAAGAAGGTATGCAGGGGCTCTTCCAGGGAAGTGTGGATTGACAAAATTCCAGAGGAGGGGGCGGCAGACAGGGAGTCCAGCTGGTGTCGCCGTGAAGGAAGCCGGCCGGCCTGCCGGGGATTTGTGTGCCGAGAAGACATGGCAGTCTGGGGAAGAAGTCTGTCTGGTGACAACGGGACCTGCAGCAGGGAGAACGGCGGTGACAACAGACGCGGCAAGTTGGCTACGAGGAAGTGGGCTCCGAGACTGGGTGGATTAAGAAGAGGAGGACGAGGAGGAACCTACCTGGGGCGGCATTGAAGGCAAGTTCATCTCCTATGTATAGTTGTTTATATCCCTCTTAAATATCCGGTAATAAATCCATAGTACTAAGCTGTATCCAAAACGAACCCACATTGTTCTCTTAGAAACCTTGAACGCAAACATCGACGGCTGAGAAGCGTCGTAACAATATATTGTCACTGAATAATTTGTGGTGGCCTACTCGGCGAATCATCATCAGTCACGTGACGCTAAATCAGTGTTTTATTTGTGTAAATATATTGTTTATATATCTCTTGTTTTTAGATCTGACGATTTTTTTAAATACTTTCCTTGTTAAAATAAATTTGTCTTATGATTACTCGGTCTGGTCTCACTTATAATATTGATATGACCAATCGAACATTGACAAAAAGTCAATTTCCCAGGACAGAGCAACATCTGGTGGAGACGCTGGACCTGATCCAGTATGGAAATGGAAATATCATCGTCCGAAGCCCGACGGGAACAAAGATCCTCGCGATCGAATCTAATCCCTAAAATAAATGGGATTCATTTACAAATGGGCAGATCATATCATCGCCAGATATGCTGCCATGAACTTTGTGGGTAGAGCCAAGACTTGGTATGACTTGTACAAGCCAAGTTTCAACAAATGGAAATATTTAAAAGATCGTCTTATCCGAGACCTTTCCACAAAGGATAATAAAGAAGACCTCAGAGAATGAAAATGCATAGAATGCAAAACTGGAAAGAGCCCGCGATCACAGATATGCAGAATAGATCCTTCTCTTGTGAAATAATTCGACCCATTAATGGAAGAAAAGAGAAAGGTAAATATGTATTAGGTGGGTTGAAAAAACACACATTCCAACCAGAAGCCCCTTTGAATGCCTGCAAGAAACTGAAATCATTCGAGAAATAATACAACGTGTGATCAATAACTTCCAGGAATGAGACTGGATCACGTGAAATATTCAAAATAATGGAATCATTTTATAAGGACCTTATAGATAAAACATTTATCAAAAGGTAGAAAAAAATTGATCTCACAGACGCACGCACTTACGTTTTTTCAAATTATTAAGCTCGAGTATATCAGAACATATTCTAACTTCAGTATGAACTGTATTGAAAAACAGAGTGTCAGCATAGTTTTTCTTTAAATTAGGGAAAACAGCTTCCGAATCATTTCAAATGTTTAATATGTTCCATATCACAATCGAGGACATTTGAATGGTTTGCACGATTTAAAGCTGGTCGAACAAGCGTCAAGGATGATCTACACACTGGCAGACCTTTATCGATAAGAAACCCCGAAAATTCATTCAAAATCAAGTCATCGATCAAATAAAATCCAAGAATATCTATCAGAGAGCTATCAGAAGACTTGGATGTCTCTTTTGGAACATGCCAAACCATCATAAAGAATGATCTGCATCTTGAACGATCCCTGGCTAAATTTGTCCTACATCTCTTAACGAATGAGCAGAAAGAGCATCGCAAAGAAACGTGCAAATATATGGTCGAAAGGTTTAATTCTGATCCCCATTGGCTCAAAAATGTTATCACGGGAGATGAAACATGGGTGTACGAATATAATCCCGAGAATAAGAGGCAACCAAGCCAGTGGCTAGAGCCTGGAGAACCATGATTCAAGAAAGCAGGGATGATCAAATCAAAGCTTAAGTGTCTTCTTATCACTTTCTTTGATGTAAAGGGATTGGTACATTATGAATTCGTGCCCGAGAGTCAGACCATTAATCAACATTACTATCTTGATGCATTGCGACGTTTAAGGGAGGCTGTGCGTCAGAAAAGACCCGAAAATGGCATCAGAAAAATTGGCTCTTGCATCATGACAACGCACGGCCACATACAGCAGTCACTGTACAACTCTATTTGGCTAAACACGGAATTGCTTTACTACCCCAGCTACCCTATTCTCCTGACCTTGCTCCCAAAGACTTTTTCCTTTACCCTAAAATTAAAAGAGTCTTAAAAGGACCTGATTTGACTCAATACCTGAAATAAAGGAGAATTCGAAGAATATTTTGAAAAGGCTGAAAGATGAGGATTTTCAGAGGTGTTTTGATATCTGGAAAAAAAAGATGGAACAAGTGTATAGATAGTGACTGTCATTATTTTGAGAAATTTTAAATAAAACTTTATTTTACTTTTGTATTTCTTTAAATATTTAGCATTCCTGGAAATTATTGATCACACTATGTATATTGATAATAATTTTTCACGATCCTACCTAGTTTGCGAAAACGGCTTTTAACAGGTTATTACAGGTTAACAGCCATACAGAGAAGGAAGAGCATAACGAGTATGCGACCGCGCCTCTTTGAGGACCATATGAGGCGAAGGACTGCGCCTTTGTTACAGCTACGTCAGTTTAGCCAGCTCACTTCTTTGATTACCACTATCTTTCACGCGTATGATTTTCGATCTTTTTAGCTTTGCGAGCGCGCATTTCGACACCTATTCCAGTCTGGCGAACGCTCATCATCTACAACCATATATTGAGCTAACGCGATCCTAAGAAGTTGCCTACCGCGCTCTTTTGAGCACCATAGAAGGTTAAGAAAAATAAAGCTTCTTCAACGACCATAACAGGACGGGGGGGAGCTCCTCACTACGACCCTTTATTGATAACTTCATCCTGTGAGAGATGATGCCCGCACAAACACCCAGCGATCTGTTGAAGGACTAGGACGATCATCTTAATGGCCTGGTTCTCGCGAGTTTGACCGGCCAACCGAGGGGAGTACAGAGCAGCAACACCCGCGAGATTTCCAGCGCCAACTTTGGGGCGGATAGGGAAGTGTAGAAGGCCTAAAAGGAAGAGGAGGGAGTCCGATTGTAGTGAAGTACAGGTTTGAAACAGGTCAAAGCAGAAGAGCTCGAAGAGCAACTAGGCGGACTAAACCTCCTGTATAGGCTTGTGGGGTGACTAGCCTACCCACGGGGTTGTCCCTTGAAAGCGAGCGCCAGAGCCCACACCTATTTTTCGTTCTGTGAACAAACGTGTATCATCTACTGGATAGGTGAATGGTGGTAGAGCGGGGGTTAGGGAGGGATTTTGCATAGGTATATATATATATCAAAAATAAAGAAGGCATATCCTGACCACAAGCACATGTGCTTTTTAGATAGCAGAGCGCCATCTAGTGGAGCAAAAATAAACTAACGTTTATTTAACTTGCTCCGTGATATTTGGCTAACCCAATTTCTTGATAAATCAAGAAAAGCCATCCACGAACGCGTTTCGCGCTGTTGGCGCTCGTCAGCATGAGTAGGCTGTGCCACTGCGACCAAAATATTTTGGTTCCAGAGGCTTCTCGAGAAACCAAGAAATGGCTGTTTAAGGCCAAATTTGCGTAAAGACACTTAACACATGAAAAAAACATTTTTAAAAAAAGTGGGTCAGGTATTTATATTAAAAATAAAGAAGGCATATCCTGACCACAAGCACATGTACTTGTTTTTTTTTTCATCTGTTAAGCGTCTTTACGCAAATTTGGCCTTAAATACCCATTTCTTGGTTTCTGAAGAAGCCTCTGGGACCAAAATCTTTTTGGTCGCAGCGGTACAGCCTACTCCGCGCTGACGAGCGCCAACAGCGCGAAACGCGTTCGTGGATGGCTTTTCTTGATTTATCAAGAAATTGGGTTAGCCAAATATCACGGAGCAAGTTAAATAAACGTTAGTTTATTTTTGCTCCACTAGATGGCGCTCTGCTATCTAAAAAGCACATGTGCTCGTGGTCAGGATATGCCTTTTTTTATTTTTAATATCAACATCTGATCCACTTATTTTTTATTTTTTATATTGTTTTTTCATATAGATATTTTTCATATTAGATAATAAAAATGCATATATTGGATTTAATAAAAGATTTATTATATGATGCACTAGCGCGCCATCCGTTATCAAAATTCGAAATTATTTTAAAGGCGTAAAATTCTTCTTTTTTTTTTTTGAAATTAAACAATTTCTACTGCCCTTACTGCAATGTAAAAATTAAAGGGAGGGCCTGGCTCATCAGTGGTGAACCCTCCCAGCGGTTTCGCCAGTTACAACAGCGGTATGGTAGATTAAACTGGAGAAACCGCTGGGAGGGTTCACCACTGATGAGCCAGGCCCTCCCTTTAATTTTTTCATTGCAGTAAAGGCAGTAGAAAATGTTTAATTTCAAAACGAATCATACGCCTTTAAAATAGTTTCGAATTTTGATAAAAGATTTATTATTATTTTTATTATTATAATTATTTATTATTATTAATTTTTATTATCTAATGAATTAAATATGGATTGCTCTATTTTCAAAACGATATATATGTCGTATCCGTCGTGGTCGAATGGAAGGGCGCAGCCGTTGTGCATGTATGCTTCGAAAAAGAACTTGTTCCACACTCGTGAGCGCGCGCGCATGCGGCGGTGGCGTAGCATTCGCCCGCGCGCGCTGGCTCCCACGTTTATTTTGTACAGATTTTTAGATGGATGGCTCTGTATTTACAATTCAATACAAGCTTATTTTGGGAAAAATAAACTTTGTATCAGATGATGATGATTGTAATGATGAGTATGACGATGAGCTGAGGGTAGTAAGGATCTTAAATGCGAAAATATTTGATGCCTCAACATATAAATCAAGAAATTTTTGTTTTGCTATTGGGGTAGAATCTCAATTGTGTATACAAACGAAGGACACCTCTGCAGTCATTATAGACCTCAAAACTAGAAGACATATATTGTCCTTCGCGGCAAACTAGCGGCCTAGGGTCTGTAACAAAACCACAAAACAAGCTTTGTCAAATTGAAAAGCGCTCATCTGGAGACCACGGTTTCGGGCTAATGGCCTTATTCAGTCCAGTAGATGGGTGTTCATTAGATCGAAAAGGGATCAAATGAAATCTTCACATTTCGCCAAAGAGATAGGGCGAGATAGACTGCTGCAGGACAACCGCTAGGCGGTCGGAGGACTGGACAGTCCGACCGTGCGACTAGGCAGCGGTCAGGACCCACAGAGTGGTGCGGCGACACTGGCCTAAACAGATCAGCCGACCCTGGGTCAAGCGATCATTGTTTGCTCCCTGTGTCTGGGACCCTGGCTCCATTTCGCCAAAGAGGTGTTGAGCTGGCAAACCCCTTGCAGGATATCAAAGATTTCGTTTGGTCGCCTGTGTATGACATTAAATAGAGCCAATCCTGTATCGAAGAGGGCCATTTCCTCAACACAATGTTCTCCTGGCGTGCGCTTCTCTCAATTTGCCAAAACTGGTGCTATGACTCTATCATAGATAAATTGAGTGGTACTCATTCAGGGTAACTTCTAATAAGTTACAAAACGCAGGCCTGCATCCTCATATAAAGGCGCGTGTCCTTATTTGGGCCACTCACGACCCGCTCGTCAATGCTACATCTCTTTGAATACAATATATTCAAATCAATCTATATAAACCCTATTGTTCTGAACCTAATGTATGGTCTAGATATAACGACAAATATGAGCTTGTAAAAACATGTTAGGTAAAATATTTTATTGGACTTCAGATTATTTGTTTGTCGATTTCTAGCGAACATCAATGAATAAATAGCAGAGGCGATAGACACTGTAGTCCATCAGCCTTCATGATGACCTTTTCTTTCGTCCTGATCAACCCCCATGAAGTTGAACATAAGGTAGAGGGCTGGCGTGATATGGTATCCCGATCGCCACGGAATGCCAGCGAAACGTAGCCTTGATGATTTCACAATCTGATCCTAAACAGCTAGAAACATGTCGCAACAAGTATGAGAAAACAGTTTTGAATGAATACTTATCTTCATAGCAGATGGTTTTCGTGGGTAGAGTAACAAAGATCAGGTATCGGCAGCTCAGACTTTCATAGATATATCCTCGTTGGGTGCTGTCAAGGGCGGTCAGTATACGGAATCACCGATCGGTTCCAACAGGGTCCCGATCGTCCCATGCCAAGGGCCAGACTTGGGAACGTGGTCGCCAATATATCGCTTCGCGAAGGCTCTATTGCCAGGTCCCTATTTGCTGCACTTGTGTCGTTCAAAAACGAATCCACCATGCTCGTGCCAAAAGCCATATTTTGCAGCTCTGGCCACGCCATATAGGTTTCGACGCGCCCTTTTTCGAGGGCCAGATTTTGCAGCCCTCGTCGGCTTAATATTATTTCGTCAAAAAACAATATAAGAGCTATTATATATGACATATATTTTATTTCGCAGAACCATTATACCCATAAAAATGAGCAAAACTTCAGAAAATTTATGATTTGAAATTTATAATCCAATCGTGATAGGTAGTGGCTCGATAATATCAAGTTCCTGCTTGGGTGTGTCATAAAATATGAAAGGAATTTTCTGCATATCGGTCTGCATATCAGTGAAGTAACACAGAATGGATTGCGCATCTGAGCAGGCATTTTGAAATCGAGAGTTTCGTGAAGCAAATATGGTCTAGAAATAACTTTATCTCTGTTAATTTTTCTTGATCTTGAATCGGATTTCTTTCGAAATTTCGTACAATAATATTTTGCGGATTTGAGTCACTGCGAAGTTGTTAGAGCAAAAACATCATAGGCTAAAAAATAATATTGTTTTTATTCAATCGGCGGCTCTTAATTTGACAAAAGAGCTCCAAATTTCCACGAAAGAGAGGATATTTCTTTCTTGAATATTTAATGGTAGATCTTCAAACAATTCTTCTTATCAACTTGCTAAAATTGCATAAATTATTCTGCGAAATAAGCAGCGTTTAAAGGAACGTCCAACTTGAAAAAATAGTTCTCAAAAATGTATCCATTGTTGCTTCTATAGCGATTAAAATTAATTTAATCCTTTAAATAAACAATATAAATTAAAACTTATATTTTCGAATGAATCTATACATTTTAGCTATACAAACTTGAAATAGCCTTAGAAATTAATTAAAACTGATAATTCAAAAAGAAAATAACCATTTAATATCGATTTGTAAATATATGAACTCAATGTAAACAAACATAACAGTGTTGCTCAACTAGTATTTTGAAAAATCCTAAATTATTATTATTTTTAAAAATATTCTTATTAGATTACAAAATATTTCAACCTACATTTTAATCTTCAAAAATTATAATATATACAAATTTATTCAAACTAAAACCATTTCTCTTCCATTTAATTCAATAAAGGTTTCATGTATGAATTTTAGAATTGCATTATTTTTATGCATATTATTTTTTAAAATGTATGTTAGCAAGACATGGAATATTGTTAAGTTAATGTACTATTTAAAAAAAAATACCAACCCATCAACACAAGCGTTAGCTCCAGTCTTTTAACGCTGGGGGCAGCACTGTTAGAGCTAATACATTATTTTGATTGGTGCATACTTTTACATTATGTTTGTTTTTAGACTAAATTTATTCAAATCAAGATTGCATTTTTTCATGCTTTTAAAAGTTAAGATTATATTTTAACGTTTCATAATACTTTTCAAATTAAAGTCTTTGGAAATAATATTGCTTTTTTCCCATCCTGCAGGTCAACATTACACTGCAACATGCTATCATAACTCTGGCTTTTGGCATTGATATTTATGTATTATGAAAGTACTGTTTTCTACCTTAAGCTCTGGAGAGATTATAATGTATCTACAGATCCATCATGTGGAAATCACACCATAGTAAAAAAGAACGCATGTAGCTGGTAGAAATATTTGTGCCCTGTGTGAAGCTAGCGTTCAAAATTTAATTTTTAAAAAGATATTTCAATTGTTGGTCTTATTTTCACATGTAACCGACCCATAACGCTGATCCATATAGGGTTAATTAACAACTTATTTGACATTTTACTTTTATTTAAGGTCTTGGAAATATTTATATACCTTTTTAGGTAAAAAAATGAGGTTTATTTTGAAATATAGATAAGAATCAAAAGGAAGCAAGACCAAATCCAAATAAATAAATTATGTGTAGTTTCAGTAGCAGCATTGTTACCATCTTCAGACAAAAGTACTGAATACATTCAGTAATTTTGTCTTAATATGGTAACAATGCTGTTATTGAAACATCACACATAATTCGTTTATTTTTTATTTGGTCTTGCTTTTTTGGTATTTTTAAAATTGCCCTTGACTATTAGAAAATGATGCAAATTTACTATTTATTTTTTATACCATTTTAAAAAGTACATTCTTCTGTAAAAATAACCAATTTCCCACCCTTTTCTAAAACTGTCAACAAATACCTAATAAAAAATTCATCCAAGTCCGGGTATTTCAGTATTTTTCAGATATATTACATTTATAAAAGTTGTTTAACTATTTAGAGATGTAAATGCCGGATTAGGTGCCCTTTAAATGTTTAATCTGGCTGTTTCTTCTTGAACAGCCGAGAGTGAAGTGGACAAAGTTAAATTTTCAGGTTATGAGGACCATTTTCCTTAATTCACACTAATCATTAGATTTTTTTTTTCATTTTTAGATACCAAAGCCCAGTTTGGTTACTTGCACTCACTGGAGGGGTTGGACGTTTTCAAGAATCAGGGGCCATTGGGGCAATTTATTTTCAGAACAAAGTGCCTAAAGCTGGATTCGATTATCCCGGGTCGTGGTTTTTAAAATTCAACAGTTTAGACCACTCCTCCAAAACAGCACTCTGTTCATTAGATGTGTTTGTGAAATTGAACTTATATTTCAGATTCTTTTTTCCAGCATTTTCAATTTTTCTATTTTCAGTTTATCTCCATTATGCTGAAAGAAAATTCATTACTATACGTTTTAAAACAGTTGGGAGCTCTATTCATTCATGAGTAAACCCCACTCGAACAATATCCGGGCGAAGCCGGGTCCAGTCGGCTAGTATATATATATAGGCCAATTTTTTATAACAATCATCAAAAATATTTCCCTAAATACTCCCCAAGAACAATTTACCTCTCACAAATCTCTAGTTCTAGAACTGAGGTTGGTAGACCGATATGTTTCAAATGCAATAGGCCAGGACACATTGCTAGATACTGTCGAATAAACTATTTTATAATGATGTTCACCCTTCGCACACAAGGAAACCAGCTTTTGATCTCTAGGACCTATGATAATAGCGGACAACAACAACAAATAGACCTAGAATAGGTTCCCGATCCTGAGACCTATGCCGATCTTTATGCAGAACCTAGCATATCTACGCATAACCGATATTCCATCCTAGAAGATTTAAACTAAGCGACGCCCCTGATTCGAAAAACCGAAGCAAATCGACTATCAGTAATATTAGAAAATTAGACGCTAAATATATAAGCCTAAATATGTGAAAAATCTCGAATTTGGCAATGCTTTGGTGGAAACAGGCGCAGACTTGTTAGTGGTCGACATTATTAGTGGAAAATAATAGGAGCCGAAATAAATAATATGAAAAAATGTGAAAAGAAGTTCAACGCCATTTGAGCTGATCCATGGGAAAAAATCTTGATATGATCGGAAATAAAAAAACTTGAGGTCAAAATTCTATATGACGAAGTTTTTTCCCATACGTTTGCTGTAATGAAATCTAACTTCAAAGCGCTCATCCTGGGAAAGTACCCGATGAAAATAATTTAAAAAATAAATAAATTGTGAAATCTAACTGATAGAATACGATATAAATTATGAATTCCAAAATTTAGAAACAAAGTACATGAAAGTAAATATTTTATAAATGCTATTATCCTTGGGCTTAGCCAAACTGGCCAAAGTAGAAATTAAAGCGAATAACGGCGAATATCATATTGAACATAAAATAATAAGCTGATTCGAACCAACGGTTTTAGAATAGCTAGGTGCTTAATCATTGTGAAAACAAAATAACTCAAGTTTGGATGACAAATTCTTACTCGCGCCCGCTTAAGATAATGAAAAATAAACACTGGGTTTTTGCAGTTCACCGTTATCAATCAAATTCAAAGACGATTCAGCATAAAATACCGAAAATCAAGTCCAGATCACCCAAGATTTACCAACTAAAGAACAAAGAGGACTAAGACAAATGTTGTCGAACTATTCAGATTTATATCTACAAAATTAAGTACAACCAATTTGTTGGAACATAAAATAAATATCAAGGATAACATAAATAAAATACAATTAATAGAGGGAAGAGTTTCTTTTTGTATATAACGGCAAAACAAGCTTTTTTGGGCCCAACCGTTTAGTAGCGTGGTTATACCTGTCGAAGGGCTGTTGAGCCCGAAAGATTGTATTGCCGTTATATATGAAAAGAAACTCTTCCCTCGGCAAATTGTCTTTTATTTATAATTTTACCTAAGGGATTATAATATTAATCCAGAATAATATCCCAATCAAACACAAGCCTCAAGGGAATAGTTCAGCGGAGAGAGACATAATTGATGAACAGATACAAGATATGTTTCACGAAGAAGTCATTCTTCCGTCAAGCCCATGGGCGTTCCTAGTCATATTAGTTAAGAAGAAAAAAGGCAGTTGGAGGTTTTGCATCGACTACAAGAATTTCAACGATATAAGTGTGAAGCACGTTTATCCCATCCTCAGAGTCGATGATGTCATGGACACCCTTCGAGGGTCGAAATAATTCTCAGCAATTGATATTAAACCATGGTACTAGGGGGTAAGTTGAAATTGAAGAGGAGGAAAAAAATAAAACAGCTTTCACAACATGCCACGGTTTATATGAATTTAATTTCATGCTTTATGGCATATATAATGCTCCAGCCATGTTTGAACAACTTATGGATAACGTTCACAAAAGTCTGAACTTGAAAATATGTTTATGTTATTTAGATGACGTCATTATATATAGTCTCATGAATTTAAAATTCATCTCGGAAGACTGGAGGCAATTTTAAAATGTTTCCGTTAATTAAAACTTAAAATCAAATGCAAAAAAAAAAATAAAATAATAATAAATGTAGACTTGCCTTTGAAGAACTAGAGATTCTGGGCAGCCTAACAAGCTAACATGAATAAAGCCTTTAGATCGAAATATCGAGGTGGTTAAAAATTCCCAGAAGGCCAAGAAAATAAAAGAGGTGAAATAATTTTTCACACAAATCAGGCCTTTTCGGCGATTTTAATTCACAAATTAATTAGCATGTTTTTAATATTGTTGATTTATGTTTGTGATCGAGGTAAAAGTTCTTTTCCCAGTATAAAAAAATATCAAAACATTGTTTTGATTTTCTATTACGTTATTTTTTTTCCTCCTCAAGCGGGTTCTCTCCATTTCTTGCCTTGCCGCTTTGATAGCAACTACTTATTGGTAGCACACCAAATTTTATCTCAGCAATAATGATTTTCAACTAAATTTTCATCTTCACCTTTTTTTCAAAATATCTTGGTATATGGTTGATCTAATTCCTTTCTTTTGTAATATGAAGTTTTCTCGTTTCCAACTTTGAAAATAATTTATTCGTAAGAAAAACATCATTTGAAATATTGTGATAACTTGATGCTGAAATATATAAGAAATTTGAACTATTTTAGAAGCGTATGATCCTTAAAAAAATTAAACAAATTTCTACTGCCCTTACTACAAAATTGTTTAATTTTAATATGAATCATACGCGTTTTATCATTAGCTTTCAAAAGTTTGATTTTTAGACATTTTCTGAAGCAATGCTTGTCGAAGTTCTGTATGTTGCGAGTAGTTCTACATATTCTAAAACGTTCCGAAATTTTAAACGGAATAAAGCATTCTTATAGTGTAGAAACATTGTAGAAATTGTAGAAACATTTGTTTGGCCTCAGATAGATAATTAACATGGTAAAACAAAATTTGATATTCGTTTTATGGTCTGTTTGGTTTTATGACAATGAGCATAAACAATATTTTTTCGCATGCGTTTTACGAAGGCTTTCCATGAGAAAAAAAAATTAAAAACAATATTTCAATTTGTTCGTTAATGTTCTATTTTAATACTCCATTATAATATTTATATATCGTGAATTAATTGTCTCGATATATATTGGGCACATCTTGTATATATTGGTAATATGTTATACTTCTAGAATTTGAGAAAATACTTCCAAAGTTTATAAAGCCAAAACTGTGCGTGGTCATTTTCAATTTTAGATGCTAAAAGTGAATTATGGAAAATCAATTCACATCCTGATAGAATATAATTGACCACTTACATAACTCCATCTGAAATATATACTTATAAAAAATAACAAGGTTTGTCTTCTGCCCCTCAGAAGTATTTAAAAATAAATAAAGATTATATGGAATATACGCTGAGTAACTGTGGCAAAATAAAATATATGAATTTTATATTCAAAACAATCTGTTAAGCCCGAGGCAGCACGGATTTATCAAGTCTAAGTCAACTATCACTGCTTTGAATGCTATAATCGATGTAGTAATGGAGCATAAACAAAAATAACTATCTGCACTAGTTACAATAGATATCTCGGGGGCTTTTGATAATGCCTGGTGGCCAGCGATCATCAAAAGAATAGAGTCAGATAATATACCGGAAAAATTGATCAAAATTCTACAATCATATTTAAATTCCAGGACCATTTCTTTCAGTTACGACAATTTAACAACTTCAAAGACAATTACCAAGGGGTGTCTTCAGGGCGGTCCGCTTTCTCCACTTCTATGGACAATTTTACTGAATGATTTGCTGATTAATTTTCAGGTCCCCAATTGTGAGTTGATTTGTTATGCGGATGATATATCGGTAATATGCTGGAATAAAGATCTAATATCACTAAAAATAGATATAGAGGAAGCATTAAATACTATCGAATTATGGTGTATTGTGAACAAGTTAAAAATCAGTTCCGAAAAAACAAACATTTTATATTTGCATAACAAAGAGAAGATCCCAGTTAAATTTAAAAGTGGATTAATTTCACCAGTTAAAAAAAATAAAAATTTTAGGAATAACAATTGCAAATCATAGAAGAAAAAATAAATTGAATTTTGATTTTCATATAGAGGAAATAGTGAGCAGAACTCAAAGAATAAAAAAAAATTCTATTCTCTCTTTGCAGCAAATCATGGGGTCTGAGCTCCCAAAAAAGAATTACATTGTATAAATCTTTATTCAGATCAACTTTAACATATGGATCAGAAATATGGTTCAAAATTTTAAATAAAAAATCGATACAAAAATTAAACTCAATGCAATATCAGATACTAATATGGAGCATACAAGCATACAAGACAACTTCGTACAACTGTGTTCACAGTTTGGCTAAAACTCCATTGATTGCAGATTACATTGAAGCAAAAAATATGAAATTTGACTTGAATAACTTATCATTCGAGGACAAGCAAAAATACAACATCGATATTCCCTTTATAATTAAATCCTATATAGACGAAAGAATGTTGCTCTTACTGAATAATACAAACGAGACATTTACAAGTTTTTTCAACCGGGGTATTCCGAATTATTTTCGCCCTAATTTCCAAAACACACAATTTGTAACCAACCATAGTAATTTCGGGATTTTTCTGGAAAGAATCCGCGCATCGGAGGATCCGGGCTGTTTTTGTGGATGCCGCATTCAAGATTCTACTCATCTTTTACTTAAGTGCCCAGCATTTCAAGACTACAGACTCAGTAACGGTATTCTTTGTACCGATCCAAGAGAACTGATATCCAGCAGGGACTCATACATTGAATTCAATAGATTTTGTAAATTTATATCTTTTTTTTAAAATTCTTAAGGGTTAGGTATAATTGTAACTGTATGTGCTGTATATATGATTTTTTAAATACAATAGATTTTGTAAATTTATATCATTTTTTTTTTTAATTCTTAAGGGTTAGGTATAATTGTAACTGTATGTGCTCTATATATGATTTTTTTTTTCCTTTTTCTTTATTTTGAGGTGTGTTTAAATTAAACTACCTATGTATATAGTATGCTTGTTTGAAACCAATTTAAAGAATATGGTAAATGCCTTTGTGCATATATTTTTGGATATATAAATAGATTCTCCCTCTCTCTCTCTCTCTCTCTCTTGTATTGCTTTCCTTTGGGCGCCAGTGTCCTTGGCGGGACATCGCGCTTTGTATTTATAGTTGAATAAAGTTGAATACATGAATGTATTTTTGATGTATATAGAGGTAATTTTTTGTAGAACACTATAATAAATACTCAGAAAAGGCACTTGAAAAGGCCAGAAAATAAACTTGAAATTCAACAATGTAAAGTTTCTTATTTTTTCTTCAGGCAAAGCTTAATCCATATGTAGTCATCAATTTATCCAATACCTTCACTAGGAAGAGTCATACGTCGAAATTTTAGATTTCATTTCGGGACAAATGTGATAGAGGATATTCAAAAGTATAAATTGAAAAAAGAATTCACGAAAAATCATTAATGCAAGGCTTTTACTGAAAAATGATTTTTTCCAATGACATCGAAGTTTAAACTATTGACCACACACTTTGAAAGGCTTCAAGTAGACTCTTCGAAAAACAAATTAATCATATCTAACATTTTAAATTGTTATAATTTAAATTGCCTGTGTATTTGAATACCATAACAAGTTTGAGACATGTGCTATTTTTCAAATTTATTCTATATACTTGTAGTTGAATAACATTTAATCATTTATAGGCTCGAATCTTATCATATAACTACAATGATCATGAATACTTAACCCCGATTTTATAGTGAATTTAATCAAAGGACCACTATGTGTATATACAAGGTATGTCTCTAAAATCATTCCTTCACAATCAAGATGAGAGAAAAGTAAAGTTTTGCATTACTCCATCAGAGCTCCAAATAATGCAGTTGTGGTGGTAATAATAACGAACCTGCCACGGACTGTTGAGATCCATATCCAAAACCCATGTTTTAAGCTGAGTTTTATAAATTTTCTAAAACCGGCGGGGGCCTTTCCACTTACCAGTCTGTTTAATTGCAGAATTGGTCAATAATTGGTGAACTTTATGTCTATTTGAGGTTAGAAATGCCATAAATATCTTTCGTTAAATAAAATTTCTTTAAAGTATTTTCGAGAGAAATAATATAGAGAATTACCAAGATTTGTTACATACAACACTTTATTAGATGATAACACTTTGGTGTATATGGTTAAAAGACTAGGCCACAAAATAATGATAATAATTCAAATGTTTATTGACTTAGGTATTTGGGAGAGTTTAGATGCTCTGCTGACGGCACTGCTGGGGGTCCAGGGCCTCCGAGGCCTTGTAGAAATGCTCGCCGAGGGCCTGTTGGTAGGTGGTGCCGGGGGTCACGGGGCGCAGGCTGGAGACATAGTCCTTGAAGAGCAGGTCGGACACTCCGTCATAGGGAGCGAAGAGCTTGAAGTGGGGGTTGTTGGGGGCGAACTTGCGGTTGACGTCGGCCATCATGGCTGCCAGGGCCAGCTGCTGCTCGGGGTTCATGTCACCGCGGGCCATCACCTATACAGCAGCCATTGTATGTTGTACATTGTATATACTATTCTAACAACTTAAACAAGTGAACGTGTCAATTAGTTCACAAAAACCAGGAAATTTGAAATGGGTCAGGAAGATAGAATAGAGAAAGAGGCTGTTCTTACATAGTGGGCGGGGTTGGAGGCCAGATTGCAATTCTCATAGTTCTCTACTGGCTGGAGGTTGCCGGGCTGTCTGCACAGCAGCTTGAAGTCCTGGGAACGGAGCTGAGCGGCCCATGGCTCGTCGCTGGCGCCATCAGCAAACTCCTGGACGGTGGAATGCTTGACGAACGCCACGTCGCCGGCGTTCTCAGCCAAACAGCGGAGGGCCCCTCCGTAGCCGCTATAGCGTTCGGCAGAGTTGCGAGCGCAGCGGTTGTTGCCTTCCTCATCACCAATGCACTGAGCGCAGAGCTGGGGATTGTTGGAGCCTGGCACGCAGGCGGCGCTAACAAAGTCGGCCAGGGCGGCCTCGCGGTCACACACACCGTCCTGCAGCAGCTCCATGTCGATCAGGGTGCCCACGGGGACCACCCATCCTGCAGTGCGGCCCAGCCCGGTGTGGCAGCTCTTCTTGCCTGCTCGCAATACCAGCTTTGTAATAATATGTAGAGCTTAAAGCATTCCGACATCAAGAGTTAACCCACAAGGACAATATCTAACTGGTATTTAGAGCTATGAATTTCTTTTCAAAGAATTCGCTAATATATTGAAGATTTCGTTAAGTGATTGCACATTGAAGGAATATTCAGTACAGTGAAACTCTTAGGACATAGTTATATAATGTAATGCTCCGTATTTTTATAATATTTTCCCGCATATAAGACTCAGCGGATCCCACTTATTACTTTCTACTTCCATTCTATCGCTGATATTGGAAAGATTGTTCTTGGAAAAGAGATTAGTCTGCATTTATTTCAATGCGCTGAACTCGATTAGAGAAATTTTCAAACTACACAAGAGTTGGTTTTCAATTTTAAAAATCAATTAATTACAAGGCTACCCACTTTGTCCACTAGATTGTCTCAGCTATTGTTGATATTTGGTTATTAATAAAATAGTTTGTAGAGGTATTTAATTTCATTACCCTATTTGTTTTTTCATGATAAGTTTTGTTCCTCAGTATATTTTTCATCAATTATATGGAGTTTGGATTTTTTTCATTCCAATATATATTTTTAATATCCTCTAACAGAAATATACCTAAACTAGTAAGATAGTAAGTATTATTCCGACTATGATTCTCAATATATATGTATATAAGAGACTATTTAAATAGAATCATGATATCCTATTAGATATTTCACAAATATCTCTATTAATAATAATCATAACTTCTTGCATATCTTCATTATACAGGATAACTACAGAATCTCTCTATAGACAGGCTTCAAAGTATGTTACAGTAGAGTAAGGAGAGAAAGACTGTAGGTTACAGACAAGTAGATGAGCATAACATGGAATTATATACCACCATAGTAGAGAAAACAGAATATAGTTCAAAAGAGAGAATTGAATAGTCTAGGAATAGTATATAGAACACAGCAAAGTATAATAGCAAACGAACTATTCAGTTGTATAGCATATGAAGGAGATTCTACAGTATGATAGGGTTAGGCTACAATAAAGGAACTTACATATGAAGGAGATTCTACAGTATGATAGGGTTAGGCTACAATAAAGGAACTTACATATGAAGGAGATTCTACAGTATGATAGGGTTAGGCTACAATAAAGGAACTTACATATGAAGGAGATTCTACAGTATGATAGGGTTAGGCTACAATAAAGGAACTTACATATGAAGGAGATTCTACAGTATGATAGGGTTACGCTACAATAAAGGAACTTACAATATACCTGAGTAAAGTGATGAATATATTAGAGTATGCTATAACACTAGAGGAGAGTACCTCGGAGGTCAGCCAGGCTGGAGATGCCGGAGTCAGCACGGACCACAGCGACGGAGAAATACGAGTTGTCAGAAGAGCCATAGTACTCCGCCGCTACGGGGACAAACCCGTGGTACCTGCGACATGGTCACTTAGAAGTCATGTAGAGGATATGTGAGAATACAGACGGCGCACCTTCCACACCAAACCCGCTCGACCCTACCTGACCTCGCTCTATTCTTAGAATTCACAGAAGTTGTCGTAAACTTCATTGAGTCGTAGAAGTTAGTGATTTGGATAGGAACCATGGGATACGAGGAAGGGTTTTAAAATTTGTCAAATTTTTAATACACATAATGGATTAAGAAGTTGATTTTAAAACATATTGCGTTTTTTTTTTAAATATAAGACATCTTTGCTTATGAAATTTGATATTAAAAATAAGGTTTGCGTTCGTCTTTATTTAAATACGAAACTTTTGATGAAAGAGGGTCCACTTTAAATATATAATTTACAAGCGCATATGTTCAAATTTTACACACATATTCAATCAAGTATTTAAAAAAATTCTAAATATTAAAAAAGTGTGTGATCTGCCAATAATTAGTCTGTATACCGAGTCACCAGAGACAAGGAATTCTTATCTATCCAGCTATATATATATGGTAATATAAACCAACAACCCTATATTGTATAATTACTTATAACAAGATTGTCATGTTGTATATAGAAACACATCTATAAATAATTATATGCATGATTAATCTGTGTCATTGCATCACCATATGTAATGTACTTTGTACAAACTAAGGATGAATAAATAAAACTATGTAATAGATGAGGAGCTAAGTTAAAGCAAGATTGAGCATCAAAAACGTCTAAATTCGAGACAACCCTGAAAAGGAATTCGGCAGCCCGTTGCCATCTGGTCCAAAGGGTGCAGAATGCCCCAGACGTTCAAAGTTCAAATTCGCAGATGTCTCCCCCCCTCCTCGGGAATGGTATATAAACACCTCGGTTTTAGCCGATAAAAGTTAGTCCGCAGTTAGTCTCTTCACCGTCGGCGCGAGCCCTTGTCGCTTATAGCCAGGACCACCTCATCGACCATGTAAACCAGTAAGAAACTCTTATCTCCATCTTGCTTAACTCGGCTCCTATCTGTTCATGGAACTTTCTCACTACAGCTGTGTCTCTTCGTTTTGTGTGTGTGAACATTCCCAAGCTTTCCACTCTGCCTCGACCACGACTGCCTGTACTCTGTGAAAACTGTTAAAGGTCTTCCAAAGTGCAGAGAGGTACTGGAAAACTCTCCACGCCCTGACTGTCCCTCTCGGTTACTACAGGTTTGACCCTCGGTTACCACAGCTTATAGCGAGAGTCGACAGGATAACCCAAACGAAGGACACCACAGTGAAGAAGGTAAGAAGACTGTCCAGATAGAAAAGAGAGAAAGAGCCAAGATGGAGGAGCAAACCAACCCGTCCAACGATACTGCCGAGCAATCTGTCCCCAAACAAGAGACGACATTTGAAGAGGAAGAAACGTCGCCACCCCAAGGTACCTCCACAGACCCGCTGACACAGATCGCCGATGCCCTGAGTAAACTGCTGGTCGCCCGATCTCCTAGGGAGATAGACGTGAGTCCATACGATGGCACCTTTGAAGCCCAGAGCTTTTTCGACAACTTCGATGCCCAAGCAGACCGAGCGGAGCTGACCTACACGGACCGCCTACGCAAGTTACCCTGCTATCTGCAAGGTAAGCCCCTCCAATATTTCCGAAGCCTTCGGTTAGATAGGTTATATTATAATGATGCCCGCCAGACACTGATAGACCTATTCCCAGCAACGACAGAAGCGTCGTTTGCACGCTTTTTGGCCATCAAATTGACACCCCAAATGTCCCTAGAAGACTACTACCAAAACAAAACGGTAATGGGCATGAAATTGAACCTACCCACCGACATATTAATAAAGTCTCTGACCGACGGACTACCTGTCGCAGACCAGCGATTAATCGCAACTGTGCAGCCAAACACCATTAAGGAATGGTTCGACCTAGTGTCAAGAATAAGAGGAACTCAGTGTGCCACCAGTGCAGTGTACCAGCGCCAAGTAGACAAGGCTCCACACCCAACCTACCACAACCCACCACCGCGGTACAACAACCAGCGGTCATCACGTGTAACGTACCAAGTTACACCTCCACCCTCGCCTTGCAAGTATTGCAATGCTATGCACTGGCACTCCCAGTGTGAACAACGGTTCCCACAGAGCCGAACACGCCCAGTCTACAGCGCCAGACCACGCACAACCACTGTACCAAAACGTGGTACCCACACCCGGCCCATGGTCCAATCTCCGAGCCATGTTCCCCAAATCCAAGCTGCAAGCCAAGACGACTCTACAAGCCCCGCGAGCAACTCAACGGTAGGAAAACCTGCAACCTTTTTTCGTTGAACAGCTAATAGTATGGACTGAACTGTCACCAAATGTAAATTTTCCCTTTTTAATAGACACGGGAGCATCTATTAACATACTTAACTTGGATATTTTAAGAACCATAGAAAATAGATTACCATATAAAATTATTATCCATCAGTACAGTTTAACTATAAATGCAATAGCCAACAATGTAAATACCCTTGGATATATTTTTTTAAAACTTAAAATCGGTAACCTCACCCAAAAACTAAAATTTTTTATAGTAGAAACTTCAATACCTTTTGGTATTTTATCTATTAATACTCTTAAAATATTTAAATTAATTATAGATTTTAATAATCTCCAAATTTATCAAAATAATGATGCTCTCCCAACAAATGTCTATAAGTTCACCAAGCGCAAAAAGGATTTATGTCCCAATCAACCGAGGGAAACAGCCATTTTTACCACCCTTCCCTCGAACCAGTCTTGTTTACATGTGGCGGAGCCTGCCCCTATATTTCCCCCCACTGTTGTATCACCCCCTATATCTCCTGCTCATGATATTGAGTTATCTATACCTTCTAATGTGGCACCTCATTTAGAACATTGTCCACACGAACTTCACCGAATTCTATATGAATTCTCGCATGTGTTCTCTACTAACAAATACAACGTGCCCAAATTGAACATACCCCCGGTAAAAATCAATACCACCACAGATAAAATAATAGCATTACGCCCATATAGAGTGCCACTACACGACCAACAAGAAATACAGGCCCAAATAGAGCAAATGCTCCAATATGGAATTATTACCCCGTCAGTCTCACCTTATGCCAGTCCAATAACTCTCGTTACGAAACGTGACAAAACGAAACGTTTCTGTATTGATTACAGAAAACTCAATGAAATCATCGCTCCAGACGTACATCCTTTACCTTTAATAGAAACCATTCTTGATAAATTGTCGAAAGCCAAATACTACTCTTCTGTAGATATAGCATCCGCATATTGGCAAGTGGAAATAGAACCTAACTCACGTAATCTACTAGCTTTCGTGACGTTAGATAGTCAGTACGAATTTTGTAGACTTCCTTACGGATTTAAAAATTCGCCACAGATATACCATCGTGCCATAAACCAGGTCATGCAAAAATATAAACTAAATTTTGTTACCCATTACTTCGACGATTTCATTATTTTTTCTGACACCTTAGAGGATCATCTACAACACCTACAACAATTTCTAACGGTGTGTCAACACGAAAACATCACACTCAATTATAATAAATGTTCATTTTTTAAAACAAATATAGATTTCTTAGGATACACTGTTACCGCAGGTACTTATGCACCACAGACGCGCAACCTTGATACCATAAATGCCATCAAACCACCTACCAATCAAAAAACACTACAATCATTTTTAGGAGCAGTAAACGTTTATAATAAGTTTATAGCAGATTATGCCCGCTTACGAACACCTTTAAATAAACTACTTAAAAAGGATGTAAAATGGAATTGGGACCAAGACTGTCAACAAGCTTTCACCACTCTCAAAGAGAGTTTAACCAGTAAACCAGTACTACACTTGTATCAAGTCGGTTTACCATGCCGCCTTTATTGCGACGCATCCACCCAAGGGATCGCAGGCATACTCAAACAGGTACATCCAGACGGACAAGTACATCCTGTACAATATTTCAGCCGCGCCCTTAGAGCACATGAGAGAAACTACACCGTTTCCGAACTCGAGTGCCTCGCCATCGTCGAAAGTGTAGACAAATTCCGAATATACCTCACCGGTATAAAATTCACCATATACACAGATCACCAAGCTTTACAATGGCTAAAAACTATAAAAAATCCGTCAGGACGACTCTTTAGATGGAGCCTGAGACTATCTACCTATAATTACGAAATCCACTACCTCAAAGGCAGCCAACAGTACGAGGCAGATTTACTGTCACGAAACCCCTTTGTAGGATTTATCAGTGCTGATATTATAAAACAGCATCAACCAACACAACACACAGCATCCACATTCAACATTGATACAAACGGCTTACATACCATTACCCGAAAAGGTGTAACTAAAATAATAATTCCCGAAGCCCTGCAAAATACTCTCATGAACAAAGTTCACCAAGAATATAACCACCCAGGCATCTCTCAGATGACCCGCATAATTACTACCCAGTACTACTGGAAAGGTATCTCTAAATCTATAGAAAAATTTGTCAGGTCGTGTCACACCTGCCAAATCATTAAAAGGCCCAAAGGTAAACCCTATGGTGCCCTCGGACAAATTCCACCACCTCAACAACCATTCGACTTAATCTCTATAGATACCATAGCTGGATTTTCGAAATATGGACACTCCAAAACATATCTACACGTAATAGTGGATCATTTAACACGATATGCTTGGACCTTTCCATCGAAGTCCACCAGTACCCTAACGTACATACAAACCCTCAAGACTGTATTACAACAAGGATTTCCAAAACGCCTGTTATCTGACAGAGCGCCCGCTTTTACCTCAGAAAAATTCCGTAAATTTCTAATAACACATAGTATACAACCCCTGCTCACCACAAGCAATAACCCACAGGCAAACGGTTTAATAGAACGCTTAAATGCCACCATTACAGGCAAACTCAGACTAGCTTATCTAGAAAATCCAAAAGCTTCCTGGACTCAACTTGTTAAACGCGTCACTCAGACGTACAATAACACACCCCATTCTGTCACAAGTTTTCCACCCACCTACTTAATGTTCAATGTTGTCCCCCCAGATCTAAGAACTCATCTTAACCCATACCCCGAAATAACTAGAGCTAGAGAGATAGCACGCTCTCGTACCCAAAATAAGCATAAAAAAGATAAAGAAACATTTGATAAGCAGCACAGAACACCACATTTCGAAGTGAATGATCTTGTTTTGGTCAAAAATTATAGACACCCCGACACAGGTAAATTAGCACCATATTTTACTGGACCATACAAAATAATTGAAATAATTTCACCCAATGTCGTTCGAATAGATCGCCCCAATCAACCTCTCAATAGAGACAGTGACACCATACATGTCAATAAATTAAAATATTACACAGAGAATGTTCTGTACATTACACCTCCACAAACCCGATTTAGTCAAGACCCACAGCGAATGTCCCCAGATGTATATCTCAGTGAATTCAAACATTTGACTCCAGATATCTTCGAAACGCAACTTTACCGAATTATACCGCCACAAACTTCCCAGCCATTCCTACATTTAAATCCAGATTTATTTAATAGCGATCGTTTTAAAACAAACCTCAAGTAGCGACCAGAAAATTTCCCGTTAAATTCAAAATCCTATTCTATCTACATTACACCAACCCAAATATTTCTTTGAAACCGCCAGACCTAGAACTAGAGGAGAAGGAATTTAACGCTGTAGACAAGCCCCCAGTAATATAATGCCCGACGATAAACAGCGGCAATTGCCCTTTAGTCGACCCCGTTTCATGTATATACAACGCCTCTCTCCCCGCTAACAAAGCTGTCAACTAAAAATCCGCTGTCGGAACGACCACCATATGTGTTTCCCATCAGCCATTTATATTTTCCCCAGAATTTCACAAATTCCCCGACAGAGTCATAAAAATACCGGACTGATAGACTAAACAATTCGAGACACCATGTGCGTCACCTAGATCTATCGCCACCCTTCCCCTAACTGTCCCCCAGTCCTACATTCCCCATGTCCCGCATTCTTTTTTTCCACACTTCTTACTACACTAACAGTCGATATCTTAACCTAACTTTTAAAAACATTTGGACATTTGAATTTGGACAAGACCTTCCTTAAATTGAACATTTTTAATATTTTAATCCTGTGTAAATCTCTAATTTTTACTACATATCAAACATTTTATATGTTAAATTGAGATCACAATCTTTAATTATATTCTGTTTTTGTATAAAATATTTTATTTTTATTTTTGCCTTTCAAGTATATAATCACTAGTTTTTAATCCAACATTATATATAAAAAAATCAATTTCATTTTTCATAATATTATTTTAGTATTACAAAAGATTCATTTGGTGTCAAAAATCACTTTAATTCTTCATTATTATTACTTTTATATATTGATTGTTTGATTTTATCCACTTAATCTTTATTCAACCACAATGATATTGCTATATTTTTATTCATTTTTTATTTGTTTTTATACCTTTATATAAAATGACTATGTTATCATTAACTTTCGGGCATACAACAATCTATTTATCTAACCACTTCAGTGTACTTTACACTACTATCTTCTTAGTCATTGCTTCACATCAACGTAGAAAAACGATAGTACTGCTTGACAATTTTTTGATTTCATAATTTCAACAAACTATTTGATCAAAGTTCCCCAGAATTAAAAATCCCAACTTCTGGCCTTGAACACGTTTCAAAAGTTTACTACAATCATCCCTAGAGCATAATCACCCACGCAAACACAAAGCGTCCACAACTCAATTTTTTAGCTCTAGCGGACCAAAATCAACCTTTGATTTTAAGTCAAGTCAGATCACCTAATGTCGCTACAACAATTCTACTTAACGCATGACTCCATTTCACCCCTTTCAATCATATTAACAACTTGTTCTTCAACAACTTTTTAACGCAATAACCCTACAATTGTGACAAAGCACTGTAACCCTTATACAGGATCACAGGTGAAACATTGCCTAGGAAGACGCACAAGTCTATATCCTCGCTTTGCACCTGGACCTAAGTATTTGATTACCTGTGTAATACTTACAATTGCATATTCTTTAACCACTAATCCTTTCCAACGCCCGCCAACAATCTCTTAGAACATGATTTTATTTTTATCATCATTATTTTTTATCAAACAAAGGTTTTATCTTAATTTCTCTTTTATATGAATATCATAACTTTTAAATTAAACATAAGTCGTATCTTTTAGAATTTGCAGATATATCCAAACAAAACATCTTGTTATAGCCCTTTTTAACCATCACAGTTTAAATTAATTAAAAGAATTTTTAATTACTTACCTGTGTTAGAGAGGCTTTACCCGTTTAAACCCGGATAAACCCTTTCACTCCCGGGGCTCATCTATGGTAATTTAAACCAACAACCCTATATTGTATAATTACTTATAACAAGATTGTCATGTTGTATATAGAAACACATCTATAAATAATTATATGCATGATTAATCTGTGTCATTGCATCACCATATGTAATGTACTTTGTACAAACTAAGGATGAATAAATAAAACTATGTAATAGATGAGGAGCTAAGTTAAAGCAAGATTGAGCATCAAAAACGTCTAAATTCGAGACAACCCTGAAAAGGAATTCGGCAGCCCGTTGCCATCTGGTCCAAAGGGTGCAGAATGCCCCAGACGTTCAAAGTTCAAATTCGCAGATGTCTCCCCCCCTCCTCGGGAATGGTATATAAACACCTCGGTTTTAGCCGATAAAAGTTAGTCCGCAGTTAGTCTCTTCACCGTCGGCGCGAGCCCTTGTCGCTTATAGCCAGGACCACCTAATCGACCATGTAAACCAGTAAGAAACTCTTATCTCCATCTTGCTTAACTCGGCTCCTATCTGTTCATGGAACTTTCTCACTACAGCTGTGTCTCTTCGTTTTGTGTGTGTGAACATTCCCAAGCTTTCCACTCTGCCTCGACCACGACTGCCTGTACTCTGTGAAAACTGTTAAAGGTCTTCCAAAGTGCAGAGAGGTACTGGAAAACTCTCCACGCCCTGACTGTCCCTCTCGGTTACTACAGGTTTGACCCTCGGTTACCACATATATATATTAAACTCTATATTACATAGAGAAAGCTTGCGAAGATGACTTAGTTACCTGCCGGCCATGTAGACGTCCCCTCCGTCCAGGGTGACGATGTCCGAGCCGCCATTGATGCACTGGGACTGGGACTCCACGCGGTGGCACATGATCACTGGACGTATGCGACGGGCGTAGGCCTGGGCGCTGAAGTCCTGGCATTTGGACTCCTCCTTGTCCGAAGTAACGCACCAGCGGACCTTGCCGTACTCGGGCTTCTCGATGGTCGCCAGGAAACGGCCTGAAACCCCGGGTTCAGCATCTTAGCCAGTTTTAAGGATTCTAAATTTTAAATAATTGATTTCCAGCACACTCTTCAAGAATAATGTATATTTATTCAGAGACAACTTGAGGAGAAGTGAGAGCCCCTCTCTCCGTTCTCGAGACACAACTCACCCAGGTAGGCGCGGTATGTGGTTCCGACGATGTTCTCCACACCAATGATATTCTCCCCGTTGCTCACCAGGATGTTGTTGAACCAAGACGGCCGGTTGTTGCCGTAGTCGCGGAAGATTTTCTTCAATTCTTCGACATACTGGTTCTTCTTGATCTCTGAGTCTGCCACAGCCCCTGTTGTGTTAGTGCGTAACCTAACGTCTAGATCGATATATTCGTATATTTCATTTGTTATACTGTAGAACCTCCCTGTAAAGGACACCTTATTGCAGAGCCAAAGTGTCTTTTAGGGAGAGGTGTCCTCTTACCGGAGAGTTGCTAAATTGTAAAAATGGTAATTTTGCAAATGAAAAATGTCCTTTGTGGAAAGGTGTCCGCTAGCCGGGTGTCCGCTAAAGGGAGGTTTTACTGTTTATATATAGAATCTAGTATTATAAGGTGTAATAGAGTAGATGCTAGAATGGTGTGGTAACTCACCAGAATCCTTGGCCACGAAGGCAGGCAGCGGTCTATTAGCCCAGGTGCATGGAGCTTCGGTCAGGTCCCTGGTAGAACCGTCCACACACAGGTACTTGGCTTCAGAGATGATCTCAGGGTTTTTCTGTTTGTACTCGTCCAGGGCGTCAAGCTTGGTGAAGGCGACCTCGCCGAGTCCTTCGTCCAGGCACCTAAGGGCTCCCTCATAGCCAGCGTATTGCTGGGGGTTGGGGCAGAGTTGTTGGAGGCTGGAGTATTTCTCCTCTGTTGGCCACACACATGTTACAGGGCAATGCACATTCTTTCACACTGTTAAGAGGCTTTGAAAGTGAAATTTGAACAATTAATAAAATTATTAAAGAGACAGAAGGTGTACTGTCTAGTATATATATAAAATATCCTGATCTATAAATGATGTTATTTTGTTTTAGCAAGCTATGTGGTCGAAAAAGAAGATGAGGAGGATAAATAATCCAAATGATGAGATCATCACGAATTGTGATGACATTGTAAATGATCAATATGATCACGAATTGTGATGACATTGTAAATGATCGATATGATCACGAAATGTGATGACATTGTAAATGATCGATATGATCACGAATTGTGATGACATTGTAAATGATCGATATGTTCACGAATTGTGATGACATTGTAAATGATCGATATGATCACGAATTGTGATTACATTGTAAATGATAGATATGATCACGAATTGTGATGACATTGTAAATGATCGATATGATCACGAAATGTGATGACATTGTAAATGATCAATTTGATCACGAATTGTGATGACATTGTAAATGATCGATATGTTCACGAATTGTGATGACATTGTAAATGATCGATATGATCACGAATTGTGATGACATTGTAAATGATCAATATGATCACGAATTGTGATGACATTGTGAATGATCGATATGATCACGAATTGTGATGACATTGTAAATGATCGATATGATCACGAATTGTGATGACATTGTAAATGATCGATATGTTCACGAAATGTGATGACATTGTAAATGATCGACAAGATCACGAATTGTGATGACATTGTAATGAGAGATATGATAGCCGAACAAATAGATTTAAAAAAACACTGATCTTATTGTCATCATTACTGTATAAGAATAATCATATTTGTTAATTTCACTTATTATTCTCTTGTGTGTTAATAGCCACACTCCTAGAAACTTCTAAAAACATTGTCATTTTCGTTCTAATAATAGACTGCGCAGACAATTATATCAAGCTAAATTTTGAAAATATGCATTTTTTTATATCTTGATTTTGATTAATTTATTTTGTATTTTTAGAAATATAATATGTTGCATCAAACGAGAGCTCTCATAGAAATACTATTATAATACTAACATTTTAGGAAAATGAAAGTCAACTTGCTGCAAACAAGGACAAATAGATAATTGCTAGAGTCCATATATTCAGTAACCAGCCATGCGTTATATCAAAATAGGCTCTTAAATTAAATAAAACTTTTTAAAATAAAAATCTTTAAATTATCAATATACATTGTTGATATTAAAAATAAAGAAGGCATCTCCTGACCACGAGCACATGTGGAGATGCCTTCTTTATTTTTAATATATATACGTATATTGTAATACCTCTAATAAAGTAATGAAGTAGAACTATATGTATTTCATCAAAAAATTAATAAAATTATTCGAAAAAAAAATTGAATTGAATGTTCTACCCTAAACGGAAATGTATTTATTCCGAGTACGATTTCTTGCTACCTGCCTCAAATACGCAGTTTGGTTTAGGTAGAGAAAGAGAAGCATCATATTAATTACCTCTCCCTTCGAACATATACCTGCCTTTAATTGATTCTGTAAATCGTAACATATAAATATTATACGGCAATCATAGACCTTTCTGTCTCATAAATGATTTATATTCATTATGGGGAGATTAGGGAGTGGTGATTTAAACTAGAAGTTTCAGTAAACAGGATAGGAAACCTGAAGTGTAGAATCTTTTTAAGATAACAAATCGCTCGAATGGCAACAGAATAAGAAACATAAATTATAGCAGCTTTGAGTAATGATAAATGGGGTTAAAGAAATAAAGAACTCTGGCTCCTTGTAAGTGCATGGGTCAATTAACGTCTACTTGTATAGACAGGTGGTGGAACCATAATATGATAATGCAAATCTTTATCCAAATAATGATCTCAATCTCTACCTTGTGTACTTGAGAAGATTGTGAAAAGAGAGAAAGAATACGCTGAGACCCACTCACTCAGGTAGTTGGAGATGATAGGATCAGAGGAGAAATCTCCAGGGGCACAGCTGGGGCCGAAGAAGTTGGCGGCGGAAGCCAGGTCCCCGTGGGGCTGGGGCTGCATGGCCCCCTCCTCCCTCAGCACAGCCAGGGGCAGCTCCCAGCCGGCGGTGCGGCCAACGCCGGTGAAACAAGCCTTGCGGTTCTTGAGACCGTCGAGGGCGCCGATGTTGAGGTTCTTCTTCACCAACACCACGGACTGGTAGCGGAACTCCCCTGCACCGCGGACATAGGATCTCCCCGGTAACGTTCTGGGTGGACTTACGTTCACGGGAGTAGTACTGGTGAGCTATGGGTTCGAGGTTGTACCAATGTCCAGCGATGTAGATGTCGTGTGCATCCACCTCCATCAAGTCAGCCTTGCCCTCGTCCACTTTCTTGATACAATCCAGCCTGGATCATCCACAGCATTCTCTTTTTTACCTGAATAGTCTTTGTCAGTATAACCATGTATGCGTTAAAATATTTTTCGAAATGATCTCTGCTCGGATTCTACACTTTATCAATGTTGGCAAATTCAGGAAATTCCAAGTCAGTTTAGGTTAGAGCCCTTTTAAGCACAGCTGCGTCTACAATATCACGACAAATTAAGGTGTAAATTCATGCAATAAAAATCATTGAAATGTATTCTATAAAATTAAAGGGAACCCCCTCCTCCTTTTTGAACATCAGTTTAAAAGGTATTACACTGGCAAACAGAAGACAAAGAAATTCTAATAATTTATTATTTTAATTGCTTAATTAAAAATTTGAGTAACTCTCCTCTGAATGAATCAACTTGTATATTCCAGTGTGATGGTAAATACTTGCTCAGAACTAAATAAAGAATGTATATCGGGCCGCATTAGCGTCTACGCCATCATATATATACCTATTTTTATATATCTCAGTAATGACTTCCAAATTAGGTTCTTATGTATGAATGAGTCCAGAGACAATGTTCCGTGAACAACTTGGCAGACAAAGCAGGTCGAAATTATTGCCGTTATGAAACAAGAAATGACGTGAAATTAATGAGAATATATTTACGATTGCTTGATTCAGAAGCGAGATCAGGTTAGAAAAGGTAAGCTGACACGAATCGTTTTCATAAAACTGTAGAAAATATTTGGAATTTTGAGCAAAGCTACTTAATGTATCTGTTTGTTACAAGAAAGGAGAGAGGGTTAATATAACCGTAGCTTGAGCCTGGCCATACAATGCTAAAATCTTTCTCTATTTTAAAGGGCGAAGATATAAAATCCAGACAGGGTAGGATTTGAGAAACCAAAACCAGATATAAATGTCTATGTTTAAGGTGAAGCAATTATTTTTAAAACCTTATTATAAAATATAGGTAGGTGAAAGTTGGAATATACATTTTTGTCTATTTTTAAATTGATTGTTCTGATTCGGTTTCGAAAAATGAGTAAAACCAAAAGTAAGAAAGCTAATGTATATAATTTCGACAGAGAGAATATTGAATCTTCTATGCATTAATATTTGGCTCTGCCAGAAGAGTGGAGATAATGGTTCAGAAGGAAGATTATATATTAACTCTATAAGAACGCAAATATGATTCTGAAACTTGAAATTGCCTCAAATCTCAAAATGCAAAATTTGTCTTAGTATTCATTTGCTTTTTATAAATCACAAAAGCAACCAATACCGCCAATAAAATTGATTGTTCGGTGTACTATGGAGTTTTCGTATACAAGAGGGTTTGGAAATTGAAATGAACTACTATACATACGTTAACAGGTGGAGTTGGTAAGCTGGAAAAGGCAATGGCAAACTCATACAATATATTAAATATCATTAGAGGGTCAAAATATCCGTTTTAGTAGATGTGAAAAGGAGAAAATGTTTTTTTTTTAATGGAGAGCAATAACCTATATATTATAAACGGCATATTTTGACAGAAAGAGAACTATACTATTAAAGAATGCTATAATCTTTATGCGCAACAACAACGCCGTGAATTTATACAGAATACAGATACTAGTTCAATAAGAGGCAGTATAGAAAGTTATATAAACAGAGAGTCAGTTTATATATTCTAAACAAATAATACAGAAGAATAAAGCAAACCTAATATAATAGCTTTGTCCAGGATAGACAGGTTGAGGCGCCAGTTCCAAATGACTTAGTAAAAGAGAGGAAATGTGGTTGAATGTACAGACTTTAAGAGATGCCTCTCATGAAAAGAACATTAAGGTAAAATAACTTTGTTAGTACGTTTTTACTATCCACGCCCGTTGAAGAACGTTCTGTTCGAAAGCTTGCGGTAATAAAGAAATTTACACAAGAAGCTCCTCTTATTGTTTATTATTGTTTTAAAATAACTTTATAGGATATTTGTGTGCATAGTTTTAAGGTATCAGTTCAAAATAACGTAGAGATAGAGACCAATGACTGTACCGTATAGTTGGTATGTACTGTAGTATGATACACTTACTTGTCCTTGCCGTAGATACATTCCAAGTTGGTGTCGGCCTCCAGTCCAGGACAATAGCTCTGTCCCTTCTCGGCGTCGACACAGAGGCGGATCACTGGACACCAGAGAACAACTTAACCTCGACTACATTCACTATCTTTAGAATGTTTGGAGAGTGACAGCGGGTCACTGAAACGTCGAGAATTGAATAAATTATGGGTTGATGTGGCTGTGTTTGTCCAAAACAACTTCCAGCCGGCAAATGATATTAAAAAACTTAAGAATATTGCGCGATATATATATGTTATATAAAGGTATTATTTAAAATGTTATATTAAAATATTAGTTTATTTTATAATATATTTCATCGATTCAAATACTCTGTTAAATCGACCGCCAGAGGTCACGCTTTCCCTATAAATACTCATTTGTTGTTGTTCCCAGTTGGTCGACCCAAAACATTTGTACATTTTGTAAATAATCTTTTGTTTTCCTTATTTTATTCGCCTTAAGTCAGGCAGCACTTTTATCAATTCATGTCAACATGCCCATCTCCAAGCAAATATAGCCACTACAATCAAACATCCCCATTTCCTACCATATCCAGCAATTTCAATATAACATATATATATTATATAAAATACAATATAACGCGGCTGATGATTGTAAAACGAAAATTAAAATTATACCGCGAATGTTTCTCTTTAAGCAGGTAAGCAGAAGGGTGTGGGTTCGATTCCCGCCCCTGGACACTTTTTATTTTTCCGTTCTCCATTACTCTTCATGTTTCACCTTTCCATACCTCATCCTCAAAGTTAGAAATGTCGCTATTTCTCTTTGAAAATAAATTTCGATTTTTAAAGAGAAACATTCGCGGTATAATTTTAATTTTCGTTTTATATATATATATGTTCATAAAGGGCACATCTTGGATTCAATAAATAATCTTTTATTTCCGATATTTCGATGGGCCAAACGACCATCTTTTTCTAGGATCTCATCCCTTTTCGCGGCAAGCCGCGCGTTACACTTGAGACACGGGCGTCTCACAATCTCCTCGGGTGATTTTCGCCCGAGGAGATTGTGAGACGCCCGTGTCTCAAGTGTAACGCGCGGCTTGCCGCGAAAAGGGATGAGATCCTAGAAAAAGATGGTCGTTTGGCCCATCGAAATATCGGAAATAAAAGATTATTTATTGAATCCAAGATGTGCCCTTTATGAACAAATATAACAAAATGGATTGCTCTATTTTCAGAATAATATATATATATATATATATTACGTGGTAATTCTTGTGTAAGTAAGGTCTATGCTGATATTCTTTGTCTCGTTTCAGTTTTTCTACGTACAGGAGAACTCGGTACTGTTTCATTGATGGCAAGTTAGAATGCTCGATGGTACTTTGCCCGCAGTTCATTTCCCACAATGCCGCTATGACCCAAGATGGTTGCACATTTGGTGGACAATGCAGGTTGTAGATGATCTCAGCAATGAGTTAAGGGTAAAGGGCTACATATGGCCGAAAGATCTATTGATTTATTGTCCCTTTTATTCCTCTCGACATAATGGATAATGTCAAAATAGGGTGTTACTCTTTGTGACAGAAATAATCACGCTACTCCGACTTATACGTGTGATTTCGACATTACAAAGTATTTGATTTTTTCGAGCCGCTTATTATATTTAGTGTTTCTCTTGATGATAGCTATTGGACGCTATGAATGCGTTTTCTCTGCGCTAGGCTAACCCAGGCTTCTGATAAAGCGTTTCAAAAAGGCCACAATGCGGTAAAAAATCTTACTACAGTCATGATAACAATTAAATATACTTCCTATTGAATTATTTTCTGTGTTGAGTCTATAAAGAAACTCTTCGCCTCACGATTCTCTTATTTTGATAATATAATGCTCCAGGTGTGATTATTCAACTTATGAGTCTATAATGTTGAAATATATTTTGTACAATTTGGAAGTGCAAAGGTGAAAAAGATGGGATGAGCCGCAAGAAACCTCGCCCTGGTTAACTCCCCTGTTTACGTTCTACGATCCAATAAAGTTGGGAATGTTTTGATATACGTTTAGAAACTCCCAAAATTCAAAGTTGTTCACAGACTCCTACAATTACAACTTGAGATCGACAATTAATCCCATATAACACCGAATAACTCCGGGATATTTGAGTGCATAGTTTATTTAGTTGGTTAGTAAATAGAGAAACGGAATGCAAATAAATATATGCTTGCATATTCCCATTATATTCTATAAACTTTTGGAAACATTTATCTTAAAATATTTAATATATGCAATTTAAAAATCGGTATTTAAAAAAATAACAAATCATTTTTGTTTTAAGAGATCATACAGAATAAGGTTAGAACGACTTTGGTGCAAAATAGGCATCGGACCTCTGTATAAATGTAACGGAACAAATGATATTCCAAACTCACTAAAAATTGAGAAGTTCTCTATTCTCACATATGCAAACAATTTTGAATGTTTAATGAGATGGTAATAATTTTAATATGCTAAGGAAATATATTATCCCATTAATTTGTGATGTGCTAATTAGTAGCATAATTACGGTAAAAAAAAGTCAATTAGAGAGATTCATGCGGATCCAGACTATAGACAGATTACGGAGGAGCTGTACTCACCCTGCGAGGGTATCTGGGCCGAGGCCAGACCGCCCAGACATCCGAACACAAGAACCCAAGCCACTGCTCCCATCTTGGAATAATCCTCTCTGTCCCTTCTCCGACTTATACAGCCGACAGCCCGAGTCACGTGATGGCTCCTAGCCAATAGATTTCACTTTCCATCTCGTCTGCAAGAGAATCATCCGAGGTCATGACCTTGACTTCCCGTTTGTCTGGAATAACACCGACGTTGGTCTGATCATTGATATTTTCAACTACTGCGCCACTTTTTCAAAGAGAAATTGCTGTTGATTACGATATTCTGTTTAAAAAGCCTGTCGATTTGAGGAATAAAGACAAATATAACCACATGCGTAATTATATATTGTCTAAAAGCAGAAAACTGCTCAATATTTATTAATGCCATAACACACTACTAAACACAATGTATGTTCGAATAAATAAGCTTGAGGGATGAGTCTCTTTTAATTACATTTATTTCAAGCTTTCGGGCTCAACCTCCCTTCGACAGGAAAAATTATATTAGCTACTAAAGTTTTCAAATCTAATCTATATAAACATTTGAGAGACGCCTGTGTCTCGAGTGTAATACGAGGCTTGCCGCGGGAGGGGATGAGATCTTTGAAAAAGATGGCCGTTTAGCCCATTGAATTATCGGAAATAAAAGATTATTTGTTGAATCGCAGAGTTCATGATACCGAGGGGGGTTTGGTGGCTGCAGGGAATATTATATTGTATATTTCAGGTAAATCAATTTTTCTATTGAGGCTATGGAATTTGCTTGATAGGATAGATTCTATGATTAGTCTTTGGTGTTTGTTGGCAATATTAGAATAGTGAATTTTCGGTGATGTAATGTTGAAGGAATGGCCAGTTTCGTTTATGTGCTGTACTATTAAGGATCTATGGTCTAAGTTACCAATATTTCTTTTGTGTTCATAAATTCTGATATTGACATGTCTCCCGGTTTCGCCTACGTAGACTTTTGGGCAGTTCATACATTCTATGGAGTAAATAGCGTTTCGTGGTGTGCTGTTAGGTTCATTGAGTTTCATGATCTGGTTTCGGAGAAGGGATCCAGAGGTAGGTGCGCAGGTGAAGTAGGTTTTGATTCCAAATTTCAATAAGAATCTCGCTATTGTGGAGGATAATGGTGAATATGGCATATTGCAAATAGATCTGTATATTGGAGACTGTGTCTTTTTAGTTGGGTCATAAAAGTGTCGCAATATAAAGGATATCGGGTATGCGCAGTCCCTGAGGTTAGCTAATATGTTCTGTGTTTCGAGGTTCTTGTACATCTGGAGGGAGCAGTGGGTATGGACTCGTTTTGATAGAGCAATGACTGTGTTGATTTTGTGACTGATAGGACAGAAGGACGAGTATTGAACATAATTAGGACGGAAGGATGGTTTATAATAAACGGTGGTGTGCAATTCATGTTGGTGCCGGATGATTCTAACGTCGAGAAATGGAAGGGTATTATTGGTTTCTTTTTCAACGGTGAAGTGAAGATCAGGGTGATAATTGTTTAGATTGTCGAGGATGTCATCGGTTTTGGTGGTGGTGCAAATGCAAAAGATGTCATCAATGTACCTGCGCCAAAAGAATATATCATGGGGGAAATTGGCGGTAATCCTTCGGTCTATTGCGCGCATAGAGATCTCAGCAATTGTGGTCGATAGAGGGCTTCCCACAATTGCTGAGATCTCTATGCGCGCAATAGACCGAAGGATTACCGCCAATTTCCCCCATGATATATTCTTTTGGCGCAGGTACATTAATGACATCTTTTGCATTTGCACCACCACCAAAACCGATGACATCCTCGACAATCTAAACAATTATCACCCTGATCTTCACTTCACCGTTGAAAAAGAAACCAATAATACCCTTCCATTTCTCGACGTTAAAATCATCCGGCACCAACATGATTTGCATACCACCGTTTATTATAAACCATCCTTCCGTCCTAATTATGTTCAATACTCGTCCTTCTGTCCTATCAGTCACAAAATCAACACAGTCATTGCTCTACCAAAACGAGTCCATACCCACTGCTCCCTCCAGATGTACAAGAACCTCGAAACACAGAACATATTAGCTAACCTCAGGGACTGCGCATACCCGATATCCTTTATATTGCGACACTTTTATGACCCAACTAAAAAGACACAGTCTCCAATATACAGATCTATTTGCAATATGCCATATTCACCATTATCCTCCACAATAGCGAGATTCTTATTGAAATTTGGAATCAAAACCTACTTCACCTGCGCACCTACCTCTGGATCCCTTCTCCGAAACCAGATCATGAAACTCAATGAACCTAACAGCACACCACGAAACGCTATTTACTCCATAGAATGTATGAACTGCCCAAAAGTCTACGTAGGCGAAACCGGGAGACATGTCAATATCAGAATTCATGAACACAAAAGAAATATTGATAACTTAGACCATAGATCCTTAATAGTACAGCACATAAATGAAACTGGCCATTCCTTCAACATTACATCACCGAAAATTCACTATTCTAATATTGCCAACAAACACCAAAGACTAATCATAAATCCTATCCTATCAAGCAAATTCCATAGCCTCAATAGAAAAATTGATTTTCCTGAAATATACAATGTAATATTCCCTGCAGCCACCAAACCCCCCTCGGTATCATGAACTCTGCGATTCAACAAATAATCTTTTATTTCCGATAATTCAATGGGCTAAACAGCCATCTTTTTCAAAGATCTCATCCCCTCCCGCGGCAAGCCTCGTATTACACTCGAGACACAGGCGTCTCTCAAATGTTTATATAGATTAGATTTGAAAACTTTAGTAGCTAATATAATTTTTCCTGTCGAAGGGAGGTTGAGCCCGAAAGCTTGAAATAAATGTAATTAAAAGAGACTCATCCCTCAAGCTTATTTATTCGAACATAATATTATGGGATTACCTATTAATTGAACACAATGTATGCTGAATAACCATAAAATGACAATTTAATAAACGCGTTTTCATTTTTGAGAAATTGGGAGAAATGGCCTAACCATAAAAAAAAGTTCTTGTTTTAAATGTCTATTTAGGTCTACCTTTCAATTATCCCTTGGGTAAATGATTCGGGAGAATTAATTCTATATTTTCTACTTAAATCTTATCAAATATAAGTTTACATATATTTACGCACACATACACGCACGCTTTATTAAGACCACCGGTCTTATACAGATTCACCGCAGGAAGGAAGCATAGATGGAGCTCCTATACTCCAGGCAGCGCAGAGCCCAACAGCCACCAGGTCCGACGCTTGTCTAATGGCCACAGAATCCACCGTGAATAGGATAGAGTTTTTTCCTTCTTAATATTGATAATCGACGTATATTTATTCCTTGTTTTGACATTTTCTAAACTGTCTAATCGTTGTTCGCTATTGAACCTATCACTGAGGGAGATACGATACCATCGTTCCATTACATTTATAGCGGTTGTCTAATGCCTCATGATACCCACATTCCTCTAAAAATTATATTTACTTCCTAAATTTTATATTCCTATGAAATATCAATAGCCTTCCATTATGGCCCATGTACTGTATCCAATGCATGTTCCTCAATTTTGCTTAAGGTCCTTCTTCCCTTTAAACCTTATTGTTGCTCCTTGATTTTTACTTCTGAAAAATTACAGCATGTTTCTCTTACATTTTGTCGCACATTCTGTGTTTTATTTCCATAAATTACATTATTTGGTCTTGATGTGCTTATTCTATTCTTCATTATGTTATTTTTAGCTTTATTTTTCCCAATAATTTGGATATTTTGCGTTATAAACTTTTCTACAAAGTTGAGCAAAAAGTTTTTCAATATCTGAAAAAAAATAAAAAAATAAAAAGACAACAGAAAAGAAAAAAATAATCACTGAAATATTTATTATGAAGCCAATGAAAATCATTCTTCAAAATAAAGGCCATCATTATCTATGATGGTGTTCCACCTAACTGAAAGGAACCGGATTTGTCCAAGGAACCATGACTGGGGCTTGGAGGCGAAGAAGTCACGGAAAGCAGCTCCTACCACATCTACAGTCTCAAAGCAACGTCCCCAAAAAGCATGTTCCATCGAACGGAAAAGACCGTAGTCTGACAGGGCAGAATCAGGGATATACGCAGGTTGTGGCAGTACTTCAACGACATCAAGCGCTGCAAGTGTCTCCCGCTGATTGCCGTATGTGGCCTGGAATTGTCTGCTTCAAGCAATACGCGTTCACGGCGAATCATTGATGGATATTTATCCGTAAATTTGGTGTTGACCCGTTCCAGCTGCTCACAGTACATATCGGCGTTTACGGATCGTCCATTCGGGAAAAGCCTGAAATGTAGAAAACCATCGAAGTCTGACCTTATACCAATATCATCACTTTCTTGGCGGGCGACGCGTGGCGACTCTTGGCCTCGTGCAACCTATCGTTTGTGACTGTGGTGGTTCACAAGATAGACCCATTTGTGGTCCATCGTCACTATACGTTTGAAAAAAAAAAAAAAACAATCATCTCGTGGGTTCTCAAGCAGATGGCGGCAAATGTCAATGAGTTGTTGTCTCTGCTGTTGTCAGCTCATGTGGGTCTTGACGAGGTTTTTGTAAACGCAATTCAAACGATACAGATGGTTCACGATGGTTTTGTGGCTGGCATCAAACGAGGCTGCCAGTTCCCGGCTACTCGATGCAGGCTTGTTCGCTAACATGACCCGGAGATCTTCAGCTTTCAACGTCGTTGGTCGTCCTGCACGAATTTCATCTGCAAGACTGTAGTCACTTGATTTTAAGGGTTTCATATCAATTTGACACTGTCACATGTTCACTGTTCTCTCACCTTCGGCTTCACAAATTCTTATTGAGGTATCTCTTGTTGAGAGGTGCCGCCTCGAACAGTAGCATATTAAGACCCGGAGTTCCCGTTTGTCCAGTGTCATCCTTCCGTAGAACGTGTTTTGTTTGAGACTACTATGAGGATATTTGCAAAGTAGACGCACATCCCTCATACATCCCTCCAGCAGTCACTTCTCATCAATGTGTTTTCCTTTTGCTAACGAACGGAGAAGCCTATCATTTCATAGACGTAGATATCTAGCATAACCTTTACCTTTGTGTAAATCTCAAATTTTTCCAAAGTAGACCTTATTAACCCAGAAAATATATATATATATTCTTAGATTTATACATATTAGAGATGTACGATTCAAAACAGAAATTTGTAATTAATTTGGAAAAAAGCTTATCAAAGAAATAAAAGCGAAACACGTATGCCTATCATTGAGTTAAATATCTGATACGTGCAGTGTGGATGCTGCGTTCGCAAGTAACATGCACTTATACTGTAGAAATCGAGCAATAGAGGCATTCAGGAAAGAAAATAAGTCAATTAATTTAAAATGTGAAATTATAGCCTAACATAAAAATAATTTATTCCAGAAATAATCGCTCTATAATCATATAGAAATTTTATTATAAAATAAATTAAGCTTACGGGGTTAATTTTCTTGTATAACTTTTTATTTCCAAGCTTTCAGACTTGTCAGTCCTTCAAAAGGATTATCACTTTAACAACTTAATAATAAATACATTTTTCTTTTATATACACGTTATTATATACATATTTTAAATACCTACTATATGTGTATAGTTGTACAAAAAACTTAACCCTGGAAGCTTCATTCATTTTATAATATAATAAATCAGGGAAGAGAAAGTTTATATAGACATTTTCTGCCACTGATTGACAGGATCTCATTATGCTCTGTTCATAAAACACCTTAGGTTCGAAATGTGGTTATCCTTTCTCCTCAATATCCAAGACAAAAGACATCCTTCAATTTTTAAAGTTCAAATGCATGATAGTCGTTTTGAGGAAGTACTGGTCTGTGTGGAGGGTGGTTCAGAACTTCCTATTCAAGCATACACTGATGTATATGAGGATAGGCTTTATAATCAGAATGTAGACCTTTCGTGACAACAATTCAAGACTCCTGTTCTTTGTTCAGATGAGGAGATTCTTGGTCGTATCCATTCGAGTTAATTGTGGTTCCTCCGAATTAAACTTTGGAAACACAGTTCCCAAAACCTTCAAAAAGGACGAAAAGACCGTCATTTATTTGATGCCTCTCCACTGTTCAGTCTTTCCTCTGGTTTGCTCTTTGGTCAACAATTTTGCTCATTTGAGCACCCTTGTTTGCGACGTGCTTTTCTCACCCTTTATAGCATTCAGACGAGGTAAAATATCTGGGACTTTGTCAATTTGAGGAACAAGAAGGTTTTACATTATCTTTGTTCTTTTTTGGACTCCTCCGTTGCTTCCGTTCGCGGGTTTTCAACTAAGTAGCAAACGTAACATGCTGTCTGTGACTGATTTAGCTGAATGTAAGGCAAAATGTTTTTTTCCTATATGTATTTGACACTTATTTTCAAATAGTTTAATAAAAATTCCAGTTTTGATATATAAGGGCCACTCCAAAGTTTTTGTAATCAATATTACAATTTGAACAATTTTATTAACATCATGAAATGCGATATCCCAAACTCAGGGATATTTGCGTCGATACCTCTCTCTACATCACAACAAATCGGCTAT
>CP092871.1:45624336-45688102 GCA_030710605.1 Cordylochernes scorpioides
GACGCAACATCTTGTCGTCCTACAAAAGGTCGCTAATTCCTAGAGACTCAGGCATCATTGCCCCTTCGCGCTATGGGAAGAATATACATGGTTTCGATTGTTATTGGAAGGATTTTTCCGACGCCGTCACTATTCTACTTTTCAGGCAGAACTGGATCAACTAGCTCGCTTGGGTACATCCAAACTATATATTTTTTCTTGAGATACTGTACCGAGCTCGATTGTCTAAGCCTGACCAGGAACTGGTTTTCCCCAATACAAAGGAGTTTTCCCAGAATAGTTGAGGAAGAGGAATGGAAAGCCTCAAATTTTGAGACAAAAGATAAATCTAGACAGAGTACAACAGCAGAATTCCCTCACCACATATTCTCGATTGACTTACCTACCCATTGTTGGATTATGGGAAACGATATTTTAGAGATCGTTTCAATGAATATTTAATATATTTATAAATTTAAAATTTGAATGGATAAAAATTTGTATACAAAACCTAATATTTTCTCATAATTATTCTCTTAAAAATATAAATTGAATCATAGATATCTCTATATAATATAGAAAAAAAACTACTTTTAATAACTTAAACGCATTGAAATCTCGTTGGCTGCGCCCGGGCTGCAAAATCTGGCCCTCCGCGTAGGTCTAATACAAACCTATTTAGTTGCGACAAGGCTTCTAGATCTGACTCTTGATTAATGCCACTTGGATAACTATTGTACAGCGTCTGAGGTGAAAAACACAACCTTTGGCATTGGCCACATGGAAATTACTTTGAATGCGGCTAGGGCGAAAATTCATGCCCAAATTTCAGGATGCATAGTAATTTCTTTAAAGAACCAGTGTTGTAAAATCTTGCTCTTGACATCGGTCGCTTGGAAAGCAATAGCTTATAGCAGCGCAAAATTTTCAAATTCTGTCTCTCGGCATGAACCTCATGGAAACAATATGTGGAAGCAAGTGCTTCACGGCTCTTCTTCGGAATAGGCTACGTTTTTTATTACGACTCGAAGCCACAAAATTCTAATTCCTGTTGAATTACCTTTAACGCAAGTGCTTTAAATATTTCTTATACTTGCGTGCCAAAGCATTGAATGCATTTCAAATCTAATCAAGCCGCGCCATGTTTGTACTCTTAGTTTGCTGGAAAATTGGTTGCCACCTTTCAAACACCCTCACCCTTAAGGACATTCGAAGCCAACTAAAATCATCAAAGGTGAGTTACATTTTATAGTTCATATATTATTCTGGATTATCTATCTTGTCAATGGTTTAGGCAAGCAAAAATTTTCCAAAAATATACTTGTGATATAGAAGCTAGCACAGCTCATTTTTGATTAATTTTAGTTCAAAGCTCAGTCAAAAATAACGATAGTGTAAATCTTCAATTGCTTTAATATTAATACATTTACAGAAACACCTTTAAATATACATATGCATGTCCATTATATCTGACAAATATATCCTCCCTATATAAAGTGTACCTCAATTGTGAAGAATTTGGGTAAAATGATAATACAAGGTTTTTCCCAAAAGTTCGTAAATACTTGAAAAAAGGATATACCAATATTATTCGCCGTTATGTATGATGTCTTTGTATTATGTATAAAGTAATTGTATTATATATTATTATGTATTCACCTTAATAATATTATTCGTCAAGTAATAAGAAAAACAACGTTTTAAGGAAAATACGAATTTTTGGGACAACCTTATAAAGGCATGACCACAGTAAAATATCGAAAAATAGGCCCTAACCTATCCAAATAATGTAAGTGGCTAGATAAAAAAAGAGTAGGAAATAATTGATTCAGTAATTTTGATATTTATTAAAAAACAGACCCATATACTTTAAATTACACTCTCTCTCTCTGATACGATGCATATATATGTATTATTTATCAATGATACAATATAATTTATATCGTTATAATTATTATTAATTATCATCGATTTGAGGGATGTTAAAACCATAAACATGATTTAACACTTACTCAATACATGACTAAACACATGATTTAATCTTAAAGGACCCTACTGCCAGGATCAGATCAATTCAACAAACCTAGCGGAATAAGATCCATTATTTTCTCATTTATATAATGCCTAACCATTAACATATCCATCTTTAAAAACACTTTCACAAGAAGAAATATGGAATTCTCATGAGAAGTTCCTTATCATTTAATGCAGCTGAAATAGCCATGATATGTGCTTTGATAAATGGATTCTCAATCAAAAGAATAGGCTTTCTTGGCCTGAAAATATGAAACTTTTACATAGACGATATATTCACAGAATATCGAATCCAATAAATAAATTTGCATCCTGGAAACGCCCAAAATTCTTCATGAATTCATAGTTCTTAAAATTGAAGAAGAAAAGACAGATTACCACATTTTAGGAAATAATAATCTTCAAGTCAAGCAGAATTTTTCTCACAGCAGTTTATTAACAACCAGCCTTTCAAACCCTTCATTTGGATTTCTGTGATGCCATATCTCACAATATCACAGTCGTGGGAACACACATGAAAAGAAACTCCACACACTGTCACTGTAACTGTTAAACTAATTGAAGAGAGACGTGTAATTAAAAACTTCATAAATCGAAGATATCCTTATGAATTTATCCGCACAATTTAGGTTTTCAAAAATTACCAAAGAATACCCAATATCCATATAGTCCGATAAAACTATGCCTTAGCGTTTAAAATAAGAAAATACGGAATTTTACAGAATTTTTAAGTAGAATTTTCATAAATACACATGATATTCACTTATTCTTTTCTATGCTGCATTTGCAATACCCTTTATATAGGACAGACCCGAAAAAACATAGACACCAGTGTATCAAAAATAACAAAAGGAAAATTAAAACCCAGATTTAAAATCCCTATTTTCCCACAGATAATTTAAAATGTCACACTTTCTAATTTTGAAGAATAAAATGCCACAATAAAAATATTCAATAAAAAGTGAAAGACTTATTCATAATCTTTATTATTATCCAGAACAATAATGTTCAAATATGACAATTAATTTTCATCCGCAAAATGGAAATTAAGTTTGGATTGAAATACTATTTATATAAGAAATATAATTTTTGAATATTATTTTAAAATACACGCTAAAGGTACCAAGCTTTTTTAAAAATGTATTAATCAATCGGGCGCGATATGGAAATTTTTGCGCCTAATTCAGAGGAAACAAAACAACAAACAAATTAGAACATAGAATTAAATATTCACAAATTTACATGTATTATTCGACAGAGTTCATAAAATTTATATAGACAAAGTGGATGAGGTAAAATAGTTAGATCATTTTGATCAGGGAACAAACGATGTTTCACCAATGTAAAGTTCGGACAGTCGTAGATAAGGTGAAGAGATGTTGTTCAGTTTCTCCGCAGGGGAACAATTTGGGGTTTCTGATAGACCTCTTTTATGTAAGTATTTCTGGAATATTACCAAGCTTCTTGTTGGTTTTTATATTCGTAAACTATATTAAACAAAATTGTTCTGTAGATAAACGTCTGAGAAAGAGATCATACGTTTAAAAGATAACGTTAATAATTAATAATCTTGTTGATAAGAGAGAGAGAGAGAGAAACACTATTACTGAAAGTGAACTTTAATTACTTCGCAGTCAAACATCTAAATTACACAAAACATAAAACCCAGTTTTATTGTATTAAATTATATATATATATTCAACATCAGAAGAAAAAAAAAACGGCTTATACATTTATAAAAGATATTCTAAATACAGAAAATAATATTTTTTTTTAAACCAGTTTGCACAACGGAGTTTTCCATTAACTCAGGTTATACATACGACTGATAAAATATTTAAGTTGACTGAGAGTGACATCGTTCCATTTCGCTATTGGTCTAAAATTAGCAGAGAGATCAATAGGAGGTTAAGGCCAAGTTCACGGTCGGCGACTGCTTCGTCAGCCTTGAACTGAATTGAGTATTATAAGCCTTCTTACGATGTAACATTATTTTAGAAAATGTTCGTTTGAAAACAAAGTTTTAAATTTACTAATAGTTAAATGTAATGTATAGTTCCTTTTTCAAAAATCTGATTTCTTGTATATAGGAAACAAAATATAAATATTGAATTTGTAAAGAGAGAGATAGGGGAATTACATATATATACAATACATCACTAATATGTGTGGTTATATATATATGTACAAAAAGCCATATTATTTTAAATATTTTATTCGTTGTTCACCACCAAGAGAGAGGATTTAGTGGTAAAACATTTCACCTTCCACCAATATAGTTTAAGCTTACTACATATACGTCTGAAACAATTATTCATGGATTCATATTTCTGAAGATACGGTTATGAATCTTTACCATATGTTCTTGACTTTTTTTGAAGATATTTACATAAAATCCCATGTGATTGTGGCGAAGAGAGAAAGGACTACATCCTAACTTTATATTCAGTATTTGAAGCGTCAATCCACTTTATCTGACGTCATCATCTCTCTTCCTACAGGGAGTAGTTGAATTAGCTCCTGATACAATTCAATAACCAGTCCCTTCCGGTTTAGAACTGTGAAAGCTCGGAAACAGTACGACCTGGCGTAGCTCTCTCCCAACCCGCGGTCGTAAACAACAGTATCCCCAAGTAGGTCTCCTGGTATCTCTCTTTCTCTATCATAAAAAATTGGGTAAAGGATGCATGTTGTAGCTTGGTAAGGTCTCCGGGAAGGTAGTAGTTGGCCTGAAGCGGCCCGAAATGGCGGAGACCATCTTTGATGATGTACTGTTGTAAAGGCCGAAAAAATCACCATCAGCGGACTGCCATTCGTCATCGAAGATGCGGACATTGTCAGAACACTGAGACCTCTTACTGCCAAGTGGTCTCCATCGCCCCTGCCGTGGACACCTCCGGCGGCTACATCTAGCTGGACCTGAAAGATACGACCTTCTTTCTCTTGAACGAGGGTAAAAGGATCACGGATCTTCCAAAGAATATCATCTAACTGCCAATAAGATTCTGCCTTGGCCTACTTGGAGTACGGCTTCCGTTGCTCCAAGTTTCACCGGATGGGTCATAAAAGAATAAACTGCCTACTCGGGGCGGCAAGCATTTCCCAGGCCTCAAGCCAGAGGAACGGCGTGAAAACTCCTGTGCCTGCTACCACTACCACTAAAGCTGCAACTCCACCTGCAACATTCTATCACCCTGCGTCAGAGGCTGCCCCGGTGAAAATGACCTCCACACCATCAGCTCAAAAAGAAAAAAAAATAAAACTCGAGATTGCAACCTCTAACAATACTCTGGATTCTTCCAGCAAGCCCCAAACCAAACAGTATCCCCAAACCGCCAAAGAGAAAGTAAAGTATATATTTGACAAACTAGACGTCGACTCCTGACTGCGCCCCCTGGGTTTTGACAGGCTCGTTATGGAATGAACTGTTTTGCCATGTCAGGACAGGGAGGGGAGGATGTTCTCGTCAGACTTAGGCCCGGGGAAAAGATCATTCTCGCGGAATTCCTCGACCGTGCAATTGCGAGTGCCTGGGACAGCAATCGCTATCTAAGCCAGAAGCTGGCCGAACTCAAAGCGCCTTGTGAAGCTGATGAATCTCAGACATTCTTCCAGTGAGGGATAAATCTGGTGTGAATATGGGTTTTTTTTTGTTGCCTTTGTTGACCTTTTTGGTAGGATTGTTGACTGAATCTCGATGAAATTAAATTAATTGTCAAACATATTGTCTCTCTCTAAGATTGTAAGGTTCTTTCGCTGAAACCTCTTTTTCAATGTGTGCCCTTTGTCACTCCATCTAATCCCTTTATTCAATTCCATTATTCGGTTCATTATAGTATATAGCGGAGTTTCTTGTACGAAACACTTTGGTATATATGTTAAAGATAGGTATAACACAAAATAATGATAATGAATCAAATGTTTATTGACTTAGACAGGTATTTGGGAGAGTGTGTTTAGATTCTCTGCTGGCGGCACTGCTGGGGATCCAGGGCCTCCAAAGCCTTGTAGAAATGCTCGCCCAGAGCTTGGCGGTAGGTAATGCCGGGGATCACGGGGCGCAGGCTGGAGACATAGTCTTTGAAGAGCAGGTCAGGCACTCCGTCATAGGGAGCGAAGAGCTTGAAGTGGGGGTTGTTGGGAGCGAACTTGAGGTTGACTTCGGCCATCATGTCTGCCAGGGCCAGCTGCTGCTCGGGGTTCATGTCGCCGCGGACCATCACCTACACAGCAGCCATTATTACTATATATGTTCTATTCTAACAACTTCAACAAGTAAATGTGTGAATTGTTTTATAGAGGCTATGAAGCTCGAAATAGGTCTAGAAGAGATTATAGAGAGAGAGGCTGTTCTTACATAGTGAGCGGGGTTGGAGGCCAGATGGCAGTTCTCATAGTTCTCCACTGGCTGAAGGTTGCCGGGCTGTCTGCACAGCAATTTGAAGTCCTGGGAACGGAGCTGAGCGGCCCATGGCTCGTCGCTGGCGCCATCAGCAAACTCCTGGACGGTGGAATGCTTGACGAACGCCACGTCGCCGGCGTTCTCAGCCAAACAGCGGAGGGCGCCTCCGTAGCCGCTATAGCGTTCGGCAGAGTTGCGGGCGCAACGGTTGTTGCCTTCCTCATCACCAATGCACTGAGCGCAGAGCTGGGGGTTGTTGGAGCCTGGCACGCAGGCGGCGCTAACGAAGTCGGCCAGGGCTGCCTCGCGGTCGCACACATTGTCCTGTAGAAGTCCCATGTCGATCAGGGTGCCCACGGGGACCACCCATCCTGCAGTGCGGCCCAGCCCGGTGTGGCAGCTCTTCTTGCCTGCCCGCAATACAAGCTTTGTAATAATATGTAGAGCCTCTAGCATTCCGACATCAAGAGTAAACCTACAAGGACAATATCTGTCTAGTATATAGATCAAGGCATTTTTAAAAAGGAATTTGCGAATATATTTCAAGGATGCGATAATATTGATGAAAATTCCTCAAACATTGGTGATATAAAGCCACATTTATAATTTATAGCCAGCTCGACAGAAATTCATTAATCTTGTACAACTACTCTGCACACATATTATTCCAATTTATTAAAAAACTATGTTTGAATATCAGTTCTGAGATTTCACCCTTCAGTGCAGCATATATAAGCAGAATCGTCCAATACAGTATTAGAGCTCTGGGAGAAGCGTCTGATAGATTAAATTGGCGAACTGCTAGGAGGGTTCACCACTGATGTGTGAGCCAAGCCCTCCCAATATATTTTTTCATCGCAGTAAGGACGATAGAAGTTTGTTATGTGTATAAGATAAACATTTATGCTTAACTTATTTCATTTTCTACATTTCTTTCTGTAGACCTCAACTTCAAAGCATCCATTAAGACATAGTTCGCACAGACACATTTGTTAAAAAGAAAATCTAGAACTTTTGAACCAAATTGTTAGTGAGAACATGATACGCCTTAAACTCTTTTTAATCGATTGTTTCAGCTGCCGCATGTTTGTAAAATTTCGTGGGCGAAATACAATTTTGGTATCGTGGGTTTTTATTTAGAATATGCCTCGTCTTTCTTTTTTTTCTTCCTAAATTCTCATGGAATTAGAATTTTTTGTTCTCCAATATTCCTTTTCATGTAAATGGAATATATACCACTCTAGGCGTTTAGGGTGGCAAGTTTTTTTTTTATAGAGACTATAAGAATAAATATATTAAAATTGATCCATTATCGTATTACTTGATAATAAATCTATATTTTCAATTCACATCCGTCCTTTTATTATATATCGATATTTAAATGTTCTTATATTCATCGTTGCAAAATATTTAATAATGCATTTTGCGCTATTAATTTCAATAAATACCAAAAGTCAAAAAGAGTCAAAAATATATTCTACGACACCCAATGTGTAAAACCTATCCCTGAAAGCCTCATGTTTTTAACTTAATAGTTGAGTATTCAAGAGTATATAGACTATTGAACTACATTATAGTTGTTATTTCAGTGAAACTACGGTATGAAAGAGGTTACTTCAGTATGATTGAGTAAATATTGCGCTACATTTCAAGTTATTTCCGTGTACCACAACAGTACGAAGGAAGTTACTTCAGTATGGTATAGTACAGAGAAGAATATACTAAGGAAAGCTTGTAATAATCAATTTCAGATAATACTACAACACTGTGAATTAAAAGAAAGTAGAATATATAAAAGGAGAGGAATGAAGATATGAAAATAATTTGAAAACATAATTACCGAGAAAAATTGGCGATGGATTTCTTTAGTAACACCTGGCGAGATTTCGAGAGTAAAAGCTTTTCAACATGTCTAAGTAAAACAAGAATATATAGCAGCTGATGATTATACATTATCATGTATTTCTATTACGTTTTTCTCAAATACATTTTGTAATACTATTTAATAAGAAAGTATGCCAGAGTACTATGTAGTACAACAGTACCTCGGAGGTCAGCCAGGCTGGAGATGCCGGAGTCAGCACGGACCACAGCCACGGAGAAGTACGAGTTGTCAGAAGAGCCGTAGTACTCTGCGGCAAGGGGAACGAAGCCGTGGTACCTGCGACATGGTCACTTATAGCTCTGATATAACAATATAACAACTCACACTTCATGTTCTACTCCAACTCAACCATCACCGAATCTATCTGATATAAGTGTAAACTATTTTTTAAGTCGAGTCGCTATTGCACTATCGGGGTTAAAGCTCGAAGCCAAGGATTTTTGACAGGATTTTTCAGATAAGGCAAATGAGGCGTGGCCGAAAAGAAATTCGACAATATATTTGTAATTTCATTGCGTTATTTTTTAATATTATATATATCATTTCTTTTGTGTGTATAAAATATACTTTTGAATATATAAATAGGTCCTCCGTTTATTACAATTTGAAAGTATTTTTGCCCATTTATGGAGCCTAAGTCATATTGTTTCACAATGAATCAATTACACCCAAAAATGTAATATAGAGGTATGGTGAAGGCGTGGGTATCCTAGGATGAACTATATATATGTAGAGAGATTTTAAAGCAGCTTGTATGACCTTCCCGACATGCCCAAGTTAATCCAACTAGATCTCTCCTAGATCAGTGAATAGTATCTAAACAAAATAAATATATAAAATAAAACATCCTTTAAATCGTATAAGAGTAAAAAGCAATACTATAATAAAGGAACAAGGATCGTGAATATTGGGATTATTAGACTAAGGTATGTAGGCCACATGGCACCAAAGACTTATACTAAAGACCTATCTTCTATCCAGCTATATATCAAACTCTACCTTACAGAGAGAAAGTTTGCGAGGATGGCTTGGTTACCTGCCGGCCATGTAGATGTCCCCTCCGTCCAGGGTGACAATGTCCGCGCCGCCATTGATGCACTGGGACTGGGACTCCACGCGGTGGCACAGGATCACTGGACGTATGCGACGGGCGTAGGCTTGAGCACTGAAGTCCTGGCATTTGGACTCCTCCTTGTCCGAAGTAACGCACAAGCGGACCTTGCCGTACCCGGGCTTCTCGATGGTCGCCAGGAAACGGCCTGAAACCCCGGGTTCAGCATCTTAGCCAGTTTTAAGAATTTGAAATAACTTATTCTCAGCATACACTCTATGAATAAATTTTATATATTTTAGAACCAACTTCAAGAGAGAGGCCCTCTCTCCGTTCTCGAGACACAACTCACCCAGGTAGGCGCGGTATGTGGTTCCGACGATGTTCTCCACACCAATGATATTCTCCCCGTTGTTCACCAGAATGTTGTTGAACCAAGACGGCCGGTTGTTGCCGTAGTCGCGGAAGATTTTCTTCAGTTCTTGGACATACTGGTTCTTCTTGATCTCTGAGTCTGCCACAGCCCCTGATGTGTTATCTTCGTATATTTAATCTTCTATTATAACTTGGTGGACTGAAATATATATGATATAGAGGTATAATAAGGTAGATGGTGGAATGGTGTGGTAACTCACCAGAATCCTTGGCCACGAAGGCAGGCAGCGGTCTATTAGCCCAGGTGCATGGAGCTTCGGTCAGGTCTCTGGTAGAACCGTCCACACACAGGTACTTGGCTTCAGTGATGATCTCCGGGTTTTTCTGGATGTACTCGTCCAGGGCGTCAAGCTTGGTAAAGGCGACCTCGCCGAGTCCTTCGTTCAGGCATTTGAGGGCTCCCTCATAGCCGGCGTATTGCTGGGGGTTGGGGCAGAGTTGTTGGAGGCTGGGGTATTTCTCCTCTGTGGGCCACACACAGAGAGTGAACATTCATTACTTGAAAGGTGATTACTAAGAGGCTTCAGAAATAATAGAAAGCAATTGACATTTTTAAAAAAGAGTGGCAAATGTCTAGCGATAAAATAGACTGCTTCCTACTCTATGTTCTAGGAGATATTGTTCCTGAAAAACGAAGTATATATGGTTGGGTGCCTAAAAGAACGATTGTAAACGAATGATCAGCCATATTGCAATATAAAAAAAAACTGAAAAATAGCCGAAAAAAGGAATTTTTCCCTGAGGTTTTCAAGATATTTTGTGATCTCACTTAAAGTTATCTTATTCTATATTATATTATTTCATTGGTAAAATCCCCGCGAAAACACACATCTCAAACCTCTTCAAATATCTCTTGAAATCAGCGATATTAGACAGTCATTTCCTTTCACAGAAAAATCTAAGACCCTTTGAGAAAAATACGGAAGAATAATTATTAAAAATATAGAGATTAATAATAAGTTAAATCAAAAAGAGGCAGGCCTAGGATATATGAGTATTAGAGAGCGACTCTAGTCACTACCCGCCATGCTTTCAGTATAATACAATTTAATATAGTATTCATCAATTAGTGATAAAATTTAAGAATTAATTGTTTTTATTTTTAAAGAGTATTTTTCTCGATAATTTGTAGTTGCTACCTCTACGAAAATTAGTGTTAGTTGAAAAATTGTATCTGAGATTCATCCTAAATTTTTCTGGTGATTTGTCTTAAATATGAAGTTATCGTGAAAGATATATTAGGATGAGTTAGGCTAAAACCTTCAAGCCTAATACCTATTTCTCTGCATTGTAATAATATGTCATAGAATGGTCTAAAATGAGTATTGTGCAAGTAGGATCTTGTTTGAAACCTATCTTAAACTTTCTGAAAAATGATTTCCTGATGTTATATTATTACACGAAATCTGAGCCCACTACGAGACTCTCTCATTCTAGCATGTGCAAAGGTCTACTTTTATATTTATAGACAAGTGTTGAACTCGTATACAGTCGCAAATCTCTATTCGCCATAATGATCCCGACCTCTACCTTGTGTACTTGAGAAGATTGTGAAAAGAGAGAAAGAATACGCTGAGACCCACTCACTCAGATAGTTGGAGATGATAGGATCAGCGGACAATTCCCCGGGGGCACAGCTGGGGCCGAAGAAGTTGGCGACGGAAGCCAGGTCCCCGTGGGGCTGAGGCTGCATGGCCCCCTCCTCCCTCAGCACAGCCAGGGGCAGCTCATAGCCGGCGGTGCGACCAACGCCGGTGAAACAAGCCTTGCGGTTCTTAAGGCCGTCGAGGGCGTCGATGTTGAGGTTCTTCTTCACCAGCACCACGGACTGGTAGCGGAACTCCCCTGCACCGCGGACATAGGATCTCCCCGGTAACGTTCTGGGTGGACTTACGTTCACGGGAGTAGTACTGGTGAGCTATGGGGGCGAGGTTGTACCAACGCCCAGCGATGTAGATGTCGTGTTCATCCACCTCCATCAAGTCAGCCTTGCCCTCGGCCACTTTCTTGATGCAATCCAGCCTGGATCATTCCATATTATTGTAGTTCAAAATAAATAAATTTGTAATAGAAACGATTTGCTAGTCATCACTAACTCATAATCCATTAGGACCGTTGGAGCCGTTAAAATAACTGTTTCTAATTATATTATTCAATCCATGTCTAGGTTATATTTGGTCACAGTTGAGAAATTTATCTAATATATTAATTCATTTCGTTCTTAGCCTTTCTCTTCGTTGTCCTGAGGTTATCTGGTAGAGGAGAGCGTTAGATCTGTCCACATGACATGATTATCTTATAAACACATGGTAATAAGACCAAATCCAAATAAATAAATAGTGTGTGACGTTTCGGTAACAGCGTTGTTAACATCTTCAGACAAAAGTACCGAAACGTCACACACTATTTATTTATTTGGATTTGATCTTATTACCTTGTGTTTATCATCTATAATCCAAATTGTGCCTTATCATCATTATATTATATAATATATGCTTCTTTAATATAATGATATGTGATCTATATGAAATATATTCATAGAGAAATATTATATATCATATAATTTATCAAACAAGTAATCTGTTCTGCTATCCCCATCAGGAGAGAGAGACCAGGCTTCACCTCCGTACCTAAATACTTAGTTCACCAGAGATTCGACACGTCGATTCTATTTATGAAGGTATCAGGCTGTGGAGGAATAATGTATTTCCACAAATGTGTATATTATCTAGATCTCCGTTTTAGATCTTCCTTGAATTAATGAAATATTTTCTGCGCAGTTCGCACAGACTCAAATCGTTCTTTAGCTTATTTCTCTATATTCTAAAAAATATTATAAGTATTGTATGCGCGCCATGTCTTTATCATGAGTGCGGTCACCAGAATTAAAGGAGAATCCAAAAATTAGTTTGCACAAATAAAAATGATCCGAATTTATTGGTGTTAAGGAACGTTAGAGATAGAATTAAGGGAGAATAGTTAATGTGCCTATAGATTGAAGGGATCAGTGAACTAGGGAAAAGATGACGAATTGTATCAATGGCGTCCTAAAACAGAAATTTATAAAATATCTGCTGTATATCTGCACACTTTGACGGTCACAGTTCCAAATAACGTATCAAGAGAAACCAAGGACTGTCCCGTGTACTGTAGCATGATACACTTACTTGTCCTTGCCGTAGATACATTCCAAGTTGGTGTCGGCTTCGAGTCCAGGACAATTGCGCTGTCCCTTTTCGGTGTCCACACAGAGGCGGATCGCTAGACAACCAGAGAACAATTTAACCCTCCACCATATTCACTATCTTTTAAATAGCGCGCTGAATTATTTTATTGAGAGCCTCGAATGATTCCGATTATCAATAAAATAGGAGGAATTTGTATTAACAAATGCCTCGATTTTAACGTCAATGCTTTTGTAGGGGTCATGAAAATATTTTTTGTATCGTTCCAATATCAGCATGCACACCGCTGAACTTCATGTGCTTCAGGTCTTTGATGATGGAGGATGATCAATTCACTTCTCTATCCACTCGACGTAATAATATCGTATAATCAAATACTGTCCTAATATAGTAGTTATATCACTACGCTACCTTAACCTGCGCGAACCCAGGTTACAGGTACGAGCGACCGCCCTGGACGCTAGATTTGAGGAGGCCCCACAAAAATCCCGCGAAATGGTAAATAATCATGACGATACCAAAATGAGTTACAAAACTATTTTAGACGCGTAATATTATTTTTAAAATAAAACAATTTCTACTGCCCTTACTGCAATGGTATGGTATATTAAACTGTCGAAACCGCTGGGAGGGTTCACCACTGATGAGCCTGGCCCTCCCTTTAATTTTTCCTTTGCAGTAAGGGCAGTAGAAATTGTTTTATTTAAAAAAAGAATATTACGCGTCTAAAATAGTTTTGTAATTTGATAACAGATGGCGCGCTGGTGCATCGAAACCAAAATGAGTATTGAAAGCTCTCTACTATGTTATTTACAATGTTGAGTCGATAATGTTTTTTCAATTAGTTGCAATATATACACAAGAAGGAATAGAAGAGTAGTAAGCATGGATGAAGTGCCTAATGAAATCTCATCCCGGGGGCATACACCCGTCAGGACGGCACTGCGCTTTCTCCAATGATTCTATTGTTGTGATGCCCAATGGGAACAAATAATACTCATGATCTACGTGCGAATTCCAGATTTTATGATTTAGTAACGTTTTGATTAATTATGCTAGTTAAGTGATGGTTGTAGATATAACAACATGTCTTTCTCGAATTTATCTGATTAAATGATAAATACAGAGAAAAAGGAGATAAAAACCTAGACTATCAAATATTTGTAGGTCCTATATATCGCTCTCAACTTCAAGGCAATATTACATTTTGATTTGGTTAAATTTTATATAGAGAGAAAATTGGTTTAAACGTATGCTAACTAATGTTCATACGTTTCACATTTTACTTAACGACGGAGTATTACTGTATTTTAATTTTTAATTAAATATATACATAAATAGAAAGACAAACAAAATTAGAATAAACATTCTCTCCCTATCCAACTCTTGTAGGTCCTACATATTGTCGGGGTATTACAGCATTTCTATATTTGGTTATTTTATAATGTTATAAAACAGAAATATTTTGTACTTTACTCAAAGTACAAGTACTTTGAAAATTATTTCAAAATATAATTTATCAATATAGTGTCAGTTTAAAAAGCGCTAAAACCGAACAATTATCATTTTCCATAATCATTAGTATAAATTTAAGTTTTATTTAGTTATTTCAACAAATAAAAGTGTTAAAAAAGATTCAAATTTGGGGAATGAAAATACGAAGTATAAATAATGAAAATTAAAATAGAATTATATTTTTTAAATAGCAATAAAAAGGGCTATATGTAATATAAATATATGAGAAAAAAGGCACACTAACAGAAAATAATATATCTTCAAACAAGAAATTGTTCTTTATGAAAACATATCGTTAGAACTTAGCCGTCGTACATGATAATTTTAGATTGGTTTATGGGGAAGATTCGGAAAACTGAATCAATGAATATTCCACCGATATACGCCTAGAGTTATGTTTTTCTCTTCTCTAAATCTATTGAAGCCAATATATGAGAAGATTTATCTATAAAACGCCAATATTATATTTTATAGGTACTTTTCAATAAGTTCTTAATTACTGTAAGTAATTATGGACTCGATTCAAGGAGAAGTAGCTTAATTACGATAAGCTAATCAATGAATGAAATTATAATATATATATGATTTTTTTCGGAATATATGCGGATCCAGACAATGGACATATTATGGAGAAGCTGTACTCACCCTGCGAGGGTATCTGGGCCGAGGCCAGACCGCCCAGACATCCGAACACAAGAACCCAAGCCACTGCTCCCATCTTGGAATAATTCTCTCTGTCCCTTCTCCCACTTTTAAAGTCGAAATCTCTGGTCACGTGATGGCTACTAGCCAATAGATACCACTTTCTATTTGTCTGCAAAAGAATTATCCCAGGTCATAACCTTGACTTCCTGTTCGTCTGAAATAGCAACAGGGTTGTCTGATCATTGGCTCTTTGCTTATCACTAACAATTGTCGCGCCACTTGCGGATTCCCTGGAAAATTACCCTCTCTTCATTCCTATATATCAGTGATTCTCAACCTTTTTTTTGTTGCGGCACTATTTTAAAGATTTGAAAATTTGGCGGCACAATTTTAGAATTTCGCGGCACACTTTTGCTAACTTGAATGCAAGAAAATTCAAATTATGTATCAATATTTCTATGCAAAATATAAGTAATATACATCTCTAACATTCAATTTGCTAATTTCGTTATTTTAAAAAGTGAAAAAATGAAAAAGAAAAAAAGAAAAACCAATACAAACGTGAACATAATCATATGACTAAAATTCGGCGGCACATTTTTAGAATTTCGCGGCACACAAAATTACCGCGGCACAGTGGTTGAGAAACACTGCTATGCATAGTTCAAATCTATCGTCTGTAGAGGAATAAGACTTAGTATCATGGTTTGGATATTTATCATAAGATAATTTGATATTTGCAATTTTTTGTTTAAAATATTAAAGTTGTAGTTATTAAAATAAAATGTTTTTCTCACTCTTTCACACATTTAACCATTTCTCTCATATATTTGCGGCTGTGTTCTATAAATGTATCAAATAAAATCTCTAAATGTATGAATAAATTGGTCCATTGCACTTAAGAATATTTCAAAAATTAATTTGATTGCTTTTTTCTTTTTGATGAAGTTGAAACCCACCAAATATATATGCGTCGTGAATTTAATTTTATTTGAATATTATTTTTTAGATTCAATATATTTTTCATCAATAATGAAATTTTACGATAAAAATGCCATAATGCCTAGCTCGTGTAATATACTAGAAAGGTATTTTTAAATTTGAAAAAACTGGCCATATAGCAAATTTTTCAATTTGAATTAGCGAGATTTGTAAAAAGGAAGACAATTAAAGAGTTCATTTCTTCTATTTTTTTTTTTAATAGTAGAGATCCATTTTCACTCAATGGAATATTTTAGTTCTTTCTACAGGCATTAACGCGATATAAATATGCAAATATGCAAAGTTAAATTATCGGTTTTGCAATGCTATAGAACAGGAACTGTGAGCACGTGAATCGTGTAAAACCTTTTATGTCAATATTTGAACGTCGCTTTTTAAACCATCAGTATATATATATTGAATGAAAAATGTAACATGTTAAAATAAGGTCTGAATGTAATTCTATTGTCCTAAAAGCTTATGTCCATAGTTTACTCAAATACCATTTCTAAGATTCCGCCCTTCAGTGTCGCATATAGAAACAGAATGATCAAAAATAGTGTTAGAGCTCTAAAGAGGCGGTCTGATAGATTTAATTGGCGAAACCGCTGGGAGGGTTCACCACTGATGAACCAAGCCCTCCCGAAATATTTTTTCATCGCAGTAAGGGCAGAAGAAGTTTGATTTATTTGTGAAAAGAATCATTCGCGTTTTGGTGCATTCATTTGTATTATATATGCAGTGCGTTTTTGTTATGTATTAAGTCTGAATTTGTTAATGTTACATTTTTAGATTTTCATAAAAATAATGTTCTTATTCCAAGAGATAATTAATATTAGCATACAAATAAGGAGGTATGAGAATGGGGTGAAAATAAAAATAATTTGATTCGGCACCAAATTCATTTTCGAATGAAAATAAATTTTGAAGAAAGCTGTAAGGCATTTAGTAACTACGATCCAAAAGTGTCTCTATTAAAGTAAAAACATCAGTTTCACAAGGTTAGGTTTCTATTTCATTCAATTCAGATCTCTGGCTTTGACATGAAAGCACTTCATATGGAGAAAACACGATACAATGAATCGCCAATAGGACCTGAGTTATAATCAGATACAATATTTTACCTAATTTTCATAAAAATGTGTAATAAAATGAATTTTACAGGTTCAATTTTTTTCATACAAATGGCGGCAGAATATTAAAAAACATATTGAATAAAGTATAAAATATAGACGACTAAGATAATGATTAATGAGGAAGGATTACTGAATAAACCGCAGTTATTGTAATGCTTTTTGGTTTTTACTTCTGATCTTCAGAAGGTATTTCTCTCAGAGGTTCTTTCAGAAGGGATTAAAAATAAATTAGGCATACCCTGATCATATCAACAACTGACCTTTTTCATAAGAATTTTAAATTTGTTATTATTTTTTCATCTGTCAAGCGTATTTACGCAAATTTGGCCTTAAATACCTTGATTTCTCAAGAAGTCTCTGGGACCAAAATATTTTTAGTCGCAGAGGTATAGCCTACCCCACGCTGATGAGGGCCAACAGCCCGAAACGCGTTCGTGGTGGACGTCACTTGATTTATCAAGAAAATGGGTTGGCCAAATTTTTTGGCCAATTCAGTTTATTTCTGTTCCACTAGATGGCGCTCTGCCATCTAAAAGACGCTCATGTTGGTGGTCAGGAAATATCTAATTTATTTTCAATATCAACACCTGACCTTTGTTATTTTTTATTATTTTCCACATACAAATATATTTTTAAGGCATATCCTGAACGTTCACATGGACATTTTTGATCGCAAAGCGCTATCTAGGAGAATAAACATTAACACAACATTGATTTTGGTTATTCCATAATATTTGGCAAAACCATTTACTTTATAAATTAATAAAAACCAACCACGTACGCGTTTCGGGTTGTTGGCCCTCGTTAGCGTATATCAGGCTGTAGCTCAAAAACTAAAAATATTTCAAGAATATATGCAGATTTAGCCTTTACTACCCATTTTTTGATTTCTCGGGATGCCTCTTGGATCAAATAATACGGTCATTGAAGTACAGCCTGTACAACGCTGACGAGGGACAACAGCTCGAAACTCTTACGGATGAACCTAAATGCTCCACTTGAGCAGTCAGGATCTTTCCATTTTAATATTTAATATAATCACCAGACTTATTTTTATTTTCTCTCTTACACATAATATTTAATTTTATTTATAATTATAAACTAAAGCATATTATATGAATCAAATACACATAAACACATTCAGCTTTATTAAGACCACCGGTCTTATGCAGATGCACCACAGGAAGTAAGCATAGATGAAGCTCCTATACTCCAGACGTGGCAGAGCCCAACAGCCTCCAGGTCCGACGCATTCCTAGTGTCCACAGAATCCACCATGCATAGGTTAGCGTTTCACTGAAAATGCGAGTGTGGAATCAGCATAATTTTAGTCTTCGCTTTCCGCATCCAAATGGACCACGACATTCGGCGATTCTATTAATCTCCTCCGAACAGTGACTACTGTCTTGTAGAATTTTTATAAACCAAATAGAAGACCTTGTGATCAAACATAATTGTATTTATCCAGTTATATATTTGTTGACTATCTGACTGAGACAAGGATGAGTCGCCCAAGAGTTATTTTATCTATTTCTCCAAGCAAAAGCAACCAAATATTCTTAGCATGAAATCAACTTGAATTCTGTTATTACATAGATCACAAGTTGAAGGACAACCAGTCTTCCGGCGCTTTGAACGATTTTCTGGAAATAACATTCATAGGAGTATCAGTCGCTTAAAAGTTCTGCTGTTATTGAATTATGTAAGTGTTTAAAGTGAATGTAATGAGAGGTATTTGAGATTTGCGCTCTGTCGTTTTGAAATGCTTTGTTCAGTTGCTATTCGAATAATACCGGGTATTTCAGTCTGTATAACAGTCCGTACAACCCTTCAAGAACGAAAAGCCCTTTCAGTCTGAAATATAAATCAAATATATATATATGTTGTAATGTAGTTTATTATGCTGTTGGATGACTGTAGTGTATCATGTTGGTTAGAAGCAGTCGTGGTGGTTGAGTGATGGGTGGTAAGGACACACAGGAGACAGGATCCAGAAGCCCCGTGAGGGATAGATCGGGGAGGGAAAAAGAAGGCGAGAACAACCCCTAGAACAACTGATGTCGAGACCAGCTCGGTCAGAACTGTTCCATGATCATCACATTCAGCCGCTTTTAAACTGATTTGAGTAAGATAAATCTCCCAGGGGAGAATGAAGACTTGACACTTGTTAACCAAGGGGTTGTTTTTTAACCTGGCTATCTTCCTTCTTTCCTTGTACTCCCACACAGGCCATTTTATTTATATATTTACGAATATTATGATATATATATATATTGATTTTTGTCCTTTCTTGCCTTTCCAACACCAACAATTAATTGGTCCACCCATGATTCCAATCTCTAACAACGAATAGCAAAATGCCTTGGATTTTAACGAAAAATTAATTATCGGAAAGGTAAAGTTATTCTCAAAAATAATAGAATAACGTACAAATTCCAATATACGACAAAAATAATTCTAAAAGTTGAAAATTTATAATCGAGTCTATTTTATAAAGAAAAAGGGTCAGATGACTTCCTAACCAGTGACCCACCTAATGATCGAGAACAAATAAGAGCGTAGAAATTTGAAGTTTATCAAAGCAAGAAAATGATCACCTGATCAATGAAAGGCACCCTCTCAAGTATCCATTATAATAACATTCAAAAACGCTGAACATGGCTTTCAATATATAGTAAATATGATAGTGATACCGATCGAGGCAAAATATAACTACAAAATAGCCTGACAAGCTTGGAAACGTTACTTAATCCGAGGCTTCAAGTACACAGGGGGTAGCCATTGATGAAAAAAGGAATTAATCAATTTTACGTATGACAGAGTAACAGACTCTGGTATATTTGGGAAATTCAGGCACCAGAAAGCTTATAGCATCTCTTATCCTCAAGATTTTGCCATCACCTGGTAATGCAATGTCAACGTTTTAGAAAACATGAAAGGTGATGAAATTTTATCACAAAAAAAAATTTTTTGAACAGATATTTTTACTATATATAGTTATAATCATCTATTGGTAAATTTTCAACCTTAGATTATGAAATTAGTCATTTGTCAAATAGAAAATTGCAAGCTAAAGAAGATCACAATTTACCATTTATAAATGAACAACAAGAACTATAATCTCAGAGATGCTTCAAGACATGAACAACAGTATAAGGCATTGTTGGTTGATGAAGATGAGAAGGAAGATAATAATACGACCTGATCAGTAATCCAACCTATAATTAAAGAAGCGAACTTTGTATTTTCAGCACAAGTGTTACAATCCCCAAGACCTAAGAATCGGCAATGTCTTTATCTGATAAACACAAGTAGAATGAAGCTATGCTAAAAGAGTTTACTTCCCTGAAACTACATAACGTCTGGGACAATATTTATTATCTTGAAGTAATTATGCCACACACACACAATTAAAGTGAAGCTTTTCCATCAACCATAAATCGAAAGATTACAGGATGCTTTTAAATCAAGGCTAATTACTCCTGACTGTAACCAAAGGTATGGATATGACTAGATAAAACATCTCAATTTGTAGCTAAGTCAGTTTTAAAGCACTGGTCGCCTATTCAGTAATTAATTAGAACTTTACATAATTGTAAAGTATATCCTTAATTTTTATGGAAAGCTTTTGATAAAAAATGTATAAAGAACAACCCAAAAGTTTTAAGGACACCCCTCTTCTACATTCAATCATATAAAGGTTTCTAACCTGTGGATATCATCTATTTGATAGCGTCTTGTGGGGATGAGTAGCGCTCACCGATGGATAAACAATGCAGTCGACCAAATGGTTTGGAGTTGCAGAAGGAACGTTACATCTGATACATAGTTGCAGCCACTCTGGAAAGTCATTGTACATAGATGGCAAAGCATAAGTCTGGAAAACAAGAATTGCTTTTACCCTGGAAGGACAGACTTGATGCTTGTCCTATCTCCTCTGTATCAGTCAATTTCTGCGGTAAATTTACTTTATTGTAGGAATCCTTCTTTGCGTGATGGCACGGAGGAGGCCTTTTTCATCCAGTAGAGTAGCAGATTTTAGCAGTTGCTCCGGATTTTGACAGAGATTCTGCTAGTTGATTTGAACAGGAGTCGGAAGCCATTGTACTCTGAGCTGTTAGCTAGTAGTCGATTTATTACTTCGGAAATGTTTTTTGATAAGAAGTTCTTGGCTGGAGAAACAGTTTTGAAGGTTGTAAATGACTCCTCTTGAGTCAGATTAAATTATTTTCTACTAGGTGATTTGATGTAGATATATTTTAGAGAGAAATATATGTTTTTAAAGATTCTTATTTGTAAAACTGAATGGTGTCTAGAGTGAGAAATGAAATATTTTCAAGCATTTTATTGTTTTAAATAAGAATACGACTGCCACACAGTCCAGTTTCAGGTTCGCTACCATAATTTTGAATGTTGATATCAAAGAGGGAGTTACAATTTTTCAATGATCTAAAGATGAAGCTTCGAATAGTTCTAGCTGAGTTTGTGGGGATTGGTTGGGAGATGATATTACTGGTGAGTTTATAGCATTCTTTATGGAGGATAAAATGTTTTGTTTTCAGGATTGATTGGCATATCCAAAATTAGAATTGTAAGTCATGTTGAGAAAAGTGGGTCGTTTGAGTCTTTGAGTTCGGTTTCAATTAAAAAAAAAAACGAATTACTATAAAGTATTTTTAGAGAAGTAATATTTTGAATATGAATTTTGAGAAATATATTTTCGAGGTGCAGGTTAAGAAGGTTGGAGATACGAGTTCTGCTATTTGATTTGAGCAAGATCCACGAAGTCAACTGAAGATTTTGGCTGTGCTGATTTGAATTCTGTCAATTTTCGATAGGTACTTTTAGTCTCATTTATCCAGACTGGGAAACATGTATCAAAACAAATATTACAAGTATAATTTAAGTTTTAAGTAAGATATTTGCATTTGTGTAGAGGATTGTGAGAGAGCCTCAGAAACCAATACCACCACATTCATATACAGTGACATCAAATCACTCATTAACCACATTTTAAACCAACGCCGAGATATCCCTCTTGTAAACAAAATATTCTTAAAAGCCCGGTCTCCAAACATATTTTCCGATGGGTGAAAGGACATGCAGGGATATAAGGAAACGAAGAAGCAGACGCTGCAGCAAAATCGCCTCAATCAAACAAATACCTACCAATATACTATGACAAGGTTCCACTTAGAAATTACAAGAAAGAAATAAAAGAGAATATCTACTAGGCCTGTGTGTGAGTTGGGAAACAAGGAATATATGATCAAGAAAAGGCCGCCATTCCAAACAGTTTTTTTCCAACCATTGAAGAATTTGAAACAAAATCTGCTTTATAAATACAGAGAGTGTTCCATTTTTAAAAGAACGATTCAAGTGCTTTATTGAAAATAATTTACAAATGTTTGAAAAACATTTTATTTTCTATATGTAAGTTTCTTGACGTTTAGCAACAGCCCTGCATAGATGTTTCCAGTAAATAATGCTTCGTCTTAGAATATTTTGATCAAGATCATCCTCAAAGGAAATAACGACTTACCAGAGGCCATCTAGTGTCTACAGTGTTCTATATCTAAGAGAAGTTTCAAGCTAGCCAAAAAACACAAAATTTCATAGAATCCAAGTCTGGGGATTTGGCAGGGATGTGCTTAAAAAGAATATACGAAATGCCGGTTCAATCCTTCTATTCGTTCTGGTATTAACGTGCTGAACATGTTGTATGACTCGTGGCTTTATCTAGTTGCAGCCACAAATATGGATACAAATATGGCACCTTATTATCGAATAATGGATCTAACATAAGTATTTGGTAGATTTGAGAATTTAACTTGACATTTGAGGCCACCTTCATTATAGGAAGCTTTCCAATTTAGCAGAAATCTGCAAGGATCATGAAGCCTTTTGAGAAACTTTCCTTGCGATGCTTGACCCAGTTCTGAAATGTGTTTATTTGAGAGTTAGCGTAGTAAATAGCATTGGGTTGGTTGCAATCATTCAAGTAAACCCATGCCTCTACCATTGTAACAACATTCTTTCCTGACAGGTACTTTTCATAAAATTCCTACTCCAGGTCTTGCGTTCCTCGATATGGTGCTGCTAGAAAACATAAACTTTAACCTTTTTACGTATTTTAAGACGGTTTCTTCCTGATAGTATGGTTAACGGTAGAAGTTGTTACGTCGGTAATTGTGAAAATGTTCCTTTGAGAAGGTGTATTCTCTCCAACAACCATTTCCTTTATTTTTCGATTTTATTTAAAAGTTTCTTCAGCCACATATTTTCCTGGGATTTTCGCTTGATTATATATATGAGAATTCGAAACTATTATAGACGTGTTTGATCCTTGTTAAAAAATTAACAATTTTTTACTGACCTTACTGCAATGAAAAATAAATGGGAGGGCCTGGCTCATCAGTGGTGAACCCTCCCAGCGGTTGTATACAATATAACAGCGATATGGTAGATTAAACTGGCGAAACTGCTGGGAGGGTTAACTACTGATGAGCAAGGCCCTCCCATTAATTTTTCATTGCAGTAAAGGTAGTATAAAATTGTTGAATTTTTAAAAAGAATCATACACGTCTATAATAGTTTTGAATTCTCATAACAGGTGCGCTAATGTACCATATTATAATTATATATATAATATTGTATTTTGTAATAGAAATATTATTATTTTTCATAATTTTAATAATTTAGGTAAACGAGTATTTGTCTTCGGAAAGTTCTAAATATGTAATCTTTTATAAAATCACTTAATATTTTAGGCATTTATAATATTTAAAAATCGTTCTATCATGAAATATAAATCAATTCTTGTTCTCTCAAGTAAATAAAATATCATTCAGATATCAAGCTTCTTTAGCAAGATACAGCGTTGAAAAATCGTTCTTTTAAAAATGGAACACCCTCTCTATAAGAGACCTAACCTCTGTTACCGGCGGTACACAGCATTCCTAGACAACACATAAAAAAATGCAGAAATTTACAACTGCCGACTATGCCATGAAGCTAAAGAAATATTTTATCATCTCATCTGGGAATGTCCTGAGCTGGCGGCCCAAAGAGAAACCTTATCTTCGTCCTTCCTGACCGTGATAGGAAGATTTCCAGATTCATGGAAAATTCTTGTGATTCGTTCAGGAACCTGGAAAGCTACCATTAACTTCATCAAAACGGCTTACTCTCTCCTCGAATAATAGAAATCACTACTACACAGAGCTCTCAAATTTTGCATCTCCCCTTTTTCCCGTTCTATTTTATTTTTCTACTCGCCTTTTTTTCTCGATCTTCACCCTTCTGTTTTAATTGATTTATCTTTCATACTTATCATTTTAAATAAAAACACACAATTTATTTTTCTTTTTTTTTCTCATATATCATAAAACTGTCTTCGTTCTATCTAGAACTCTAAAATTCAGAGTATCGTAACACTATCGTTTAATTAGCATACCTTCCTTGTCACCAAAGTTGCAGAAACCAACCTCAAGTCTGGTCAACTTCTGAGTGAAAGAACTATGAGAGTGTTAAGATATCCTGAACACCAAATATACATATATAGATCCAATCTGTAACATGTTTATAATAATAAAGTTATTTGACTTGACCGTAGAACAATCCATATATATCGGAAGACTGTAGGGAATCTTACCAAAGAGGCCTTCTGTTTGAACTCTGCATTATTCTGCGCGATGGCAACAAAGAGGTGAGATTTGACAACCATCATGAATGATTATAGTAGAATGCGTCTGTTTTTTGTCTTTAAGACTGAGAGAATTATTCGGTAGCAGACCAAAGGTCTCCTCTGACATGAGGAACAGACACCATTTTCAGTCACTCCTAACTTTAGTACTAACGCTACTCAACCTGTCTGCCTATATCAGGAGCCTTACAAGATACTATCAGCCGGTCAGCTGAATCCAGGCCTCTTAGCGATCTTGTTAATGCTCTCCCTCCTCCTCTACATCCGAGATTGGGTCCGGAAAAAGCGGTTTTGAGAAAGTTTATTAATGTAGCTAAAATGTAAAAATATGAACTCAAACAACCGAAAATATTATTTTAATCATAAACGAATATTTATTCACGATTTATTTTTTAAAGTGGATTTGAAAATATTAATTCTGATAAAAGGTGTTTTTTTTAAATTATATTAAAATAAAAATCAGTGTTATTTATAGGAATACATATATATATATATATATATATGAAAAAACAATTTAAAAAAATAATAATAAAAGGGTCAGGTGTTGATATTAAAAATAAAAAAGGTATATCCTGACCAGAAGCACATGTGCTTTTTAGATGGCAGAGCGCCATCTGGTGGAACAGAAATCAAATAAACCTTGATTTAACCTGTTCCCTGATATTTGGCCAAACCAAATTTGCCCCTAAATACTCATTTCTTGGTTTCTCAAGAAGCCTCTGTAACCAAAGCCTGCTCCACGCCGACGAGCGCCAACAGCGCGAAACGCGTTCGTTAATGGTTTTTCTTGATTTATCAAGAAATTGGGTTTCGTCTCGCCGATTTCACACTGGACCGTGGACTTTGAAAACCTGATGAAGATGTCAGACATCGTCAGGGTTTCAATTAGAGCAGAACTATTTCCAGGCGATTGCTGTTTGCTCTGCACCTTGTCGAATCAAGGAGAAAAAATGGCGGGCAAAAATCCGTGGCTTACCTCATAGGGGAGTGCAAACGGCAGCGCTGACACATTATATTGTCGTCGGACTCATCTGGAGCGCCACAGGCTCACGGGTTCTATATGCGGTGTTCTTCGACTATCCAGTCTTTTCGCACTTCCACGAAACATCCAGCTCCATCACGCCCTGTTGGATCTTCGCTGTAGTCCCAAACAGTCTTGCCTCGTCGCAGCAGTCTGTCACGTCGTATTGCAGCTCCCCATGGTCGCCGATCATCTCGAGGAGATTTTCAGATGGTATCCCCGAGGCAGGATTTCTGTACGGCACCTCTGGTGAGCATTCTCCCTCCGTCCGCTTGACTTTGTCAAGGGCGATCCGTTCCCTCTCCTCCGCTACACAACCGGTCTGGATCCTTTTCCACGTCGCTATTTCTTGTGAGCCTCTATCACACTCTCTATTTTCCGTAGGGCATTCTCCATTTTGCCAAGCATGGCGTCCAGCTATTGGGTGACCTTCTCATTCAACGCTCCATATATCGCTGAACTTTTTCAATCAATTAAAAAATTAATAAAGTTACACTGAAGAATAACTTAAAATAAAAGTAATGAGAAAAAAAAAACAAATATATGTGCGGATTAAACAAATAGGAATTTTAAAAGGGGTCTATTCCAAAAAAAAAAAAAAAAATGGAAGCGGTACATAAACAAGAATAGAAATGAAAATTCAAACTATAGTTTTGAAAAAAATATAGAGTTAGTCATAGAAAATTCAATGCCCAGAATTTGAAAAATTGTATAACAATAGTGAAAAAGCTAACTATTTTATAAGATGCTATTTTTCCCAAAAGAGTTAGTAAAGTCAAACAAGAAAATTCAGAAAAACTTTGTGATAGATGGGATTGGATAGTCAGAATTCTGATAATTGAAATTGAGAATTAGATGAAGGATCACATGATTTGGTGATGTGTGCGGGCGCTTTTAGAAATTTTCAAATACGAAAATAGAAAAACAGAAACAAAAAACGTATTCAGGTCATTCAATAAAAGCATGTATTTGGAGATATTAAGTTAGCAGTTAAATATAAATCTAAATACTATTTTCACAAATCTGTATTAGTATATATTCCTACACACGAAGCCTTATTAAGACCACAGGTCTTATACAGATTTACCACAGGAAGAAAGGAATCATAGATGGAGCTCCTGTACTCCAGGTAGCGCAGCGCCCAACAACAGCCTCCAGGTCCGACGCATGTCCAATGGCCACACGTTCCTTCGTGCATAAGTCATGGTTAGCGAATCACTGAACAGGCTAGTGTGGAATCAGCCGCGTTCTAGTCTTTGCTTTCCTCGTCCAAATGGACCACGGCATTAGGCGATTCTATTAATATCCTCCGAACGGTGTTGTAGCAGTATATATAGTGAAGCGGTGCAACAAAGAAGTAGAAAAGAAGATGTGGGAAAGCCAGGAGAAGAAGGTATGCAGGGGCTCTTCCAGGGAAGTGTGGATTGACAAAATTCCAGAGGAGGGGGCGGCAGACAGGGAGTCCAGCTGGTGTCGCCGTGAAGGAAGCCGGCCGGCCTGCCGGGGATTTGTGTGCCGAGAAGACATGGCAGTCTGGGGGAAGAAGTCTGTCTGGTGACAACGGGACCTGCAGCAGGGAGAACGGCGGTGACAACAGACGCGGCAAGTTGGCTACGAGGAAGTGGGCTCCGAGACTGGGTGGATTAAGAAGAGGAGGACGAGGAGGAACCTACCTGGGGCGGCATTGAAGGCAAGTTCATCTCCTATGTATAGTTGTTTATATCCCTCTTAAATATCCGGTAATAAATCCATAGTACTAAGCTGTATCCAAAACGAACCCACATTGTTCTCTTAGAAACCTTGAACGCAAACATCGACGGCTGAGAAGCGTCGTAACAATATATTGTCACTGAATAATTTGTGGTGGCCTACTCGGCGAATCATCATCAGTCACGTGACGCTAAATCAGTGTTTTATTTGTGTAAATATATTGTTTATATATCTCTTGTTTTTAGATCTGACGATTTTTTTAAATACTTTCCTTGTTAAAATAAATTTGTCTTATGATTACTCGGTCTGGTCTCACTTATAATATTGATATGACCAATCGAACATTGACAAAAAGTCAATTTCCCAGGACAGAGCAACATCTGGTGGAGACGCTGGACCTGATCCAGTATGGAAATGGAAATATCATCGTCCGAAGCCCGACGGGAACAAAGATCCTCGCGATCGAATCTAATCCCTAAAATAAATGGGATTCATTTACAAATGGGCAGATCATATCATCGCCAGATATGCTGCCATGAACTTTGTGGGTAGAGCCAAGACTTGGTATGACTTGTACAAGCCAAGTTTCAACAAATGGAAATATTTAAAAGATCGTCTTATCCGAGACCTTTCCACAAAGGATAATAAAGAAGACCTCAGAGAATGAAAATGCATAGAATGCAAAACTGGAAAGAGCCCGCGATCACAGATATGCAGAATAGATCCTTCTCTTGTGAAATAATTCGACCCATTAATGGAAGAAAAGAGAAAGGTAAATATGTATTAGGTGGGTTGAAAAAACACACATTCCAACCAGAAGCCCCTTTGAATGCCTGCAAGAAACTGAAATCATTCGAGAAATAATACAACGTGTGATCAATAACTTCCAGGAATGAGACTGGATCACGTGAAATATTCAAAATAATGGAATCATTTTATAAGGACCTTATAGATAAAACATTTATCAAAAGGTAGAAAAAAATTGATCTCACAGACGCACGCACTTACGTTTTTTCAAATTATTAAGCTCGAGTATATCAGAACATATTCTAACTTCAGTATGAACTGTATTGAAAAACAGAGTGTCAGCATAGTTTTTCTTTAAATTAGGGAAAACAGCTTCCGAATCATTTCAAATGTTTAATATGTTCCATATCACAATCGAGGACATTTGAATGGTTTGCACGATTTAAAGCTGGTCGAACAAGCGTCAAGGATGATCTACACACTGGCAGACCTTTATCGATAAGAAACCCCGAAAATTCATTCAAAATCAAGTCATCGATCAAATAAAATCCAAGAATATCTATCAGAGAGCTATCAGAAGACTTGGATGTCTCTTTTGGAACATGCCAAACCATCATAAAGAATGATCTGCATCTTGAACGATCCCCGGCTAAATTTGTCCTACATCTCTTAACGAATGAGCAGAAAGAGCATCGCAAAGAAACGTGCAAATATATGGTCGAAAGGTTTAATTCTGATCCCCATTGGCTCAAAAATGTTATCACGGGAGATGAAACATGGGTGTACGAATATAATCCCGAGAATAAGAGGCAACCAAGCCAGTGGCTAGAGCCTGGAGAACCATGATTCAAGAAAGCAGGGATGATCAAATCAAAGCTTAAGTGTCTTCTTATCACTTTCTTTGATGTAAAGGGATTGGTACATTATGAATTCGTGCCCGAGAGTCAGACCATTAATCAACATTACTATCTTGATGCATTGCGACGTTTAAGGGAGGCTGTGCGTCAGAAAAGACCCGAAAATGGCATCAGAAAAATTGGCTCTTGCATCATGACAACGCACGGCCACATACAGCAGTCACTGTACAACTCTATTTGGCTAAACACGGAATTGCTTTACTACCCCAGCTACCCTATTCTCCTGACCTTGCTCCCAAAGACTTTTTCCTTTACCCTAAAATTAAAAGAGTCTTAAAAGGACCTGATTTGACTCAATACCTGAAATAAAGGAGAATTCGAAGAATATTTTGAAAAGGCTGAAAGATGAGGATTTTCAGAGGTGTTTTGATATCTGGAAAAAAAAGATGGAACAAGTGTATAGATAGTGACTGTCATTATTTTGAGAAATTTTAAATAAAACTTTATTTTACTTTTGTATTTCTTTAAATATTTAGCATTCCTGGAAATTATTGATCACACTATGTATATTGATAATAATTTTTCACGATCCTACCTAGTTTGCGAAAACGGCTTTTAACAGGTTATTACAGGTTAACAGCCATACAGAGAAGGAAGAGCATAACGAGTATGCGACCGCGCCTCTTTGAGGACCATATGAGGCGAAGGACTGCGCCTTTGTTACAGCTACGTCAGTTTAGCCAGCTCACTTCTTTGATTACCACTATCTTTCACGCGTATGATTTTCGATCTTTTTAGCTTTGCGAGCGCGCATTTCGACACCTATTCCAGTCTGGCGAACGCTCATCATCTACAACCATATATTGAGCTAACGCGATCCTAAGAAGTTGCCTACCGCGCTCTTTTGAGCACCTTTATTAAGAAAAATAAAGCTTCTTCAACGACCATAACAGGACGGGGGGGAGCTCCTCACTACGACCCTTTATTGATAACTTCATCCTGTGAGAGATGATGCCCGCACAAACACCCAGCGATCTGTTGAAGGACTAGGACGATCATCTTAATGGCCTGGTTCTCGCGAGTTTGACCGGCCAACCGAGGGGAGTACAGAGCAGCAACACCCGCGAGATTTCCAGCGCCAACTTTGGGGCGGATAGGGAAGTGTAGAAGGCCTAAAAGGAAGAGGAGGGAGTCCGATTGTAGTGAAGTACAGGTTTGAAACAGGTCAAAGCAGAAGAGCTCGAAGAGCAACTAGGCGGACTAAACCTCCTGTATAGGCTTGTGGGGTGACTAGCCCTACCCACGGGGTTGTCCCTTGAAAGCGAGCGCCAGAGCCCACACCTATTTTTCGTTCTGTGAACAAACGTGTATCATCTACTGGATAGGTGAATGGTGGTAGAGCGGGGGTTAGGGAGGGATTTTGCATAGGTATATATATATATCAAAAATAAAGAAGGCATATCCTGACCACAAGCACATGTGCTTTTTAGATAGCAGAGCGCCATCTAGTGGAGCAAAAATAAACTAACGTTTATTTAACTTGCTCCGTGATATTTGGCTAACCCAATTTCTTGATAAATCAAGAAAAGCCATCCACGAACGCGTTTCGCGCTGTTGGCGCTCGTCAGCATGAGTAGGCTGTGCCACTGCGACCAAAATATTTTGGTTCCAGAGGCTTCTCGAGAAACCAAGAAATGGCTGTTTAAGGCCAAATTTGCGTAAAGACACTTAACACATGAAAAAACATTTAAAAAAAAAGTGGGTCAGGTATTTATATTAAAAATAAAGAAGGCATATCCTGACCACAAGCACATGTACTTGTTTTTTTTTTCATCTGTTAAGCGTCTTTACGCAAATTTGGCCTTAAATACCCATTTCTTGGTTTCTGAAGAAGCCTCTGGGACCAAAATCTTTTTGGTCGCAGCGGTACAGCCTACTCCGCGCTGACGAGCGCCAACAGCGCGAAACGCGTTCGTGGATGGCTTTTCTTGATTTATCAAGAAATTGGGTTAGCCAAATATCACGGAGCAAGTTAAATAAACGTTAGTTTATTTTTGCTCCACTAGATGGCGCTCTGCTATCTAAAAAGCACATGTGCTCGTGGTCAGGATATGCCTTTTTTTATTTTTAATATCAACATCTGATCCACTTATTTTTTATTTTTTATATTGTTTTTTCATATAGATATTTTTCATATTAGATAATAAAAATGCATATATTGGGTTTAATAAAAGATTTATTATATGATGCACTAGCGCGCCATCCGTTATCAAAATTCGAAATTATTTTAAAGGCGTAAAATTCTTCTTTTTTTTTTTTGAAATTAAACAATTTCTACTGCCCTTACTGCAATGTAAAAATTAAAGGGAGGGCCTGGCTCATCAGTGGTGAACCCTCCCAGCGGTTTCGCCAGTTACAACAGCGGTATGGTAGATTAAACTGGAGAAACCGCTGGGAGGGTTCACCACTGATGAGCCAGGCCCTCCCTTTAATTTTTTCATTGCAGTAAAGGCAGTAGAAAATGTTTAATTTCAAAACGAATCATACGCCTTTAAAATAGTTTCGAATTTTGATAAAAGATTTATTATTATTTTTATTATTATAATTATTTATTATTATTAATTTTTATTATCTAATGAATTAAATATGGATTGCTCTATTTTCAAAACGATATATATGTCGTATGCGTCGTGGTCGAATGGAAGGGCGTAGCCGTTGTGCATGTATGCTTCCAAAAAGAACTTGTTCCACACTCGTGAGCGCGCGCGCATGCGGCGGTGGCGTAGCATTCGCCCGCGCGCGCTGGCTCCCACGTTTATTTTGTACAGATTTTTAGATGGATGGCTCTGTATTTACAATTCAATACAAGCTTATTTTGGGAAAAATAAACTTTGTATCAGATGATGATGATTGTAATGATGAGTATGACGATGAGCTGAGGGTAGTAAGGATCTTAAATGCGAAAATATTTGATGCCTCAACATATAAATCAAGAAATTTTTGTTTTGCTATTGGGGTAGAATCTCAATTGTGTATACAAACGAAGGACACCTCTGCAGTCATTATAGACCTCAAAACTAGAAGACATATATTGTCCTTCGCGGCAAACTAGCGGCCTAGGGTCTGTAACAAAACCACAAAACAAGCTTTGTCAAATTGAAAAGCGCTCATCTGGAGACCACGGTTTCGGGCTAATGGCCTTATTCAGTCCAGTAGATGGGTGTTCATTAGATCGAAAAGGGATCAAATGAAATCTTCACATTTCGCCAAAGAGATAGGGCGAGATAGACTGCTGCAGGACAACCGCTAGGCGGTCGGAGGACTGGACAGTCCGACCGTGCGACTAGGCAGCGGTCAGGACCCACAGAGTGGTGCGGCGACACTGGCCTAAACAGATCAGCCGACCCTGGGTCAAGCGATCATTGTTTGCTCCCTGTGTCTGGGACCCTGGCTCCATTTCGCCAAAGAGGTGTTGAGCTGGCAAACCCCTTGCAGGATATCAAAGATTTCGTTTGGTCGCCTGTGTATGACATTAAATAGAGCCAATCCTGTATCGAAGAGGGCCATTTCCTCAACACAATGTTCTCCTGGCGTGCGCTTCTCTCAATTTGCCAAAACTGGTGCTATGACTCTATCATAGATAAATTGAGTGGTACTCATTCAGGGTAACTTCTAATAAGTTACAAAACGCAGGCCTGCATCCTCATATAAAGGCGCGTGTCCTTATTTGGGCCACTCACGACCCGCTCGTCAATGCTACATCTCTTTGAATACAATATATTCAAATCAATCTATATAAACCCTATTGTTCTGAACCTAATGTATGGTCTAGATATAACGACAAATATGAGCTTGTAAAAACATGTTAGGTAAAATATTTTATTGGACTTCAGATTATTTGTTTGTCGATTTCTAGCGAACATCAATGAATAAATAGCAGAGGCGATAGACACTGTAGTCCATCAGCCTTCATGATGACCTTTTCTTTCGTCCTGATCAACCCCCATGAAGTTGAACATAAGGTAGAGGGCTGGCGTGATATGGTATCCCGATCGCCACGGAATGCCAGCGAAACGTAGCCTTGATGATTTCACAATCTGATCCTAAACAGCTAGAAACATGTCGCAACAAGTATGAGAAAACAGTTTTGAATGAATACTTATCTTCATAGCAGATGGTTTTCGTGGGTAGAGTAACAAAGATCAGGTATCGGCAGCTCAGACTTTCATAGATATATCCTCGTTGGGTGCTGTCAAGGGCGGTCAGTATACGGAATCACCGATCGGTTCCAACAGGGTCCCGATCGTCCCATGCCAAGGGCCAGACTTGGGAACGTGGTCGCCAATATATCGCTTCGCGAAGGCTCTATTGCCAGGTCCCTATTTGCTGCACTTGTGTCGTTCAAAAACGAATCCACCATGCTCGTGCCAAAAGCCATATTTTGCAGCTCTGGCCACGCCATATAGGTTTCGACGCGCCCTTTTTCGAGGGCCAGATTTTGCAGCCCTCGTCGGCTTAATATTATTTCGTCAAAAAACAATATAAGAGCTATTATATATGACATATATTTTATTTCGCAGAACCATTATACCCATAAAAATGAGCAAAACTTCAGAAAATTTATGATTTGAAATTTATAATCCAATCGTGATAGGTAGTGGCTCGATAATATCAAGTTCCTGCTTGGGTGTGTCATAAAATATGAAAGGAATTTTCTGCATATCGGTCTGCATATCAGTGAAGTAACACAGAATGGATTGCGCATCTGAGCAGGCATTTTGAAATCGAGAGTTTCGTGAAGCAAATATGGTCTAGAAATAACTTTATCTCTGTTAATTTTTCTTGATCTTGAATCGGATTTCTTTCGAAATTTCGTACAATAATATTTTGCGGATTTGAGTCACTGCGAAGTTGTTAGAGCAAAAACATCATAGGCTAAAAAATAATATTGTTTTTATTCAATCGGCGGCTCTTAATTTGACAAAAGAGCTCCAAATTTCCACGAAAGAGAGGATATTTCTTTCTTGAATATTTAATGGTAGATCTTCAAACAATTCTTCTTATCAACTTGCTAAAATTGCATAAATTATTCTGCGAAATAAGCAGCGTTTAAAGGAACGTCCAACTTGAAAAAATAGTTCTCAAAAATGTATCCATTGTTGCTTCTATAGCGATTAAAATTAATTTAATCCTTTAAATAAACAATATAAATTAAAACTTATATTTTCGAATGAATCTATACATTTTAGCTATACAAACTTGAAATAGCCTTAGAAATTAATTAAAACTGATAATTCAAAAAGAAAATAACCATTTAATATCGATTTGTAAATATATGAACTCAATGTAAACAAACATAACAGTGTTGCTCAACTAGTATTTTGAAAAATCCTAAATTATTATTATTTTTAAAAATATTCTTATTAGATTACAAAATATTTCAACCTACATTTTAATCTTCAAAAATTATAATATATACAAATTTATTCAAACTAAAACCATTTCTCTTCCATTTAATTCAATAAAGGTTTCATGTATGAATTTTAGAATTGCATTATTTTTATGCATATTATTTTTTAAAATGTATGTTAGCAAGACATGGAATATTGTTAAGTTAATGTACTATTTAAAAAAAAATACCAACCCATCAACACAAGCGTTAGCTCCAGTCTTTTAACGCTGGGGGCAGCACTGTTAGAGCTAATACATTATTTTGATTGGTGCATACTTTTACATTATGTTTGTTTTTAGACTAAATTTATTCAAATCAAGATTGCATTTTTTCATGCTTTTAAAAGTTAAGATTATATTTTAACGTTTCATAATACTTTTCAAATTAAAGTCTTTGGAAATAATATTGCTTTTTTCCCATCCTGCAGGTCAACATTACACTGCAACATGCTATCATAACTCTGGCTTTTGGCATTGATATTTATGTATTATGAAAGTACTGTTTTCTACCTTAAGCTCTGGAGAGATTATAATGTATCTACAGATCCATCATGTGGAAATCACACCATAGTAAAAAAGAACGCATGTAGCTGGTAGAAATATTTGTGCCCTGTGTGAAGCTAGCGTTCAAAATTTAATTTTTAAAAAGATATTTCAATTGTTGGTCTTATTTTCACATGTAACCGACCCATAACGCTGATCCATATAGGGTTAATTAACAACTTATTTGACATTTTACTTTTATTTAAGGTCTTGGAAATATTTATATACCTTTTTAGGTAAAAAAATGAGGTTTATTTTGAAATATAGATAAGAATCAAAAGGAAGCAAGACCAAATCCAAATAAATAAATTATGTGTAGTTTCAGTAGCAGCATTGTTACCATCTTCAGACAAAAGTACTGAATACATTCAGTAATTTTGTCTTAATATGGTAACAATGCTGTTATTGAAACATCACACATAATTCGTTTATTTTTTATTTGGTCTTGCTTTTTTGGTATTTTTAAAATTGCCCTTGACTATTAGAAAATGATGCAAATTTACTATTTATTTTTTATACCATTTTAAAAAGTACATTCTTCTGTAAAAATAACCAATTTCCCACCCTTTTCTAAAACTGTCAACAAATACCTAATAAAAAATTCATCCAAGTCCGGGTATTTCAGTATTTTTCAGATATATTACATTTATAAAAGTTGTTTAACTATTTAGAGATGTAAATGCCGGATTAGGTGCCCTTTAAAATGTTTAATCTGGCTGTTTCTTCTTGAACAGCCGAGAGTGAAGTGGACAAAGTTAAATTTTCAGGTTATGAGGACCATTTTCCTTAATTCACACTAATCATTAGATTTTTTTTTCATTTTTAGATACCAAAGCCCAGTTTGGTTACTTGCACTCACTGGAGGGGTTGGACGTTTTCAAGAATCAGGGGCCATTGGGGCAATTTATTTTCAGAACAAAGTGCCTAAAGCTGGATTCGATTATCCCGGGTCGTGGTTTTTAAAATTCAACAGTTTAGACCACTCCTCCAAAACAGCACTCTGTTCATTAGATGTGTTTGTGAAATTGAACTTATATTTCAGATTCTTTTTTCCAGCATTTTCAATTTTTCTATTTTCAGTTTATCTCCATTATGCTGAAAGAAAATTCATTACTATACGTTTTAAAACAGTTGGGAGCTCTATTCATTCATGAGTAAACCCCACTCGAACAATATCCGGGCGAAGCCGGGTCCAGTCGGCTAGTATATATATATAGGCCAATTTTTTATAACAATCATCAAAAATATTTCCCTAAATACTCCCCAAGAACAATTTACCTCTCACAAATCTCTAGTTCTAGAACTGAGGTTGGTAGACCGATATGTTTCAAATGCAATAGGCCAGGACACATTGCTAGATACTGTCGAATAAACTATTTTATAATGATGTTCACCCTTCGCACACAAGGAAACCAGCTTTTGATCTCTAGGACCTATGATAATAGCGGACAACAACAACAAATAGACCTAGAATAGGTTCCCGATCCTGAGACCTATGCCGATCTTTATGCAGAACCTAGCATATCTACGCATAACCGATATTCCATCCTAGAAGATTTAAACTAAGCGACGCCCCTGATTCGAAAAACCGAAGCAAATCGACTATCAGTAATATTAGAAAATTAGACGCTAAATATATAAGCCTAAATATGTGAAAAATCTCGAATTTGGCAATGCTTTGGTGGAAACAGGCGCAGACTTGTTAGTGGTCGACATTATTAGTGGAAAATAATAGGAGCCGAAATAAATAATATGAAAAAATGTGAAAAGAAGTTCAACGCCATTTGAGCTGATCCATGGGAAAAAATCTTGATATGATCGGAAATAAAAAAACTTGAGGTCAAAATTCTATATGACGAAGTTTTTTCCCATACGTTTGCTGTAATGAAATCTAACTTCAAAGCGCTCATCCTGGGAAAGTACCCGATGAAAATAATTTAAAAAATAAATAAATTGTGAAATCTAACTGATAGAATACGATATAAATTATGAATTCCAAAATTTAGAAACAAAGTACATGAAAGTAAATATTTTATAAATGCTATTATCCTTGGGCTTAGCCAAACTGGCCAAAGTAGAAATTAAAGCGAATAACGGCGAATATCATATTGAACATAAAATAATAAGCTGATTCGAACCAACGGTTTTAGAATAGCTAGGTGCTTAATCATTGTGAAAACAAAATAACTCAAGTTTGGATGACAAATTCTTACTCGCGCCCGCTTAAGATAATGAAAAATAAACACTGGGTTTTTGCAGTTCACCGTTATCAATCAAATTCAAAGACGATTCAGCCGAAAATACCGAAAATCAAGTCCAGATCACCCAAGATTTACCAACTAAAGAACAAAGAGGACTAAGACAAATGTTGTCGAACTATTCAGATTTATATCTACAAAATTAAGTACAACCAATTTGTTGGAACATAAAATAAATATCAAGGATAACATAAATAAAATACAATTAATAGAGGGAAGAGTTTCTTTTTGTATATAACGGCAAAACAAGCTTTTTTGGGCCCAACCGTTTAGTAGCGTGGTTATACCTGTCGAAGGGCTGTTGAGCCCGAAAGATTGTATTGCCGTTATATATGAAAAGAAACTCTTCCCTCGGCAAATTGTCTTTTATTTATAATTTTACCTAAGGGATTATAATATTAATCCAGAATAATATCCCAATCAAACACAAGCCTCAAGGGAATAGTTCAGCGGAGAGAGACATAATTGATGAACAGATACAAGATATGTTTCACGAAGAAGTCATTCTTCCGTCAAGCCCATGGGCGTTCCTAGTCATATTAGTTAAGAAGAAAAAAGGCAGTTGGAGGTTTTGCATCGACTACAAGAATTTCAACGATATAAGTGTGAAGCACGTTTATCCCATCCTCAGAGTCGATGATGTCATGGACACCCTTCGAGGGTCGAAATAATTCTCAGCAATTGATATTAAACCATGGTACTAGGGGGTAAGTTGAAATTGAAGAGGAGGAAAAAAATAAAACAGCTTTCACAACATGCCACGGTTTATATGAATTTAATTTCATGCTTTATGGCAGTGTCGGGCAACCTTTTTCGAGTTGCGGCGCACTAAGCTTAATTTCTTTTTTTCGCGGCGCACCTGTGGTTCTCACTATAAATTTCCTCGTAGGTAATTAAAATACAACAATAAATACTAGAGTAATAATTTAAACATATATATCACATTTTATTAATTTTCAATATTAAATTAACATAATCAATGCGAGCATTGCGATTGTTTTTGAGAGCATATCAAATCAATTCGGGGATCTACTTGTGAAAGACAAACGCGCATCTCCTCATCTATCATTTGTAGTCTTTCGCGCTTCTTAGACTTCATTTCTGTGACTTCATTTTTGTAACATTATTTTTAAATTTAACCAAAAGTTCTAAATACCTACAAAAATGTTCGCGGCACACCTAGAATTCTTCGCGGCACACCAGTGTGCCACGGCACACCGGTTGCCCGACACTGCTTTATGGCATATATAATGCTCCAGCCATGTTTGAACAACTTATGGATAACGTTCACAAAAGTCTGAACTTGAAAATATGTTTATGTTATTTAGATGACGTCATTATATATAGTCTCATGAATTTAAAATTCATCTCGGAAGACTGGAGGCAATTTTAAAATGTTTCCGTTAATTAAAACTTAAAATCAAATGCAAAAAAAAAAATAAAATAATAATAAATGTAGACTTGCCTTTGAAGAACTAGAGATTCTGGGCAGCCTAACAAGCTAACATGGAATAAAGCCTTTAGATCGAAATATCGAGGTGGTTAAAAATTCCCAGAAGGCCAAGAAAATAAAAGAGGTGAAATAATTTTTCACACAAATCAGGCCTTTTCGGCGATTTTAATTCACAAATTAATTAGCATGTTTTTAATATTGTTGATTTATGTTTGTGATCGAGGTAAAAGTTCTTTTCCCAGTATAAAAAAATATCAAAACATTGTTTTGATTTTCTATTACGTTATTTTTTTCCTCCTCAAGCGGGTTCTCTCCATTTCTTGCCTTGCCGCTTTGATAGCAACTACTTATTGGTAGCACACCAAATTTTATCTCAGCAATAATGATTTTCAACTAAATTTTCATCTTCACCTTTTTTTCAAAATATCTTGGTATATGGTTGATCTAATTCCTTTCTTTTGTAATATGAAGTTTTCTCGTTTCCAACTTTGAAAATAATTTATTCGTAAGAAAAACATCATTTGAAATATTGTGATAACTTGATGCTGAAATATATAAGAAATTTGAACTATTTTAGAAGCGTATGATCCTTAAAAAAATTAAACAAATTTCTACTGCCCTTACTACAAAATTGTTTAATTTTAATATGAATCATACGCGTTTTATCATTAGCTTTCAAAAGTTTGATTTTTAGACATTTTCTGAAGCAATGCTTGTCGAAGTTCTGTATGTTGCGAGTAGTTCTACATATTCTAAAACGTTCCGAAATTTTAAACGGAATAAAGCATTCTTATAGTGTAGAAACATTGTAGAAATTGTAGAAACATTTGTTTGGCCTCAGATAGATAATTAACATGGTAAAACAAAATTTGATATTCGTTTTATGGTCTGTTTGGTTTTATGACAATGAGCATAAACAATATTTTTTCGCATGCGTTTTACGAAGGCTTTCCATGAGAAAAAAAAATTAAAAACAATATTTCAATTTGTTCGTTAATGTTCTATTTTAATACTCCATTATAATATTTATATATCGTGAATTAATTGTCTCGATATATATTGGGCACATCTTGTATATATTGGTAATATGTTATACTTCTAGAATTTGAGAAAATACTTCCAAAGTTTATAAAGCCAAAACTGTGCGTGGTCATTTTCAATTTTAGATGCTAAAAGTGAATTATGGAAAATCAATTCACATCCTGATAGAATATAATTGACCACTTATATAACTCCATCTGAAATATATACTTATAAAAAATAACAAGGTTTGTCTTCTGCCCCTCAGAAGTATTTAAAAATAAATAAAGATTATATGGAATATACGCTGAGTAACTGTGGCAAAATAAAATATATGAATTTTATATTCAAAACAATCTGTTAAGCCCGAGGCAGCACGGATTTATCAAGTCTAAGTCAACTATCACTGCTTTGAATGCTATAATCGATGTAGTAATGGAGCATAAACAAAAATAACTATCTGCACTAGTTACAATAGATATCTCGGGGGCTTTTGATAATGCCTGGTGGCCAGCGATCATCAAAAGAATAGAGTCAGATAATATACCGGAAAAATTGATCAAAATTCTACAATCATATTTAAATTCCAGGACCATTTCTTTCAGTTACGACAATTTAACAACTTCAAAGACAATTACCAAGGGGTGTCTTCAGGGCGGTCCGCTTTCTCCACTTCTATGGACAATTTTACTGAATGATTTGCTGATTAATTTTCAGGTCCCCAATTGTGAGTTGATTTGTTATGCGGATGATATATCGGTAATATGCTGGAATAAAGATCTAATATCACTAAAAATAGATATAGAGGAAGCATTAAATACTATCGAATTATGGTGTATTGTGAACAAGTTAAAAATCAGTTCCGAAAAAACAAACATTTTATATTTGCATAACAAAGAGAAGATCCCAGTTAAATTTAAAAGTGGATTAATTTCACCAGTTAAAAAAAATAAAAATTTTAGGAATAACAATTGCAAATCATAGAAGAAAAAATAAATTGAATTTTGATTTTCATATAGAGGAAATAGTGAGCAGAACTCAAAGAATAAAAAAAAATTCTATTCTCTCTTTGCAGCAAATCATGGGGTCTGAGCTCCCAAAAAAGAATTACATTGTATAAATCTTTATTCAGATCAACTTTAACATATGGATCAGAAATATGGTTCAAAATTTTAAATAAAAAATCGATACAAAAATTAAACTCAATGCAATATCAGATACTAATATGGAGCATACAAGCATACAAGACAACTTCGTACAACTGTGTTCACAGTTTGGCTAAAACTCCATTGATTGCAGATTACATTGAAGCAAAAAATATGAAATTTGACTTGAATAACTTATCATTCGAGGACAAGCAAAAATACAACATCGATATTCCCTTTATAATTAAATCCTATATAGACGAAAGAATGTTGCTCTTACTGAATAATACAAACGAGACATTTACAAGTTTTTTCAACCGGGGTATTCCGAATTATTTTCGCCCTAATTTCCAAAACACACAATTTGTAACCAACCATAGTAATTTCGGGATTTTTCTGGAAAGAATCCGCGCATCGGAGGATCCGGGCTGTTTTTGTGGATGCCGCATTCAAGATTCTACTCATCTTTTACTTAAGTGCCCAGCATTTCAAGACTACAGACTCAGTAACGGTATTCTTTGTACCGATCCAAGAGAACTGATATCCAGCAGGGACTCATACATTGAATTCAATAGATTTTGTAAATTTATATCTTTTTTTTTTTAAATTCTTAAGGGTTAGGTATAATTGTAACTGTATGTGCTGTATATATGATTTTTTAAATACAATAGATTTTGTAAATTTATATCATTTTTTTTTTTAATTCTTAAGGGTTAGGTATAATTGTAACTGTATGTGCTCTATATATGATTTTTTTTTTCCTTTTTCTTTATTTTGAGGTGTGTTTAAATTAAACTACCTATGTATATAGTATGCTTGTTTGAAACCAATTTAAAGAATATGGTAAATGCCTTTGTGCATATATTTTTGGATATATAAATAGATTCTCCCTCTCTCTCTCTCTCTCTCTCTTGTATTGCTTTCCTTTGGGCGCCAGTGTCCTTGGCGGGACATCGCGCTTTGTATTTATAGTTGAATAAAGTTGAATACATGAATGTATTTTTGATGTATATAGAGGTAATTTTTTGTAGAACACTATAATAAATACTCAGAAAAGGCACTTGAAAAGGCCAGAAAATAAACTTGAAATTCAACAATGTAAAGTTTCTTATTTTTTCTTCAGGCAAAGCTTAATCCATATGTAGTCATCAATTTATCCAATACCTTCACTAGGAAGAGTCATACGTCGAAATTTTAGATTTCATTTCGGGACAAATGTGATAGAGGATATTCAAAAGTATAAATTGAAAAAAGAATTCACGAAAAATCATTAATGCAAGGCTTTTACTGAAAAATGATTTTTTCCAATGACATCGAAGTTTAAACTATTGACCACACACTTTGAAAGGCTTCAAGTAGACTCTTCGAAAAACAAATTAATCATATCTAACATTTTAAATTGTTATAATTTAAATTGCCTGTGTATTTGAATACCATAACAAGTTTGAGACATGTGCTATTTTTCAAATTTATTCTATATACTTGTAGTTGAATAACATTTAATCATTTATAGGCTCGAATCTTATCATATAACTACCAATGATCATGAATACTTAACCCCGATTTTATAGTGAATTTAATCAAAGGACCACTATGTGTATATACAAGGTATGTCTCTAAAATCATTCCTTCACAATCAAGATGAGAGAAAAGTAAAGTTTTGCATTACTCCATCAGAGCTCCAAATAATGCAGTTGTGGTGGTAATAATAACGAACCTGCCACGGACTGTTGAGATCCATATCCAAAACCCATGTTTTAAGCTGAGTTTTATAAATTTTCTAAAACCGGCGGGGGCCTTTCCACTTACCAGTCTGTTTAATTGCAGAATTGGTCAATAATTGGTGAACTTTATGTCTATTTGAGGTTAGAAATGCCATAAATATCTTTCGTTAAATAAAATTTCTTTAAAGTATTTTCGAGAGAAATAATATAGAGAATTACCAAGATTTGTTACATACAACACTTTATTAGATGATAACACTTTGGTGTATATGGTTAAAAGACTAGGCCACAAAATAATGATAATGAATCAAATGTTTATTGACTTAGGTATTTGGGAGAGTTTAGATGCTCTGCTGACGGCACTGCTGGGGGTCCAGGGCCTCCGAGGCCTTGTAGAAATGCTCGCCGAGGGCCTGTTGGTAGGTGGTGCCGGGGGTCACGGGGCGCAGGCTGGAGACATAGTCCTTGAAGAGCAGGTCGGACACTCCGTCATAGGGAGCGAAGAGCTTGAAGTGGGGGTTGTTGGGGGCGAACTTGCGGTTGACGTCGGCCATCATGGCTGCCAGGGCCAGCTGCTGCTCGGGGTTCATGTCACCGCGGGCCATCACCTATACAGCAGCCATTGTATGTTGTACATTGTATATACTATTCTAACAACTTAAACAAGTGAACGTGTCAATTAGTTCACAAAAACCAGGAAATTTGAAATGGGTCAGGAAGATAGAATAGAGAAAGAGGCTGTTCTTACATAGTGGGCGGGGTTGGAGGCCAGATTGCAATTCTCATAGTTCTCTACTGGCTGGAGGTTGCCGGGCTGTCTGCACAGCAGCTTGAAGTCCTGGGAACGGAGCTGAGCGGCCCATGGCTCGTCGCTGGCGCCATCAGCAAACTCCTGGACGGTGGAATGCTTGACGAACGCCACGTCGCCGGCGTTCTCAGCCAAACAGCGGAGGGCCCCTCCGTAGCCGCTATAGCGTTCGGCAGAGTTGCGAGCGCAGCGGTTGTTGCCTTCCTCATCACCAATGCACTGAGCGCAGAGCTGGGGATTGTTGGAGCCTGGCACGCAGGCGGCGCTAACAAAGTCGGCCAGGGCGGCCTCGCGGTCACACACACCGTCCTGCAGCAGCTCCATGTCGATCAGGGTGCCCACGGGGACCACCCATCCTGCAGTGCGGCCCAGCCCGGTGTGGCAGCTCTTCTTGCCTGCTCGCAATACCAGCTTTGTAATAATATGTAGAGCTTAAAGCATTCCGACATCAAGAGTTAACCCACAAGGACAATATCTAACTGGTATTTAGAGCTATGAATTTCTTTTCAAAGAATTCGCTAATATATTGAAGATTCCGTTAAGTGATTGCACATTGAAGGAATATTCAGTACAGTGAAACTCTTAGGACATAGTTATATAATGTAATGCTCCGTATTTTTATAATATTTTCCCGCATATAAGACTCAGCGGATCCCACTTATTACTTTCTACTTCCATTCTATCGCTGATATTGGAAAGATTGTTCTTGGAAAAGAGATTAGTCTGCATTTATTTCAATGCGCTGAACTCGATTAGAGAAATTTTCAAACTACACAAGAGTTGGTTTTCAATTTTAAAAATCAATTAATTACAAGGCTACCCACTTTGTCCACTAGATTGTCTCAGCTATTGTTGATATTTGGTTATTAATAAAATAGTTTGTAGAGGTATTTAATTTCATTACCCTATTTGTTTTTTCATGATAAGTTTTGTTCCTCAGTATATTTTTCATCAATTATATGGAGTTTGGATTTTTTTCATTCCAATATATATTTTTAATATCCTCTAACAGAAATATACCTAAACTAGTAAGATAGTAAGTATTATTCCGACTATGATTCTCAATATATATGTATATAAGAGACTATTTAAATAGAATCATGATATCCTATTAGATATTTCACAAATATCTCTATTAATAATAATCATAACTTCTTGCATATCTTCATTATACAGGATAACTACAGAATCTCTCTATAGACAGGCTTCAAAGTATGTTACAGTAGAGTAAGGAGAGAAAGACTGTAGGTTACAGACAAGTAGATGAGCATAACATGGAATTATATACCACCATAGTAGAGAAAACAGAATATAGTTCAAAAGAGAGAATTGAATAGTCTAGGAATAGTATATAGAACACAGCAAAGTATAATAGCAAACGAACTATTCAGTTGTATAGCATATGAAGGAGATTCTACAGTATGATAGGGTTAGGCTACAATAAAGGAACTTACATATGAAGGAGATTCTACAGTATGATAGGGTTAGGCTACAATAAAGGAACTTACATATGAAGGAGATTCTACAGTATGATAGGGTTAGGCTACAATAAAGGAACTTACATATGAAGGAGATTCTACAGTATGATAGGGTTAGGCTACAATAAAGGAACTTACATATGAAGGAGATTCTACAGTATGATAGGGTTACGCTACAATAAAGGAACTTACAATATACCTGAGTAAAGTGATGAATATATTAGAGTATGCTATAACACTAGAGGAGAGTACCTCGGAGGTCAGCCAGGCTGGAGATGCCGGAGTCAGCACGGACCACAGCGACGGAGAAATACGAGTTGTCAGAAGAGCCATAGTACTCCGCCGCTACGGGGACAAACCCGTGGTACCTGCGACATGGTCACTTAGAAGTCATGTAGAGGATATGTGAGAATACAGACGGCGCACCTTCCACACCAAACCCGCTCGACCCTACCTGACCTCGCTCTATTCTTAGAATTCACAGAAGTTGTCGTAAACTTCATTGAGTCGTAGAAGTTAGTGATTTGGATAGGAACCATGGGATACGAGGAAGGGTTTTAAAATTTGTCAAATTTTTAATACACATAATGGATTAAGAAGTTGATTTTAAAACATATTGCGTTTTTTTTTTAAATATAAGACATCTTTGCTTATGAAATTTGATATTAAAAATAAGGTTTGCGTTCGTCTTTATTTAAATACGAAACTTTTGATGAAAGAGGGTCCACTTTAAATATATAATTTACAAGCGCATATGTTCAAATTTTACACACATATTCAATCAAGTATTTAAAAAAATTCTAAATATTAAAAAAGTGTGTGATCTGCCAATAATTAGTCTGTATACCGAGTCACCAGAGACAAGGAATTCTTATCTATCCAGCTATATATATATGGTAATTTAAACCAACAACCCTATATTGTATAATTACTTATAACAAGATTGTCATGTTGTATATAGAAACACATCTATAAATAATTATATGCATGATTAATCTGTGTCATTGCATCACCATATGTAATGTACTTTGTACAAACTAAGGATGAATAAATAAAACTATGTAATAGATGAGGAGCTAAGTTAAAGCAAGATTGAGCATCAAAAACGTCTAAATTCGAGACAACCCTGAAAAGGAATTCGGCAGCCCGTTGCCATCTGGTCCAAAGGGTGCAGAATGCCCCAGACGTTCAAAGTTCAAATTCGCAGATGTCTCCCCCCCTCCTCGGGAATGGTATATAAACACCTCGGTTTTAGCCGATAAAAGTTAGTCCGCAGTTAGTCTCTTCACCGTCGGCGCGAGCCCTTGTCGCTTATAGCCAGGACCACCTCATCGACCATGTAAACCAGTAAGAAACTCTTATCTCCATCTTGCTTAACTCGGCTCCTATCTGTTCATGGAACTTTCTCACTACAGCTGTGTCTCTTCGTTTTGTGTGTGTGAACATTCCCAAGCTTTCCACTCTGCCTCGACCACGACTGCCTGTACTCTGTGAAAACTGTTAAAGGTCTTCCAAAGTGCAGAGAGGTACTGGAAAACTCTCCACGCCCTGACTGTCCCTCTCGGTTACTACAGGTTTGACCCTCGGTTACCACAGCTTATAGCGAGAGTCGACAGGATAACCCAAACGAAGGACACCACAGTGAAGAAGGTAAGAAGACTGTCCAGATAGAAAAGAGAGAAAGAGCCAAGATGGAGGAGCAAACCAACCCGTCCAACGATACTGCCGAGCAATCTGTCCCCAAACAAGAGACGACATTTGAAGAGGAAGAAACGTCGCCACCCCAAGGTACCTCCACAGACCCGCTGACACAGATCGCCGATGCCCTGAGTAAACTGCTGGTCGCCCGATCTCCTAGGGAGATAGACGTGAGTCCATACGATGGCACCTTTGAAGCCCAGAGCTTTTTCGACAACTTCGATGCCCAAGCAGACCGAGCGGAGCTGACCTACACGGACCGCCTACGCAAGTTACCCTGCTATCTGCAAGGTAAGCCCCTCCAATATTTCCGAAGCCTTCGGTTAGATAGGTTATATTATAATGATGCCCGCCAGACACTGATAGACCTATTCCCAGCAACGACAGAAGCGTCGTTTGCACGCTTTTTGGCCATCAAATTGACACCCCAAATGTCCCTAGAAGACTACTACCAAAACAAAACGGTAATGGGCATGAAATTGAACCTACCCACCGACATATTAATAAAGTCTCTGACCGACGGACTACCTGTCGCAGACCAGCGATTAATCGCAACTGTGCAGCCAAACACCATTAAGGAATGGTTCGACCTAGTGTCAAGAATAAGAGGAACTCAGTGTGCCACCAGTGCAGTGTACCAGCGCCAAGTAGACAAGGCTCCACACCCAACCTACCACAACCCACCACCGCGGTACAACAACCAGCGGTCATCACGTGTAACGTACCAAGTTACACCTCCACCCTCGCCTTGCAAGTATTGCAATGCTATGCACTGGCACTCCCAGTGTGAACAACGGTTCCCACAGAGCCGAACACGCCCAGTCTACAGCGCCAGACCACGCACAACCACTGTACCAAAACGTGGTACCCACACCCGGCCCATGGTCCAATCTCCGAGCCATGTTCCCCAAATCCAAGCTGCAAGCCAAGACGACTCTACAAGCCCCGCGAGCAACTCAACGGTAGGAAAACCTGCAACCTTTTTTCGTTGAACAGCTAATAGTATGGACTGAACTGTCACCAAATGTAAATTTTCCCTTTTTAATAGACACGGGAGCATCTATTAACATACTTAACTTGGATATTTTAAGAACCATAGAAAATAGATTACCATATAAAATTATTATCCATCAGTACAGTTTAACTATAAATGCAATAGCCAACAATGTAAATACCCTTGGATATATTTTTTTAAAACTTAAAATCGGTAACCTCACCCAAAAACTAAAATTTTTTATAGTAGAAACTTCACTACCTTTTGGTATTTTATCTATTAATACTCTTAAAATATTTAAATTAATTATAGATTTTAATAATCTCCAAATTTATCAAAATAATGATGCTCTCCCAACAAATGTCTATAAGTTCACCAAGCGCAAAAAGGATTTATGTCCCAATCAACCGAGGGAAACAGCCATTTTTACCACCCTTCCCTCGAACCAGTCTTGTTTACATGTGGCGGAGCCTGCCCCTATATTTTCCCCCACTGTTGTATCACCCCCTATATCTCCTGCTCATGATATTGAGTTATCTATACCTTCTAATGTGGCACCTCATTTAGAACATTGTCCACACGAACTTCACCGAATTCTATATGAATTCTCGCATGTGTTCTCTACTAACAAATACAACGTGCCCAAATTGAACATACCCCCGGTAAAAATCAATACCACCACAGATAAAATAATAGCATTACGCCCATATAGAGTGCCACTACACGACCAACAAGAAATACAGGCCCAAATAGAGCAAATGCTCCAATATGGAATTATTACCCCGTCAGTCTCACCTTATGCCAGTCCAATAACTCTCGTTACGAAACGTGACAAAACGAAACGTTTCTGTATTGATTACAGAAAACTCAATGAAATCATCGCTCCAGACGTACATCCTTTACCTTTAATAGAAACCATTCTTGATAAATTGTCGAAAGCCAAATACTACTCTTCTGTAGATATAGCATCCGCATATTGGCAAGTGGAAATAGAACCTAACTCACGTAATCTACTAGCTTTCGTGACGTTAGATAGTCAGTACGAATTTTGTAGACTTCCTTACGGATTTAAAAATTCGCCACAGATATACCATCGTGCCATAAACCAGGTCATGCAAAAATATAAACTAAATTTTGTTACCCATTACTTCGACGATTTCATTATTTTTTCTGACACCTTAGAGGATCATCTACAACACCTACAACAATTTCTAACGGTGTGTCAACACGAAAACATCACACTCAATTATAATAAATGTTCATTTTTTAAAACAAATATAGATTTCTTAGGATACACTGTTACCGCAGGTACTTATGCACCACAGACGCGCAACCTTGATACCATAAATGCCATCAAACCACCTACCAATCAAAAAACACTACAATCATTTTTAGGAGCAGTAAACGTTTATAATAAGTTTATAGCAGATTATGCCCGCTTACGAACACCTTTAAATAAACTACTTAAAAAGGATGTAAAATGGAATTGGGACCAAGACTGTCAACAAGCTTTCACCACTCTCAAAGAGAGTTTAACCAGTAAACCAGTACTACACTTGTATCAAGTCGGTTTACCATGCCGCCTTTATTGCGACGCATCCACCCAAGGGATCGCAGGCATACTCAAACAGGTACATCCAGACGGACAAGTACATCCTGTACAATATTTCAGCCGCGCCCTTAGAGCACATGAGAGAAACTACACCGTTTCCGAACTCGAGTGCCTCGCCATCGTCGAAAGTGTAGACAAATTCCGAATATACCTCACCGGTATAAAATTCACCATATACACAGATCACCAAGCTTTACAATGGCTAAAAACTATAAAAAATCCGTCAGGACGACTCTTTAGATGGAGCCTGAGACTATCTACCTATAATTACGAAATCCACTACCTCAAAGGCAGCCAACAGTACGAGGCAGATTTACTGTCACGAAACCCCTTTGTAGGATTTATCAGTGCTGATATTATAAAACAGCATCAACCAACACAACACACAGCATCCACATTCAACATTGATACAAACGGCTTACATACCATTACCCGAAAAGGTGTAACTAAAATAATAATTCCCGAAGCCCTGCAAAATACTCTCATGAACAAAGTTCACCAAGAATATAACCACCCAGGCATCTCTCAGATGACCCGCATAATTACTACCCAGTACTACTGGAAAGGTATCTCTAAATCTATAGAAAAATTTGTCAGGTCGTGTCACACCTGCCAAATCATTAAAAGGCCCAAAGGTAAACCCTATGGTGCCCTCGGACAAATTCCACCACCTCAACAACCATTCGACTTAATCTCTATAGATACCATAGCTGGATTTTCGAAATATGGACACTCCAAAACATATCTACACGTAATAGTGGATCATTTAACACGATATGCTTGGACCTTTCCATCGAAGTCCACCAGTACCCTAACGTACATACAAACCCTCAAGACTGTATTACAACAAGGATTTCCAAAACGCCTGTTATCTGACAGAGCGCCCGCTTTTACCTCAGAAAAATTCCGTAAATTTCTAATAACACATAGTATACAACCCCTGCTCACCACAAGCAATAACCCACAGGCAAACGGTTTAATAGAACGCTTAAATGCCACCATTACAGGCAAACTCAGACTAGCTTATCTAGAAAATCCAAAAGCTTCCTGGACTCAACTTGTTAAACGCGTCACTCAGACGTACAATAACACACCCCATTCTGTCACAAGTTTTCCACCCACCTACTTAATGTTCAATGTTGTCCCCCCAGATCTAAGAACTCATCTTAACCCATACCCCGAAATAACTAGAGCTAGAGAGATAGCACGCTCTCGTACCCAAAATAAGCATAAAAAAGATAAAGAAACATTTGATAAGCAGCACAGAACACCACATTTCGAAGTGAATGATCTTGTTTTGGTCAAAAATTATAGACACCCCGACACAGGTAAATTAGCACCATATTTTACTGGACCATACAAAATAATTGAAATAATTTCACCCAATGTCGTTCGAATAGATCGCCCCAATCAACCTCTCAATAGAGACAGTGACACCATACATGTCAATAAATTAAAATATTACACAGAGAATGTTCTGTACATTACACCTCCACAAACCCGATTTAGTCAAGACCCACAGCGAATGTCCCCAGATGTATATCTCAGTGAATTCAAACATTTGACTCCAGATATCTTCGAAACGCAACTTTACCGAATTATACCGCCACAAACTTCCCAGCCATTCCTACATTTAAATCCAGATTTATTTAATAGCGATCGTTTTAAAACAAACCTCAAGTAGCGACCAGAAAATTTCCCGTTAAATTCAAAATCCTATTCTATCTACATTACACCAACCCAAATATTTCTTTGAAACCGCCAGACCTAGAACTAGAGGAGAAGGAATTTAACGCTGTAGACAAGCCCCCAGTAATATAATGCCCGACGATAAACAGCGGCAATTGCCCTTTAGTCGACCCCGTTTCATGTATATACAACGCCTCTCTCCCCGCTAACAAAGCTGTCAACTAAAAATCCGCTGTCGGAACGACCACCATATGTGTTTCCCATCAGCCATTTATATTTTCCCCAGAATTTCACAAATTCCCCGACAGAGTCATAAAAATACCGGACTGATAGACTAAACAATTCGAGACACCATGTGCGTCACCTAGATCTATCGCCACCCTTCCCCTAACTGTCCCCCAGTCCTACATTCCCCATGTCCCGCATTCTTTTTTTCCACACTTCTTACTACACTAACAGTCGATATCTTAACCTAACTTTTAAAAACATTTGGACATTTGAATTTGGACAAGACCTTCCTTAAATTGAACATTTTTAATATTTTAATCCTGTGTAAATCTCTAATTTTTACTACATATCAAACATTTTATATGTTAAATTGAGATCACAATCTTTAATTATATTCTGTTTTTGTATAAAATATTTTATTTTTATTTTTGCCTTTCAAGTATATAATCACTAGTTTTTAATCCAACATTATATATAAAAAAATCAATTTCATTTTTCATAATATTATTTTAGTATTACAAAAGATTCATTTGGTGTCAAAAATCACTTTAATTCTTCATTATTATTACTTTTATATATTGATTGTTTGATTTTATCCACTTAATCTTTATTCAACCACAATGATATTGCTATATTTTTATTCATTTTTTATTTGTTTTTATACCTTTATATAAAATGACTATGTTATCATTAACTTTCGGGCATACAACAATCTATTTATCTAACCACTTCAGTGTACTTTACACTACTATCTTCTTAGTCATTGCTTCACATCAACGTAGAAAAACGATAGTACTGCTTGACAATTTTTTGATTTCATAATTTCAACAAACTATTTGATCAAAGTTCCCCAGAATTAAAAATCCCAACTTCTGGCCTTGAACACGTTTCAAAAGTTTACTACAATCATCCCTAGAGCATAATCACCCACGCAAACACAAAGCGTCCACAACTCAATTTTTTAGCTCTAGCGGACCAAAATCAACCTTTGATTTTAAGTCAAGTCAGATCACCTAATGTCGCTACAACAATTCTACTTAACGCATGACTCCATTTCACCCCTTTCAATCATATTAACAACTTGTTCTTCAACAACTTTTTAACGCAATAACCCTACAATTGTGACAAAGCACTGTAACCCTTATACAGGATCACAGGTGAAACATTGCCTAGGAAGACGCACAAGTCTATATCCTCGCTTTGCACCTGGACCTAAGTATTTGATTACCTGTGTAATACTTACAATTGCATATTCTTTAACCACTAATCCTTTCCAACGCCCGCCAACAATCTCTTAGAACATGATTTTATTTTTATCATCATTATTTTTTATCAAACAAAGGTTTTATCTTAATTTCTCTTTTATATGAATATCATAACTTTTAAATTAAACATAAGTCGTATCTTTTAGAATTTGCAGATATATCCAAACAAAACATCTTGTTATAGCCCTTTTTAACCATCACAGTTTAAATTAATTAAAAGAATTTTTAATTACTTACCTGTGTTAGAGAGGCTTTACCCGTTTAAACCCGGATAAACCCTTTCACTCCCGGGGCTCATCTATGGTAATTTAAACCAACAACCCTATATTGTATAATTACTTATAACAAGATTGTCATGTTGTATATAGAAACACATCTATAAATAATTATATGCATGATTAATCTGTGTCATTGCATCACCATATGTAATGTACTTTGTACAAACTAAGGATGAATAAATAAAACTATGTAATAGATGAGGAGCTAAGTTAAAGCAAGATTGAGCATCAAAAACGTCTAAATTCGAGACAACCCTGAAAAGGAATTCGGCAGCCCGTTGCCATCTGGTCCAAAGGGTGCAGAATGCCCCAGACGTTCAAAGTTCAAATTCGCAGATGTCTCCCCCCCTCCTCGGGAATGGTATATAAACACCTCGGTTTTAGCCGATAAAAGTTAGTCCGCAGTTAGTCTCTTCACCGTCGGCGCGAGCCCTTGTCGCTTATAGCCAGGACCACCTCATCGACCATGTAAACCAGTAAGAAACTCTTATCTCCATCTTGCTTAACTCGGCTCCTATCTGTTCATGGAACTTTCTCACTACAGCTGTGTCTCTTCGTTTTGTGTGTGTGAACATTCCCAAGCTTTCCACTCTGCCTCGACCACGACTGCCTGTACTCTGTGAAAACTGTTAAAGGTCTTCCAAAGTGCAGAGAGGTACTGGAAAACTCTCCACGCCCTGACTGTCCCTCTCGGTTACTACAGGTTTGACCCTCGGTTACCACATATATATATTAAACTCTATATTACATAGAGAAAGCTTGCGAAGATGACTTAGTTACCTGCCGGCCATGTAGACGTCCCCTCCGTCCAGGGTGACGATGTCCGAGCCGCCATTGATGCACTGGGACTGGGACTCCACGCGGTGGCACATGATCACTGGACGTATGCGACGGGCGTAGGCCTGGGCGCTGAAGTCCTGGCATTTGGACTCCTCCTTGTCCGAAGTAACGCACCAGCGGACCTTGCCGTACTCGGGCTTCTCGATGGTCGCCAGGAAACGGCCTGAAACCCCGGGTTCAGCATCTTAGCCAGTTTTAAGGATTCTAAATTTTAAATAATTGATTTCCAGCACACTCTTCAAGAATAATGTATATTTATTCAGAGACAACTTGAGGAGAAGTGAGAGCCCCTCTCTCCGTTCTCGAGACACAACTCACCCAGGTAGGCGCGGTATGTGGTTCCGACGATGTTCTCCACACCAATGATATTCTCCCCGTTGCTCACCAGGATGTTGTTGAACCAAGACGGCCGGTTGTTGCCGTAGTCGCGGAAGATTTTCTTCAATTCTTCGACATACTGGTTCTTCTTGATCTCTGAGTCTGCCACAGCCCCTGTTGTGTTAGTGCGTAACCTAACGTCTAGATCGATATATTCGTATATTTCATTTGTTATACTGTAGAACCTCCCTGTAAAGGACACCTTATTGCAGAGCCAAAGTGTCTTTTAGGGAGAGGTGTCCTCTTACCGGAGAGTTGCTAAATTGTAAAAATGGTAATTTTGCAAATGAAAAATGTCCTTTGTGGAAAGGTGTCCGCTAGCCGGGTGTCCGCTAAAGGGAGGTTTTACTGTTTATATATAGAATCTAGTATTATAAGGTGTAATAGAGTAGATGCTAGAATGGTGTGGTAACTCACCAGAATCCTTGGCCACGAAGGCAGGCAGCGGTCTATTAGCCCAGGTGCATGGAGCTTCGGTCAGGTCCCTGGTAGAACCGTCCACACACAGGTACTTGGCTTCAGAGATGATCTCAGGGTTTTTCTGTTTGTACTCGTCCAGGGCGTCAAGCTTGGTGAAGGCGACCTCGCCGAGTCCTTCGTCCAGGCACCTAAGGGCTCCCTCATAGCCAGCGTATTGCTGGGGGTTGGGGCAGAGTTGTTGGAGGCTGGAGTATTTCTCCTCTGTTGGCCACACACATGTTACAGGGGCAATGCACATTCTTTCACACTGTTAAGAGGCTTTGAAAGTGAAATTTGAACAATTAATAAAATTATTAAAGAGACAGAAGGTGTACTGTCTAGTATATATATAAAATATCCTGATCTATAAATGATGTTATTTTGTTTTAGCAAGCTATGTGGTCGAAAAAGAAGATGAGGAGGATAAATAATCCAAATGATGAGATCATCACGAATTGTGATGACATTGTAAATGATCAATATGATCACGAATTGTGATGACATTGTAAATGATCGATATGATCACGAAATGTGATGACATTGTAAATGATCGATATGATCACGAATTGTGATGACATTGTAAATGATCGATATGTTCACGAATTGTGATGACATTGTAAATGATCGATATGATCACGAATTGTGATTACATTGTAAATGATAGATATGATCACGAATTGTGATGACATTGTAAATGATCGATATGATCACGAAATGTGATGACATTGTAAATGATCAATTTGATCACGAATTGTGATGACATTGTAAATGATCGATATGTTCACGAATTGTGATGACATTGTAAATGATCGATATGATCACGAATTGTGATGACATTGTAAATGATCAATATGATCACGAATTGTGATGACATTGTGAATGATCGATATGATCACGAATTGTGATGACATTGTAAATGATCGATATGATCACGAATTGTGATGACATTGTAAATGATCGATATGTTCACGAAATGTGATGACATTGTAAATGATCGACAAGATCACGAATTGTGATGACATTGTAATGAGAGATATGATAGCCGAACAAATAGATTTAAAAAAACACTGATCTTATTGTCATCATTACTGTATAAGAATAATCATATTTGTTAATTTCACTTATTATTCTCTTGTGTGTTAATAGCCACACTCCTAGAAACTTCTAAAAACATTGTCATTTTCGTTCTAATAATAGACTGCGCAGACAATTATATCAAGCTAAATTTTGAAAATATGCATTTTTTTATATCTTGATTTTGATTAATTTATTTTGTATTTTTAGAAATATAATATGTTGCATCAAACGAGAGCTCTCATAGAAATACTATTATAATACTAACATTTTAGGAAAATGAAAGTCAACTTGCTGCAAACAAGGACAAATAGATAATTGCTAGAGTCCATATATTCAGTAACCAGCCATGCGTTATATCAAAATAGGCTCTTAAATTAAATAAAACTTTTTAAAATAAAAATCTTTAAATTATCAATATACATTGTTGATATTAAAAATAAAGAAGGCATCTCCTGACCACGAGCACATGTGGAGATGCCTTCTTTATTTTTAATATATATACGTATATTGTAATACCTCTAATAAAGTAATGAAGTAGAACTATATGTATTTCATCAAAAAATTAATAAAATTATTCGAAAAAAAAATTGAATTGAATGTTCTACCCTAAACGGAAATGTATTTATTCCGAGTACGATTTCTTGCTACCTGCCTCAAATACGCAGTTTGGTTTAGGTAGAGAAAGAGAAGCATCATATTAATTACCTCTCCCTTCGAACATATACCTGCCTTTAATTGATTCTGTAAATCGTAACATATAAATATTATACGGCAATCATAGACCTTTCTGTCTCATAAATGATTTATATTCATTATGGGGAGATTAGGGAGTGGTGATTTAAACTAGAAGTTTCAGTAAACAGGATAGGAAACCTGAAGTGTAGAATCTTTTTAAGATAACAAATCGCTCGAATGGCAACAGAATAAGAAACATAAATTATAGCAGCTTTGAGTAATGATAAATGGGGTTAAAGAAATAAAGAACTCTGGCTCCTTGTAAGTGCATGGGTCAATTAACGTCTACTTGTATAGACAGGTGGTGGAACCATAATATGATAATGCAAATCTTTATCCAAATAATGATCTCAATCTCTACCTTGTGTACTTGAGAAGATTGTGAAAAGAGAGAAAGAATACGCTGAGACCCACTCACTCAGGTAGTTGGAGATGATAGGATCAGAGGAGAAATCTCCAGGGGCACAGCTGGGGCCGAAGAAGTTGGCGGCGGAAGCCAGGTCCCCGTGGGGCTGGGGCTGCATGGCCCCCTCCTCCCTCAGCACAGCCAGGGGCAGCTCCCAGCCGGCGGTGCGGCCAACGCCGGTGAAACAAGCCTTGCGGTTCTTGAGACCGTCGAGGGCGCCGATGTTGAGGTTCTTCTTCACCAACACCACGGACTGGTAGCGGAACTCCCCTGCACCGCGGACATAGGATCTCCCCGGTAACGTTCTGGGTGGACTTACGTTCACGGGAGTAGTACTGGTGAGCTATGGGTTCGAGGTTGTACCAATGTCCAGCGATGTAGATGTCGTGTGCATCCACCTCCATCAAGTCAGCCTTGCCCTCGTCCACTTTCTTGATACAATCCAGCCTGGATCATCCACAGCATTCTCTTTTTTACCTGAATAGTCTTTGTCAGTATAACCATGTATGCGTTAAAATATTTTTCGAAATGATCTCTGCTCGGATTCTACACTTTATCAATGTTGGCAAATTCAGGAAATTCCAAGTCAGTTTAGGTTAGAGCCCTTTTAAGCACAGCTGCGTCTACAATATCACGACAAATTAAGGTGTAAATTCATGCAATAAAAATCATTGAAATGTATTCTATAAAATTAAAGGGAACCCCCTCCTCCTTTTTGAACATCAGTTTAAAAGGTATTACACTGGCAAACAGAAGACAAAGAAATTCTAATAATTTATTATTTTAATTGCTTAATTAAAAATTTGAGTAACTCTCCTCTGAATGAATCAACTTCTATATTCCAGTGTGATGGTAAATACTTGCTCAGAACTAAATAAAGAATGTATATCGGGCCGCATTAGCGTCTACGCCATCATATATATACCTATTTTTATATATCTCAGTAATGACTTCCAAATTAGGTTCTTATGTATGAATGAGTCCAGAGACAATGTTCCGTGAACAACTTGGCAGACAAAGCAGGTCGAAATTATTGCCGTTATGAAACAAGAAATGACGTGAAATTAATGAGAATATATTTACGATTGCTTGATTCAGAAGCGAGATCAGGTTAGAAAAGGTAAGCTGACACGAATCGTTTTCATAAAACTGTAGAAAATATTTGGAATTTTGAGCAAAGCTACTTAATGTATCTGTTTGTTACAAGAAAGGAGAGAGGGTTAATATAACCGTAGCTTGAGCCTGGCCATACAATGCTAAAATCTTTCTCTATTTTAAAGGGCGAAGATATAAAATCCAGACAGGGTAGGATTTGAGAAACCAAAACCAGATATAAATGTCTATGTTTAAGGTGAAGCAATTATTTTTAAAACCTTATTATAAAATATAGGTAGGTGAAAGTTGGAATATACATTTTTGTCTATTTTTAAATTGATTGTTCTGATTCGGTTTCGAAAAATGAGTAAAACCAAAAGTAAAAGAAAGCTAATGTATATAATTTCGACAGAGAGAATATTGAATCTTCTATGCATTAATATTTGGCTCTGCCAGAAGAGTGGAGATAATGGTTCAGAAGGAAGATTATATATTAACTCTATAAGAACGCAAATATGATTCTGAAACTTGAAATTGCCTCAAATCTCAAAATGCAAAATTTGTCTTAGGATTCATTTGCTTTTTATAAATCACAAAAGCAACCAATACCGCCAATAAAATTGATTGTTCGGTGTACTATGGAGTTTTCGTATACAAGAGGGTTTGGAAATTGAAATGAACTACTATACATACGTTAACAGGTGGAGTTGGTAAGCTGGAAAAGGCAATGGCAAACTCATACAATATATTAAATATCATTAGAGGGTCAAAATATCCGTTTTAGTAGATGTGAAAAGGAGAAAATGTTTTTTTTTTAATGGAGAGCAATAACCTATATATTATAAACGGCATATTTTGACAGAAAGAGAACTATACTATTAAAGAATGCTATAATCTTTATGCGCAACAACAACGCCGTGAATTTATACAGAATACAGATACTAGTTCAATAAGAGGCAGTATAGAAAGTTATATAAACAGAGAGTCAGTTTATATATTCTAAACAAATAATACAGAAGAATAAAGCAAACCTAATATAATAGCTTTGTCCAGGATAGACAGGTTGAGGCGCCAGTTCCAAATGACTTAGTAAAAGAGAGGAAATGTGGTTGAATGTACAGACTTTAAGAGATGCCTCTCATGAAAAGAACATTAAGGTAAAATAACTTTGTTAGTACGTTTTTACTATCCACGCCCGTTGAAGAACGTTCTGTTCGAAAGCTTGCGGTAATAAAGAAATTTACACAAGAAGCTCCTCTTATTGTTTATTATTGTTTTAAAATAACTTTATAGGATATTTGTGTGCATAGTTTTAAGGTATCAGTTCAAAATAACGTAGAGATAGAGACCAATGACTGTACCGTATAGTTGGTATGTACTGTAGTATGATACACTTACTTGTCCTTGCCGTAGATACATTCCAAGTTGGTGTCGGCCTCCAGTCCAGGACAATAGCTCTGTCCCTTCTCGGCGTCGACACAGAGGCGGATCACTGGACACCAGAGAACAACTTAACCTCGACTACATTCACTATCTTTAGAATGTTTGGAGAGTGACAGCGGGTCACTGAAACGTCGAGAATTGAATAAATTATGGGTTGATGTGGCTGTGTTTGTCCAAAACAACTTCCAGCCGGCAAATGATATTAAAAAACTTAAGAATATTGCGCGATATATATATGTTATATAAAGGTATTATTTAAAATGTTATATTAAAATATTAGTTTATTTTATAATATATTTCATCGATTCAAATACTCTGTTAAATCGACCGCCAGAGGTCACGCTTTCCCTATAAATACTCATTTGTTGTTGTTCCCAGTTGGTCGACCCAAAACATTTGTACATTTTGTAAATAATCTTTTGTTTTCCTTATTTTATTCGCCTTAAGTCAGGCAGCACTTTTATCAATTCATGTCAACATGCCCATCTCCAAGCAAATATAGCCACTACAATCAAACATCCCCATTTCCTACCATATCCAGCAATTTCAATATAACATATATATATATATAAAATACAATATAACGCGGCTGATGATTGTAAAACGAAAATTAAAATTATACCGCGAATGTTTCTCTTTAAGCAGGTAAGCAGAAGGGTGTGGGTTCGATTCCCGCCCCTGGACACTTTTTATTTTTCCGTTCTCCATTACTCTTCATGTTTCACCTTTCCATACCTCATCCTCAAAGTTAGAAATGTCGCTATTTCTCTTTGAAAATAAATTTCGATTTTTAAAGAGAAACATTCGCGGTATAATTTTAATTTTCGTTTTATATATATATATGTTCATAAAGGGCACATCTTGGATTCAATAAATAATCTTTTATTTCCGATATTTCGATGGGCCAAACGACCATCTTTTTCTAGGATCTCATCCCTTTTCGCGGCAAGCCGCGCGTTACACTTGAGACACGGGCGTCTCACAATCTCCTCGGGTGATTTTCGCCCGAGGAGATTGTGAGACGCCCGTGTCTCAAGTGTAACGCGCGGCTTGCCGCGAAAAGGGATGAGATCCTAGAAAAAGATGGTCGTTTGGCCCATCGAAATATCGGAAATAAAAGATTATTTATTGAATCCAAGATGTGCCCTTTATGAACAAATATAACAAAATGGATTGCTCTATTTTCAGAATAATATATATATATATATATATTACGTGGTAATTCTTGTGTAAGTAAGGTCTATGCTGATATTCTTTGTCTCGTTTCAGTTTTTCTACGTACAGGAGAACTCGGTACTGTTTCATTGATGGCAAGTTAGAATGCTCGATGGTACTTTGCCCGCAGTTCATTTCCCACAATGCCGCTATGACCCAAGAGGGTTGCACATTTGGTGGACAATGCAGGTTGTAGATGATCTCAGCAATGAGTTAAGGGTAAAGGGCTACATATGGCCGAAAGATCTATTGATTTATTGTCCCTTTTATTCCTCTCGACATAATGGATAATGTCAAAATAGGGTGTTACTCTTTGTGACAGAAATAATCACGCTACTCCGACTTATACGTGTGATTTCGACATTACAAAGTATTTGATTTTTTCGAGCCGCTTATTATATTTAGTGTTTCTCTTGATGATAGCTATTGGACGCTATGAATGCGTTTTCTCTGCGCTAGGCTAACCCAGGCTTCTGATAAAGGGTTTCAAAAAGGCCACAATGCGGTAAAAAATCTTACTACAGTCATGATAACAATTAAATATACTTCCTATTGAATTATTTTCTGTGTTGAGTCTATAAAGAAACTCTTCGCCTCACGATTCTCTTATTTTGATAATATAATGCTCCAGGTGTGATTATTCAACTTATGAGTCTATAATGTTGAAATTCTTTTTGTACAATTTGGAAGTGCAAAGGTGAAAAAGATGGGATGAGCCGCAAGAAACCTCGGCCTGGTTAACTCCCCTGTCTGCGTTCTACGATCCAATAAAGTTGGGAATGTTTTGATATACGTTTAGAAACTCCCAAAATTCAAAGTTGTTCACAGACTCCTACAATTACAACTTGAGATTGACAATTAATCCCATATAACACCGTATAACTCCGGGGGGGATATTTGACTGCATAGTTTATTTAGTTGGTTGGTAAATAGAGAAACGGAATGTAAATAAATATATTCTTGCATATACACATATATTCAATAAACTTTTGGAAACATTTATCTTAAAATATTTAATATATGCGCGCGCGCGCAATTTAAAAATCGGCATTTAAAAAAAAAAAAAACAAATCATTTTTGTTTTAAGAGATCATACAGAATAGGTTTCGAACGACTTTGGGGGGGAAATAGGCATCGGACCTCTGTATAAATGTAACGGAACAAATGATATTCCAAACTCACTAAAAATTGAGAAGTTCTCTATTCTCACAAATGCAAACAAATTTGAATGTTTAATGAGAAGGTAATAATTTTAATATGCTAAGGAAATATATTATCCCATTAATTTGTAATGTGCTAATTAGTAGCATAATTACGGTAAAAAAACGTCAATTAGAGAGATTCATGCGGATCCAGACTATAGACAGATTACGGAGGAGCTGTACTCACCCTGCGAGGGTATCTGGGCCGAGGCCAGACCGCCCAGACATCCGAACACAAGAACCCAAACCACTGCTCCCATCTTGGAATAATCCTCTCTGTCCCTTCTCCGACTTATACAGCCGACAGCCCGAGTCACGTGATGGCTCCTAGCCAATAGATTTCACTTTCCATCTCGTCTGCAAGAGAATCATCCGAGGTCATGACCTTGACTTCCCGTTTGTCTGGAATAACACCGACGTTGGTCTGATCATTGATATTTTCAACTACTGCGCCACTTTTTCAAAGAGAAATTGCTGTTGATTGCGATATTCTGTTTTAAAAGTCTGTCGATTTGAGGAATAAAGACAAATATAACCACATGCGTAATTATATCTTGTCTAAAAGCAGAACACTGCTCAATATTTATTAATGCCATAACACACTACTGAACACAATGTATGCTGAATAACCATAAAATGACAATTTTAATAAACGCGTTTCATCTTTGAGAAATTGGGAGAAATGGCCTAACCATAAAAAAGTTCTTGTTTTAAATGTCTATTTATGTCTACCTTTCAATTATTCCTTGGGCAAATGATTCGGGAGAATTCATTCGATATTTTCTACTTAAGTCTTATAAAATATAATTTTACATATATTTACGCACACATACACGCACGCTTTATTAAGACCACCGGTCTTATACAGATTTACCGCAGGAAGGAAGCATAGATGGAGCTCCTATACTCCAGGCAGCGCAGAGCCCAACAGCCTCCAGGTCCGACGCTTGTCTAATGGCCACAGAATCCACCGTGCATAGGATAGAGTTTTTCCTTCTTAATATTGATGATCGACGTATATTTATTCCTTGTTTTGACATTTTCTAAACGGTCTAATCGTTGTTCGCTATTGAACCCATCACTGAGATAGATACGATACCATCGTTCCACTACATTTATAGCTGTTGTCCAATGCCTCATGATACCCACATTCCTCTAAAAATTATATTTACCTTTAAAATTTTATATTCCTATGAAATATCAATAGCCTTCCATTCTGGCCCATGTACTGTATCCAATGCATGTTTCTCAATTTTGCTTAAGGTCCTTATTCCCTTTAAACCTTATTGTTGCTCTTTGATTTTTACTTCTAAAAAATTACGGCATGTTTCTCTTACATTTTGTCGCACATTCTGTGTTTTATTCCCATAAATTACATTATTTGGTCTTGATGTGCTTATTCTATTCTTCATTATGTTATTTTTAGCTTTATTCTTTCCCAATAATTTAGATATTTTGCGTTATAAACTTTTCTACAAAGTTGAGCAAAAAGTTTTTCAATATCTGAAAAAAAAAATAAATAAATAAAAAAACAACAGAAAAGAAAAAAAATCACTAAAATATTTATTATGAAGCCAATGAAAATCATTCTTTAAAATAAATGCCATCATTATCTATGATGGTGTTCCACCTAACTGAAAGGAGCCGGATTTGTCCAAGGAACCATGACTCGGGCTTGGAGGCAAAGAAGTCACGGAAAGCAGCTCCTACCACATCTACAGTCTCAAAGCGACGTCCCCAAAAAGCACGTTTCATCGAACGGAAAATACCGTAGTCTGACAGGGCGGAATCAGGGCTGCACGCAGGTTGTGGCAGTACTTCAACATCAAGCGCTGCAAGTGTCTCCCGCTGATTGCCGTATGTGGCCTGGAATTGTCTGCTTCAAGCAATACGCGTTCACGGCGAATCATTGATGGATATTCATCCGTGAATTTGGTGTAGACCCGTTCCAGCTGCTCACAGTACATATCGGCGTCTACGGATC
>CP092871.1:45694474-45759092 GCA_030710605.1 Cordylochernes scorpioides
TGAGACACCTGGAACTGTTTTGCGAGTTTCACCTGCGTTTGGGTACTGTCCTCATCCAACAAAGCTTGCAGTTCAGTGTCCTCGAATTTTTAGGGCGGTTTTCAACGTGGTTCATTATCAAGTTCGAAATCGCCACTTTGGAATTTTTTAAACCACCTGTAACACTGCGATTTGCTTAGAGCGTGGTCGCCGTAAACTTCCTCGAGCATTCGGTGGACTTCAGTTGCACTTTTCTTCCAGTTGGAGGCGAACAACAAAACTTCCCACAAATGGGCACTTTTTGGCTCGGAAATTGCCATTTTCCATCGGCTCCAGAAATTTTCCTCGATTTGAATTTTTCTAAAACTGCATGCGAGCTGATGCCACGTGAGTCAAAAAACAAAACGCCTTCAACAGCGCCACCGTTGGATAAAATAAAGTTGCACAGCGCCTTCTGGAGGCCATTTTCGCATTTCATACTAATAGGCCTGGTAGCTACTTAAAGACTCTTTTTAAACCTTGAGCCTATTTTCAGAATCCTTTTTTCATTCAAATGTCCTCTCCCCCCTTCTCCCTTTATAACGTAAAATTATTAAAATTACAGAGTATCGTTTTCTTCATCTTTGTTTAACATTACAGCAAAAAGGCATAGAAATCAGAACATTGGTCAAAGACAGTTTAAAAAGGAACCACTTGATGTCTTAGAGAATGTGACGCACACAAACAAAATATATTTAATAACTGCATAAATGAAATAAACAGGATTAGAATAACAAATAAAATTCAAAAAAAAAAAAGATAGAAAATATACTTTTACTCTAGTAGAAATAATGTTTTTGAACCATCCCAATAAAATAATATGATATAATTATATATGTGAAGAGTTATCATATACACCTTTTATTATACATGTGGTGTACTTACAGTAACTACTTACAGTACTTCTACCCACCATGATTATCGTGGCCTGTACTACGTATACTAGGGATAAGCAAAAAATTATAAAGTGCCCATATTACCCAAATTGTATAATCATGTATAAATGGTACCATGAAACTTCAATAAACAAAACGTCATTCGTTTAGTATATATGTGTGAAGGATATAAATAAGCTATCTGCAATTTTATAATATATACTTCCATCTATATCTACAATACGTTTATTCTAATGGCGCAAACCAGCGAGATTTCGAGTTCTCCAACTCTTTCTCGGACCAGATATAAATAAATAAAACCTTTAGCAAAAATATCTAGAGAATCCCAGATGGAAAAGTTCCATAATAACCAAAAAGAAATAAAATTTAAAACGAAATCAAATAAGGAATATGCACGCGCAAACATTAAGATAATATATGTGAATTGTATTTGCATAATAGTGATTTTATTTGGTTTTAATTTGTATTTGAATTTTAGTCAATATTATTGTTTTTCTATTGCGTTCTCTCTTTATATTTCGAAGTTCAATTTATTTATAGGTATCAGAGAGGTTTTCTACCTGCTCACATGTTCTCGTGCCCAGGAATGACCGCAGCCTTGCAGAAAATTGACATGGAACCAGAGCAGCAGCTGTACACACCCAAGATAGAGGACATTGCTACTGCTGTGATAGAGATGCATGGGGACATCTGACGCTCTTCAATGGACACGACAACAACAACAACAGAGAGGTTCTCTACCTACCCACATGTTCTCGTGCCCAGTAATGGGCGCAGCCTTGCAGAAAATTGACGTGGAACCAGAGTAGCAGCTTTACACACCCAAGATAGAGGACATTGCAACTGCTGAGATAGAGATGCATGGGAACATATACCATTGAAAGAAACATATATAGACGTTTATCAATTGTCTCCTGAGGATTATGGCAGAAGGTCCGTGGCAGAGTTTCTACCGCCTGCCACCCATCAAGTCCGAGGTAATCCGACACCGTCTTGACTCCATCGTTCACTGATGCCTTCCTATGGGTCAAGATATCCTGGGCTCGAAAATCATACGTTTTGGTTAGTAGCCCGTAAAACCATATTATTTCTCTCAGGTCAAGATAGAAACCTTTTACGTTGTAGGGGAAATAATTGTCTCAGAGCGGCGATTATTTCGATTGACACATATGTTTTAAAACCCAATCTTTTATGCAACTTTCCGCAATTATTTTCTATTCTGAAATCATTCTTTACTCGATTCCACATTAGTAGTCATTACAAGTTTTATTTTTGATCACAAATATATTCAGCAATACGGCCTTAGATTTGTAAAAACTTAAATATTCTAATACAAACACTGTTCGAAGGGAGTTGAATATGTAATCTGTGATAGCAGGACAACTCTGAGGAATGTTATTGACCCACTGCCTCATCTACGGCCCTAATTACAAGGTCTGCTTAATAATTCCCCGGAAAGTTCCAATATTTTTGAAATACGAATAATATAAATTTTCGAACACCAATTATAATAAATAGAAAGATTGAGCAACACGGCAGCATATGGCATCACGTTTTTACACGCGCAGTATGTAAATAAAAAGAATTTTAAAATATCACTTTCGATTATTAATGGATTCAAAAACTAAACAGAGAATTCGAAAAATATTTTGTTTCAAAATTCTGTATTCGAAACTAAAAAAATTATTTTTGAAAAATAGTCTTCAGCGACGATTATTTAAAAATCAGCCATATATGAATAGTTTTCACGATTTAAAAATGGAAGAGAATCAGTGGAAAATGATGTACACCTTGGACTGCCAATCATTCACAGGATTCCTGAACACACACAAAAAAATGAGAATTTAATAAAGGAAAATCTTCGAAAAAAGCTACGTGACATCGCGTTAGAAACTGGGATATCTAAATTTTTATTAGGAACTAGCCGAATGACCCGGGCAACGCCTAGGTTTTACCCGATTAAATTTTTTTATTCAAATACTATTCGTTACAATTATAAATTGGCGCCGTGGATGTCACTCTTGTGAAACGTCCCGCTCCAAACTTTGTGTCTGAGAAGCGATATTTTTATAAAGAGATGATCTTGCTTTGTGTCTTCTGCTCAAATGAATGTTTTTCTGTTAGAATTTTGTTCCTGCACACTAAAAATGAACTGGCTTCACCCGTGGTCTCAGCTTTTTGGAATTTTTCCCGATATTATTTTGTATCTGATAATCAAACATGATACAGAAGTATTGTCATCATCATTTTCTGACTTAAAAAACAACTATTTTTGCCCAGAACCTGTCAATTTTATTTTTTGTTGGCTAAAAATCGATAAATATATTTTCCAGATTTTTCTCTATGTCCTGTCAAAACACGTTTTACATGTACATTAGGTCAGCTGATATTACCTCCCATCTTCACCGCTAGAGGCGCTTCTTGAGAGCGAAAAGGCAAATTTGCAACGCAATTTGCAAATAACTCGAAGAATATTCGGGATAGAGACCTGAAATTTCCACTATAAGTTTTTCCAGATTCTACTCTATATACTGTTAAAATTTCAGTCAGATTAGTTACGTATTGTGGACGTGTATAGCCGACATAGATACCCGCATACATACATACACTGACTTTTATATATATAGGGATAAATGAGTTTTAAAAATTGCAAAAAAAAAAAAAATGCATCGGCCGGGAATCGAACCCGGGCTGCCCGCGTGGCAGGCGAGCATTCTACCACTGAACCACCGATGCTTATAAAAATGGCCATATTTGGGTATTCATTCCATTCCGGATTACTCCGGGTAAAAAAAGTTCTTCAAATGAAAAAAAGAAATAGCCAAAAATACTAATCAAAATGTAGCCGAAATATTTCCTCGGGTTTATAAAAAGCGACATGCAAAATTTGGTACCAATTGGTTCAGTAGTTTTTGAGTTTATCGCGAAACAGACAGACATTGACTTATATATATATATATATAGTGTAAAAACTATGTAATAAAAATATAACAGTGATTCTAACTTTAAAGGCCTACCATTAGGGTTTCAAAACATAATAACCAAACTTATAACAAAAGTTAATTAATAATATAGATATATTACTAAATACAACTATTTATATTCTTATTTTAAAATAAAAAAAATTAAAAAATCATTTATAAAAAAAAAGGATAAAATATAAAATTATAAAAAAATATATATATATACTAACAATCTTATCTACCTTCTTTACAAAACTTTTTGTTTTCGTATTAATAGTTTGATTAAAAGTGCATGGTTCTGTCTTTCTCTCTTTTTTCTAACTATCATATATATTCTCACTTCTATTATTCTATATATAGGATTAGAGTATGTCTAAATGACGTGTAAAAGCCGATACAAAAGACGTTACGTTGTAAAATTTTATTGTTATTAATTATAAATATATAATTAACTAGATGATGTTTTAGAAGTAAAGGATTTTTTTTCTCTCTATCTATACTAAATAATAACATTTTACAAATTTTATAATTTGAATTTAAATAATCAAAATAATGAAGATAATTTTAATAAAATACTTAACTATAAAACTATACAACTATTTATTTATATATATATATATATATAGTGTAAAAACTATATAATAAAAATATAACAGTGATTCTACATTTAAAGCTTAATGAGCAAACTGATAATAATGATAAATCATATCAAGTAGATTTGGTTAGATTAGCAAGCTAAATCTAAATTAGTTATAAAAATAAATAGTTGTATAGTTTTATAGTTAAGTATTTTATTAAAATTATCTTCATTATTTTGATTATTTAATTTCAAATTATAAAATTTGTAAAATGTTATTATTTAGTATAGATAGAGAGAAAAAAAATCCTTTACTTCTAAACATCATCTAGTTAATTATATATTTATAATTAATAACAATAAAAATTTAACAACGTAACGTCTTTTGTATCGGCTTTTACACGTCATTTAGACATACTCTAATCCTATATATAGAATAATAGAAGTGAGAATATATATGATAGTTAGAAAAAAGAGAGAAAGACAGAACCATGCACTTTTAATCAAACTAATAATAAGAAAACAAAAAGTTTTGTAAAGAAGGTAGATAAGGTTGTTAGTATATATATATATTTTTATAATTTTATATTTTATCCTTTTTTTTTTTTAAATGATTTTTTAAATTTTTTTATTTTAAAATATGAATATAAATAGTTGTATTTAGTAATATATCTATATTATTAATTAACTTTTGTTATAAGTTTGGTTATTATGTTTTGAAACCCTAATGGTAGACCAGACATATACAAAAAAAATTAAAATTGGAGTAATTATTGAAAAAAGAGATCTGCTGAACCGGGACTTCTCAAATAGAAATTCAGCGGCGTTTCATCCCTTCTCTATTACGTCATAGATCTCTTTTCAACCGTATTTTATGTGTTAATATAAAGTTAATTCAGTGAAACATTTATATGAACAGATATAACAAATTCCATTAACAAGTTCCAACCGTGACCTACCTTGCCCGCGGCGTCTTCAACTGTAAACATCTATTTCTGGATGACACATGTTGTGGGGGGGGGGGTGGGGGACTAAATTAGACCATTTGTTTTAAAGTTTTAGAACAAAAAGATATTCAAAGAAGAGAGAAAAGTTAGTTAATGGAAGAAAACCAAACTTTATAATCTTTACAGCTAGTTATATTAAAATAACTGATTAAACACTTATTCATCTTTCAATATTCCTTTAAAAAGGCAAATTATTAGAGTTTAATAAAGCTATTAAATGTGAAAATTCACTTTTATTTAATTTCCATTTTCCTCCCCAGAAATTGGAGATTAAACAAAATGAATTTTATACAATATTACTTTAAACATCTTGTGAAAAAATCTTCAAATCAGCTATTTAATTTAAGTTTAACTAATTGTTAAAGAATATAAATTTGTATTATTTATTATTGAGAGAAATTATAGAAAGTTGATTTAATAAATGGATATTTCCATTTATTTTTTTTTAAGTATTTTATAATAGATATACTGTTGAAATATTTTACTTGTCTGATACTAAATTTGTTTTTAATAAATTCCATGTTTAAATTTTTAACATCTTCTATGAAATTTTCTAATATATTATTTATTCTATAAAATCTTAGAAACTGTCCAAAGTATATACCTTTACAACAATTTAATGATATATTAGAATTCATATTACAGTATTTTATAATATTGAAATTATAATTACTTTTTTTTATTATAAATTTTAATAGCATTGTTTGTAAGGTCTATATTTAGGTCTAAAAAGTTAACTTTTTTGTTTCTATAAATTTTTTCATTGTTCTTAAGTTTCAAGTATTTAGGATAAATTTTAGGTATTAAGTTTTTGAACTGTGGATTATTAAATATTATAATGTCATCTACATAACGGAACATTTGCCAGTTAACATTATTTTGTAGAAAGTATTCTCTTTCGTACCAGAATAATTTTAAATTTGCTAATAAAGGACTAGAAGATGTTCCCATGGGAACGCCTTCTGATTGAATATATATTTTATTTTTAAATTCTATATAGTTGAAATTTAAAAATGTTTCCAGTAGGGTTTTTGCTGTTTTAAGATCTAATTTAATTGTTTTATATCTGTTATGAATAATTTTAATGTGGAAAGTTTTGTCATTGATGATTTCGTTAAATAAATTGGTTATTTTATTATTTAGATCTCTTAAATTTATTTTAGAATATAGGTCCTCAAAGTCAAATGTGTGTACTGTTTCAATGTTTGTCCAATTGTTCATTAAATAGTTAATGATTTTTTTATTTGAGTCGATAAATTTATAATGATATTTATTAGTTAATTTATTTATAATAAATTGTAGTGTTGAAGCTAATTGTATATCAATGTTTTTTATAACTGAATTTATACCAGATGTGATTGTTCTGAAAGAAATAGGTTTTTTGTGTAGTTTAGGAATTATATAGAACTTTGGTATGTTTGGATTTTTGTAGTGATTATAAATTTTTAGTGAATTTTCAACGTTTTTGATGTCTTTTTTGATTTTTGTGGCTGTAGTTCTAGCAAAAGTGTATTTATGATTATTATCAATTTCCTTTTTTAGTATATCGTGGTATAGATTTTCACAAATTATAGATAAGTTATTGGAACATTTATCTATAGGAGTGATAATAAAGTCCTTCTGTAATTTAATTATATTTTCTTTAAAAGAAGGAATATCTGAATTAGGTTTTGTGTATTTAAGTGTATTATTATAATAATTTATAATTTCATTTTTAATATTATGTTTCCATTCCAGAAAAGTAAATTCTGGAATACTGTATTTTATACTAGTTTTATTTATGAAAATATCTATATCTTTTAATATAGATTTAATTGTATTATTATAATTGTGTTTAATTTGAGGTATATATTTATACCCTTTATTTAAAATATCCTGATATTCTGGATTTAAAAAGAAAAATTGCTAGTTAATATATGACCTGAGAACTTATATCTATCAATATAGTTGTTGCAATTACATTTAATTTTTTTTAAATTTGCTAAATTATCAATAAATTGGTTATAATTGCAAACTAAATTACCTATATTTTTGTTGTATCTCCAGATTGTTTTGAAATTTAAATTTTTTATAGGGAAAAGATTATTAATGTTTTGGTTATTAAAAATATCATTAAACTTAATATGATTAAATAAATTATTATTAAATTTAATGATAATATTAATGTTATTAGTAGATTGTTTAATTTTTCTGTATTTAAAGATGTCGTGTGTGATATCTATTAATCTGTTAGTCAGATTATGAATTTTAATATATTCTATGAGTTTGATAAATTTATTATTATTTAGTTTAAATAATGTTTTAATAAATTTATCGACGAAGTTGTTAGTATACATTTGTTTTGGGTCCAGTAATTCTTCAAATTCAATGTAACCTAATTTATTGGTAGTTTTACCTCTAGTTTTATTAGGTTTAGTTTTAAATTCATTTTTTTTGTATATGCAGCTGATTTCATAAGTTGAAATTTCTTCTGTTTGTGGTTTGTATGTGTAGTTTAATTCGTCATTAAGACCATAGGGGAATAATGTGTTGTGTTTATAAATGTAGTTGTTTTCTAATAATAGTCGTTGTTTTTTGTTTTGACATATGTCTAGTATTTCTATCTTAAAGTTGTTAAAAGTATGTAATTGATTGTGTTCTTTCATATTTATATTACCAATTGATTTTTTAGCGTGGTTTCTATGTAGGTTTATTCGTATATTTAATGGATTACACGTTTGTCCTATATATGATAATTGACAAATTTGGCATGTTAATTTATAAATAGTATTTACTAATTTACAACTAGTCGTTTGAAATGTGTCATGGTTCTTAAGAGAGGGACAAGTTTGACAATTCTTTCTTAGGCAATTCTTAGCGAGTTTAAATTAACATAAAAGAGGTGCTAACCCTAATATGCTGGTAGTTTTTTTTAGTTTTTTAGTTTGTTATTCAATTGAGAATTTTTTTTTTTTAAATATATTTATCTTAATTGTTTTTGTGGTGATAAAATTTGTAATAAAATGAATAATTAATCTATAAAAATATAGATATTACTGTTTGTTATCTGTTATATTTTTAAGAATAACTAATAAAAAACATCTTTAAACTATCTAAACAATGAAAAAAACAAAAGTTCTGAAGTTATTTTTTCTAAAATTACTTTTATAATTTACTTTTTCATAATCAAACAATAAAAGATAATTATAATCTGTATGGAGTTTTATTTATATTAGAATATCTAATATATAATTAAATTTGTATTTTATATTATATATAAAAATATATCATAGAGCAAGCTCATATGAATTAATATAGTGTAAAAACTATATAATAAAAATATAACAGTGATTCTACATTTAAAGCTTAATGAGCAAACTAATAATAATGATAAATCATATCAAGTAGATTTGGTTAGATTAGCAAGCTAAATCTAAATTAGTTATAAAAATAAATAGTTGTATAGTTTTATAGTTAAGTATTTTATTAAAATTATCTTCATTATTTTGATTATTTAATTTCAAATTATAAAATTTGTAAAATGTTATTATTTAGTATAGATAGAGAGAAAATAAAATCCTTTACTTCTAAACATCATCTAGTTAATTATATATTTATAATTAATAACAATAAAAATTTAACAACGTAACGTCTTTTGTATCGGCTTTTACACGTCATTTAGACATACTCTAATCCTATATATAGAATAATAGAAGTGAGAATATATATGATAGTTAGAAAAAAGAGAGAAAGACAGAACCATGCACTTTTAATCAAACTAATAATAAGAAAACAAAAAGTTTTGTAAAGAAGGTAGATAAGGTTGTTAGTATATATATATATATTTTTATAATTTTATATTTTATCCTTTTTTTTTTTAAATGGTTTTTTAAATTTTTTTATTTTAAAATATGAATATAAATAGTTGTATTTAGTAATATATCTATATTATTAATTAACTTTTGTTATAAGTTTGGTTATTATGTTTTGAAACCCTAATGGTAGACCAGACATATACAAAAAAAATTAAAATTGGAGTAATTATTGAAAAAAGAGATCTGCTGAACCGGGACTTCTCAAATAGAAATTCAGCGGCGTTTCATCCCTTCTCTATTACGTCATAGATCTCTTTTCAACCGTATTTTATGTGTTAATATAAAGTTAATTCAGTGAAACATTTATATGAACAGATATAACAAATTCCATTAACAAGTTCCAACCGTGACCTACCTTGCCCGCGGCGTCTTCAACTGTAAACATCTATTTCTGGATGACACATGTTGTGGGGGGGGTGGGGGACTAAATTAGACCATTTGTTTTGAAGTTTTAGAACAAAAAGATATTCAAAGAAGAGAGAAAAGTTAGTTAATGGAAGAAAACCAAACTTTATAATCTTTACAGCTAGTTATATTAAAATAACTGATTAAACACTTATTCATCTTTCAATATTCCTTTAAAAAGGCAAATTATTAGAGTTTAATAAAGCTATTAAATGTGAAAATTCACTTTTATTTAATTTCCATTTTCCTCCCCAGAAATTGGAGATTAAACAAAATGAATTTTATACAATATTACTTTAAACATCTTGTGAAAAAATCTTCAAATCAGCTATTTAATTTAAGTTTAACTAATTGTTAAAGAATATAAATTTGTATTATTTATTATTGAGAGAAATTATAGAAAGTTGATTTAATAAATGGATATTTCCATTTATTTTTTTTTAAGTATTTTATAATAGATATACTGTTGAAATATTTTACTTGTTTGATACTAAATTTGTTTTTAATAAATTCCATGTTTAAATTTTTAACATCTTCTATGAAATTTTCTAATATATTATTTATTCTATAAAATCTTAGAAACTGTCCAAAGTATATACCTTTACAACAATTTAATGATATATTAGAATTCATATTACAGTATTTTATAATATTGAAATTATAATTACTTTTTTTATTATAAATTTTAATAGCATTGTTTGTAAGGTCTATATTTAGGTCTAAAAAGTTAACTTTTTTGTTTCTATAAATTTTTTCATTGTTCTTAAGTTTCAAGTATTTAGGATAAATTTTAGGTATTAAGTTTTTGAACTGTGGATTATTAAATATTATAATGTCATCTACATAACGGAACATTTGCCAGTTAACATTATTTTGTAGAAAGTATTCTCTTTCGTACCAGAATAATATTAAATTTGCTAATAAAGGACTAGAAGATGTTCCCATGGGAACGCCTTCTGATTGAATATATATTTTATTTTTAAATTCTATATAGTTAAAATTTAAAAATGTTTCCAGTAGGGTTTTTGCTGTTTTAATATCTAATTTAATTGTTTTATATCTGTTATGAATAATTTTAATGTGGAAAGTTTTGTCATTGATGATTTCGTTAAATAAATATTGGTTATTTTATTATTTAGATCTCTTAAATTTATTTTAGAATATAGGTCCTCAAAGTCAAATGTGTGTACTGTTTCAATGTTTGTCCAATTGTTCATTAAATAGTTAATGATTTTTTTATTTGAGTCGATAAATTTATAATTATATTTATTAGTTAATTTATTTATAATAAATTGTAGTGTTGAAGCTAATTGTATATCAATGTTTTTTATAACTGAATTTATACCAGATGTGATTGTTCTGAAAGAAATAGGTTTTTGTGTAGTTTAGGAATTATATAGAACTTTGGTATGTTTGGATTTTTGTAGTGATTATAAATTTTTAGTGAATTTTCAACGTTTTTGATGTCTTTTTTGATTTTTGTGGCTGTAGTTCTAGCAAAAGTGTATTTATGATTATTATCAATTTCCTTTTATTAGTATATCGTGGTATAGATTTTTACAAATTATAGATAAGTTATTGGAACATTTATCTATAGGAGTGATAATAAAGTCCTTCTGTAATTTAATTATATTTTCTTTAAAAGAAGGAATATCTGAATTAGGTTTTGTGTATTTAAGTGTATTATTATAATAATTTATAATTTCATTTTTAATATTATGTTTCCATTCCAGAAAAGTAAATTCTGGAATACTGTATTTTATACTAGTTTTATTTATGAAAATATCTATATCTTTTAATATAGATTTAATTGTATTATTATAATTGTGTTTAATTTGAGGTATATATTTATACCCTTTATTTAAAATATCCTGATATTCTGGATTTAAAAAAGAAAAATTGCTAGTTAATATATGACCTGAGAACTTATATCTATCAATATAGTTGTTGCAATTACATTTAATTTTTTTAAAATTTGCTAAATTATCAATAAAATGGTTATAATTGCAAACTAAATTACCTATATTTTTGTTGTATCTCCAGATTGTTTTGAAATTTAAATTTTTTATAGGGAAAAGATTATTAATGTTTTGGTTATTAAAAATATCATTAAACTTAATATGATTAAATAAATTATTATTAAATTTAATGATAATATTAATGTTATTAGTAGATTGTTTAATTTTTCTGTATTTAAAGATGTCGTGTGTGATATCTATTAATCTGTTAGTCAGATTATGAATTTTAATATATTCTATGAGTTTGATAAATTTATTATTATTTAGTTTAAATAATGTTTTAATAAATATATCGACGAAGTTGTTAGTATACATTTGTTTTGGGTCCAGTAATTCTTCAAATTCAATGTAACCTAATTTATTGGTAGTTTTACCTCTAGTTTTATTAGGTTTAGTTTTAAATTCATTTTTTTTGTATATGCAGCTGATTTCATAAGTTGAAATTTCTTCTGTTTGTGGTTTGTATGTGTAGTTTAATTCGTCATTAAGACCATAGGGGAATAATGTGTTGTGTTTATAAATGTAGTTGTTTTCTAATAATAGTCGTTGTTTTTTGTTTTGACATATGTCTAGTATTTCTATATTAAAATTCATAATCTGACTAACAGATTAATAGATATCACACACGACATCTTTAAATACAGAAAAATTAAACAATCTACTAATAACATTAATATTATCATTAAATTTAATAATAATTTATTTAATCATATTAAGTTTAATGATATTTTTAATAACCAAAACATTAATAATCTTTTCCCTATAAAAAATTTAAATTTCAAAACAATCTGGAGATACAACAAAAATATAGGTAATTTAGTTTGCAATTATAACCAATTTATTGATAATTTAGCAAATTTTAAAAAAATTAAATGTAATTGCAACAACTATATTGATAGATATAAGTTCTCAGGTCATATATTAACTAGCAATTTTTCTTTTTTAAATCCAGAATATCAGGATATTTTAAATAAAGGGTATAAATATATACCTCAAATTAAACACAATTATAATAATACAATTAAATCTATATTAAAAGATATAGATATTTTCATAAATAAAACTAGTATAAAATACAGTATTCCAGAATTTACTTTTCTGGAATGGAAACATAATATTAAAAATGAAATTATAAATTATTATAATAATACACTTAAATACACAAAACCTAATTCAGATATTCCTTCTTTTAAAGAAAATATAATTAAATTACAGAAGGACTTTATTATCACTCCTATAGATAAATGTTCCAATAACTTATCTATAATTTGTAAAAATCTATACCACGATATACTAAAAAAGGAAATTGATAATAATCATAAATACACTTTTGCTAGAACTACAGCCACAAAAATCAAAAAAGACATCAAAAACGTTGAAAATTCACTAAAAATTTATAATCACTACAAAAATCCAAACATACCAAAGTTCTATATAATTCCTAAACTACACAAAAAACCTATTTCTTTCAGAACAATCACATCTGGTATAAATTCAGTTATAAAAAAACATTGATATACAATTAGCTTCAACACTACAATTTATTATAAATAAATTAACTAATAAATATAATTATAAATTTATCGACTCAAATAAAAAAATCATTAACTATTTAATGAACAATTGGACAAACATTGAAACAGTACACACATTTGACTTTGAGGACCTATATTCTAAAATAAATTTAAGAGCTCTAAATAATAAAATAACCAATTTATTTAACGAAATCATCAATGACAAAACTTTCCACATTAAAATTATTCATAACAGATATAAAACAATTAAATTAGATCTTAAAACAGCAAAAACCCTACTGGAAACATTTTTAAATTTTAACTATATAGAATTTAAAAATAAAATATATATTCTATCAGAAGGTGTTCCCATGGGAACATCTTCTAGTCCTTTATTAGCAAATTTAATATTATTCTGGTACGAAAGAGAATACTTTCTACAAAATAATGTTAACTGGCAAATGGTCCGTTATGTAGATGACATTATAATATTTAATAATCCACAGTTCAAAAACTTAATACCTAAAATTTATCCTAAATACTTGAAACTTAAGAACAATGAAAAAATTTATAGAAACAAAAAAGTTAACTTTTTAGACCTAAATATAGACCTTACAAACAATGCTATTAAAATTTATAATAAAAAAAGTAATTATAATTTCAATATTATAAAATACTGTAATATGAATTCTAATATATCATTAAATTGTTGTAAAGGTATATACTTTGGACAGTTTCTAAGATTTTATAGAATAAATAATATATTAGAAAATTTCATAGAAGATGTTAAAAATTTAAACATGGAATTTATTAAAAACAAATTTAGTATCAGACAAGTAAAATATTTCAACAGTATATCTATTATAAAATACTTAAAAAAAATAAATGGAAATATCCATTTATTAAATCAACTTTCTATAATTTCTCTCAATAATAAATAATACAAATTTATATTCTTTAACAATTAGTTAAACTTAAATTAAATAGCTGATTTGAAGATTTTTTCACAAGATGTTTAAAGTAATATTGTATAAAATTCATTTTGTTTAATCTCCAATTTCTGGGGAGGAAAATGGAAATTAAATAAAAGTGAATTTTCACATTTAATAGCTTTATTAAACTCTAATAATTTGCCTTTTTAAAGGAATATTGAAAGATGAATAAGTGTTTAATCAGTTATTTTAATATAACTAGCTGTAAAGATTATAAAGTTTGGTTTTCTTCCATTAACTAACTTTTCTCTCTTCTTTGAATATCTTTTTGTTCTAAAACTTCAAAACAAATGGTCTAATTTAGTCCCCCACCCCCCCCACAACATGTGTCATCCAGAAATAGATGTTTACAGTTGAAGACGCCGCGGGCAAGGTAGGTCACGGTTGGAACTTGTTAATGGAATTTGTTATATCTGTTCATATAAATGTTTCACTGAATTAACTTTATATTAACACATAAAATACGGTTGAAAAGAGATCTATGACGTAATAGAGAAGGGATGAAACGCCGCTGAATTTCTATTTGAGAAGTCCCGGTTCAGCAGATCTCTTTTTTCAATAATTACTCCAATTTTAATTTTTTTTGTATATGTCTGGTCTACCATTAGGGTTTCAAAACATAATAACCAAACTTATAACAAAAGTTAATTAATAATATAGATATATTACTAAATACAACTATTTATATTCATATTTTAAAATAAAAAAATTTAAAAAACCATTTAAAAAAAAAAGGATAAAATATAAAATTATAAAAATATATATATATATACTAACAACCTTATCTACCTTCTTTACAAAACTTTTTGTTTTCTTATTATTAGTTTGATTAAAAGTGCATGGTTCTGTCTTTCTCTCTTTTTTCTAACTATCATATATATTCTCACTTCTATTATTCTATATATAGGATTAGAGTATGTCTAAATGACGTGTAAAAGCCGATACAAAAGACGTTACGTTGTTAAATTTTTATTGTTATTAATTATAAATATATAATTAACTAGATGATGTTTAGAAGTAAAGGATTTTATTTTCTCTCTATCTATACTAAATAATAACATTTTACAAATTTTATAATTTGAAATTAAATAATCAAAATAATGAAGATAATTTTAATAAAATACTTAACTATAAAACTATACAACTATTTATTTTTATAACTAATTTAGATTTAGCTTGCTAATCTAACCAAATCTACTTGATATGATTTATCATTATTATTAGTTTGCTCATTAAGCTTTAAATGTAGAATCACTGTTATATTTTTATTATATAGTTTTTACACTATATTAATTCATATGAGCTTGCTCTATGATATATTTTTATATATAATATAAAATACAAATTTAATTATATATTAGATATTCTAATATAAATAAAACTCCATACAGATTATAATTATCTTTTATTGTTTGATTATGAAAAAGTAAATTATAAAAGTAATTTTAGAAAAAATAACTTCAGAACTTTTGTTTTTTTCATTGTTTAGATAGTTTAAAGATGTTTTTTATTAGTTATTCTTAAAAATATAACAGATAACAAACAGTAATATCTATATTTTTATAGATTAATTATTCATTTTATTACAAATTTTATCACCACAAAAACAATTAAGATAAATATATTTAAAAAAAAAAAATTCTCAATTGAATAACAAACTAAAAAACTAAAAAAAACTACCAGCATATTAGGGTTAGCACCTCTTTTATGTTAATTTAAACTCGCTAAGAATTGCCTAAGAAAGAATTGTCAAACTTGTCCCTCTCTTAAGAACCATGACACATTTCAAACGACTAGTTGTAAATTAGTAAATACTATTTATAAATTAACATGCCAAATTTGTCAATTATCATATATAGGACAAACGTGTAATCCATTAAATATACGAATAAACCTACATAGAAACCACGCTAAAAAATCAATTGGTAATATAAATATGAAAGAACACAATCAATTACATACTTTTAACAACTTTAAGATAGAAATACTAGACATATGTCAAAACAAAAAACAACGACTATTATTAGAAAACAACTACATTTATAAACACAACACATTATTCCCCTATGGTCTTAATGACGAATTAAACTACACATACAAACCACAAACAGAAGAAATTTCAACTTATGAAATCAGCTGCATATACAAAAAAAATGAATTTAAAACTAAACCTAATAAAACTAGAGGTAAAACTACCAATAAATTAGGTTACATTGAATTTGAAGAATTACTGGACCCAAAACAAATGTATACTAACAACTTCGTCGATAAATTTATTAAAACATTATTTAAACTAAATAATAATAAATTTATCAAACTCATAGAATATATTAAAATTCATAATCTGACTAACAGATTAATAGATATCACACACGACATCTTTAAATACAGAAAAATTAAACAATCTACTAATAACATTAATATTATCATTAAATTTAATAATAATTTATTTAATCATATTAAGTTTAATGATATTTTTAATAACCAAAACATTAATAATCTTTTCCCTATAAAAAATTTAAATTTCAAAACAATCTGGAGATACAACAAAAATATAGGTAATTTAGTTTGCAATTATAACCAATTTATTGATAATTTAGCAAATTTTAAAAAAATTAAATGTAATTGCAACAACTATATTGATAGATATAAGTTCTCAGGTCATATATTAACTAGCAATTTTTCTTTTTTAAATCCAGAATATCAGGATATTTTAAATAAAGGGTATAAATATATACCTCAAATTAAACACAATTATAATAATACAATTAAATCTATATTAAAAGATATAGATATTTTCATAAATAAAACTAGTATAAAATACAGTATTCCAGAATTTACTTTTCTGGAATGGAAACATAATATTAAAAATGAAATTATAAATTATTATAATAATACACTTAAATACACAAAACCTAATTCAGATATTCCTTCTTTTAAAGAAAATATAATTAAATTACAGAAGGACTTTATTATCACTCCTATAGATAAATGTTCCAATAACTTATCTATAATTTGTAAAAATCTATACCACGATATACTAAAAAAGGAAATTGATAATAATCATAAATACACTTTTGCTAGAACTACAGCCACAAAAATCAAAAAAGACATCAAAAACGTTGAAAATTCACTAAAAATTTATAATCACTACAAAAATCCAAACATACCAAAGTTCTATATAATTCCTAAACTACACAAAAAACCTATTTCTTTCAGAACAATCACATCTGGTATAAATTCAGTTATAAAAAACATTGATATACAATTAGCTTCAACACTACAATTTATTATAAATAAATTAACTAATAAATATAATTATAAATTTATCGACTCAAATAAAAAAATCATTAACTATTTAATGAACAATTGGACAAACATTGAAACAGTACACACATTTGACTTTGAGGACCTATATTCTAAAATAAATTTAAGAGATCTAAATAATAAAATAACCAATTTATTTAACGAAATCATCAATGACAAAACTTTCCACATTAAAATTATTCATAACAGATATAAAACAATTAAATTAGATCTTAAAACAGCAAAAACCCTACTGGAAACATTTTTAAATTTTAACTATATAGAATTTAAAAATAAAATATATATTCAATCAGAAGGCGTTCCCATGGGAACATCTTCTAGTCCTTTATTAGCAAATTTAAAATTATTCTGGTACGAAAGAGAATACTTTCTACAAAATAATGTTAACTGGCAAATGTTCCGTTATGTAGATGACATTATAATATTTAATAATCCACAGTTCAAAAACTTAATACCTAAAATTTATCCTAAATACTTGAAACTTAAGAACAATGAAAAAATTTATAGAAAATTGATCAGGCCCTCTCATTAATTTTTCCATTGCAGTAAGGGCAGTAGAAATTGTTTAATATCAAAAAGAATCTTACGCCTTTAAAATAGTTTTGAAAATTATATAGTACCAAGAAAAAAAAATTACATATTTATAAAAGAAAGTAAAATATATATATAAAAATTAATAAATATTTACATCAGCCTTCTCTGAAGGGATGTCTAGACTATGTCAAATGTTCAAGGCCGCCCTGAGTTCGGAAAGGCCCGTGCTTATGGAGGGGTTTTTGTCCCCAACGTGCTCAATTGCATCGCCGAGGAATTCGTACAGAATTTTCCTTTTTTCATAGGAGAGTGCATCGGGGAGTGCTTCTCTGTCAGAGCGGTGTATAACCGCGGCCACTACTCCATTATCATCAACCTCATCATAGAGAGGGGCCAAAATAGAGTCAGCGTTTAGCTCTATGAACATATTCTCAACCTGATAAGTCATGGTTTGGTTCTCCTCTTCAGGAGCCGCAGATGGCTCAGTATTGGTCGAGGAGGGCTCTGGTCGTGACGGCAACTGGCTGGTGCTCGGCGCCGGAACAGGAAGCTCGGGGGCTGGAGTCTCGTCGGGACGGACAGGGAAGTTCGCCCCGGGCGAAAGCGCGGCAGGGCTGGAGAGTGTTGGGGGGGTCTGCTTGATAGGTGCAGACAATTCCGCAGCTGGTGTTGGGAGGGCGGAGTTGTTGGAGGGCATGGGCTTGGTTCAGGGAGGCCTCGACACCGAGCCCTGCCTTCTTTTCCTTGATGTTTTCGGCGCTAGATTTTTTGAGCGCTCGTTGTGGGGATAGACTTGAGGATGAGGTCTTCCTGCTGAGCATTGGATGCCCTTGATGGAGGTGGAGCTGTGTCCACAGCAGCAGTAGGTGAGGTCTGTTGGGGTCTGTGTTCAGCAGGTGCAGGTGCTGCAGCCGGCATGGTATTCGAGGTGGAGGGCAGCTTGGTCCAGCCTTGTGTGCGGGCAGCAGGAGCTTCCACAGGGAGCACCAGCTTGTCCTCCTGGAGACCAGTCTTGCGAGGACAGTTCGCACGTTTGTGTCCCTGCTTATGGCACAGGGAGCACTTGATGCCGTAGGTCACATAGAAGTGTGTGACCACTCTCTTGGACTTGACGTCCAGCCGGGCAGGGATATGGGAGATCTTCACCCCGTCGCGCAGAGTGATAAAGGTCTCGCGCCGAACATCAGCCCAGCAGGAGTCCTCGAGCTGCATCATCTTTTGGATCATGGACGTGACCTGTCCGTATGGCTGCAGCGCAGCGATGAGGTCGGCGTCCTCCACGAAAAAGAGCACATTGCCGAGCACTATTCGCTCAACCTTTTATTAGAGGGAAGGCCCTCAGGGTGGCGTCCTCGATGTCGAGGCCTTCCTCTATCAGCTTGTCGGCGAGTTGCACGCTGGAGAGGCCGGGCAGGATGTGTCCCTCCATCTTTCCATATTGTTCTTGTGTGAAGTCTGGGCAGGATTCCAGGTAGAGACACACTGGTCCGCCTGCCCCGCTGCCAACCTTGCTCGGAAGGTAGCCTGCTTCTGCCTGGTGGTCTCGCACTCATGCACCTTGCTGGGTCTTGGTGTGACTCGTAGCCTGCTGCTGTTCAGAGGCATTCCCGGTGCCGGAACGCAGCCCTTTTTGGTCCCCGAATTGGAGTGGTCAGGATCATGCGGCCTCTTTTTGGAGCCGCCCACTTTGGTGAAGATCACATCTTGTCTTTCGATAAGCTGGTCTTCTTGTTCTGGGCAATCAGCCCAATTGCGGCAAAAATTTGCATGTCCGCCGTCCGCCGCCGGCTTGGTATTTGCATCTTTGCCATTAGTTAATTCTGAATGACTTTCAGTCTCGGCAAAGACCTGGCCGTTTCGGATAAATTTTATATAATCTTGCAGCCCATTCGTTTGACTTTCAGCCAATACCCCATAGGGGTTAGAAATATTGATTTCCTCAATCTCTATTCCATAAGAACGCGGAGCTCGCGCGCCGCGTGGCCGCACGGCCGAAAGAGAAGAGGGTTAACAAGTCCGAAAGCTTCAAAAATAAATAAGGTATACAAGAAATTTAGCCAAGGATGAATTATTGATTTTATTGAATAGAATTATAATGAAGCTTCTCCTATTTCTAGTAAAGAAGGACACGAGAGAAACTACCATGTTAAACTATCTTTTTCTCCTTGTCCAATGGAAAACAGCGGTGTATTTATGAACTGTAGAATAATGAGAAGAAAGAGATAAGTGGTTTATTGAAACACATTATAAGAAATACTCTCTTTTAACAAGCTGTTTTAGAAGATATGGTGTGCAAAAATAAGAGGATAAAGAAAATAAGATGATATGATTTTTCAAAATAAAATCTACAGAACATATTCAACAGGATGCTATTGATGTAGTAAAATGGAGGATTGAGGCCGTTGTTCGCCCTATACGTCTAAAGCAAACCGTCAAATACATGATAAAGTTTTAAATGTAAAGTATCATTTCTACTTTACATTAAAAACTTTATTTATGACGCTTTGTTTTATTAATTCCAAATTGTTCCCCTTGCGATTAAATTCTTTTATTTCATCATGAATGACAAAAAAGGGCTTTGAAAAAAGGGATTATGAATTGGTCCTCGCCCTGTCTTTAGTGTGGCAGACTCACTTGGGTGTTTGTGATTACATGACATGGCCAAGCTGGCGCGTTGAATTGTATCTACATTTTGGGGCTGTTACACTCTTATAATTATGGTACATATGAGAATATAGTGTTTATTGTTATATATTTCTACAGTTTATGATCGGGTGATGAAAATTAGCTTATGGTGGGAAAGTTGAAAACATAAAATAATTACAATAAGGAAAATATTTTGTGAACAAATTGGTTTAAATGATGGTTATAACTAGTAAAATATATGTGTGCGTGGAGAGGGGTTGTGTAGAATAACAATATAAGGTATGCTCTGCTAACTTTTATTATAATGATTAATATAATAAAAATGAGGTGTTGACAAATTATAATTGGTATTAATGTTAAGTCCAATGTGAAATAAATTTAAAAGGATAAAATGAAAAAAGGTAAGGAGATATAAATACATATTTAGGTGATTATATACATTGCATCATGATTTTTGGAATTTTTCAAAGTTGATCTATATTTATTCCGCAAATGTAGGGCTGCTTGAATCATTGGTACAATTGCTGTCCTGTCTGATACAACATGGCTCGAATCCTCCTATCCTCTCTCTCTCTGGTTATACTCTAAGGCAACCTGAGCCAGGTTTTTTTTTAGCCTTTTCTCTTCCTTAGACAACTGAGACCAAATCCTTACAACAGTACTTTGATTGAAGTCTTCTTTATAGCAATTTCTCTGATCGAAATTTCATCTTCTCTGACCCTTATGTCTCTGCCTCTTGTAAAATCATAAATATTCTTTTATGAAGAGGCCTTTTTTCTGCCTTGGCATTCTACAGAATAGAGATGATATTGCAGAACGACTTTGGAAAATTATCCCGCATGTGTTTCTTTTGAACGAAAAATCGAAATTTGTTTCGTTCAAAAGAAACACATGCGGGATAATTTTCAAATGTCTTTCTACAATCATAAGCCGCATTATATTGTATTAGATATATACATATATATATTAAAAATAAAGAAAGCATCTTCTGACCACGAGCACAAATCTATAATTTAAAATATTGAGCAATGGAACCTAGGAATTTGCGCATTATTTTTCTTCACGAATTTAAACTTGGACGTTCGGCCGCCAAGGGCAACCAAAACATTATTGAGGCCTGGGGAGAAGCTTCTTCTTTCGAAAGAGCCACAAGAAGATGGTTTCAGAATATATATATGATATTAATAATAAAAACAAGATAACTTTAATTAATGATAAGCTAGGCGGCTATTTGAATACACCCCCTTTCAGGAATAAACAAGGCTATTTCTAGGCACTTATATTCTAATTATGATATCAGAAAATTCGTCACTTACGTGCCTTAATGTTTTTATTAGGTATGCATATTTTCTAAATTTACTAAAATGTTTTTAGGTGATGCAATTTATTTTGTGGCTAGTGTATATAAATATATTTGACACGTAGACATTCATTTAAACTCCTATATTACACTGATATTGTCAATAAGGGGTTACTACACAGCAATATTTCAGGATGTCCCATAAATAATGCCGTTTTTGGAAAAACATTTTTGAAATGAAAAAAAAAACAATAAATAATTTGGCAACACATGCATATTATATATTGTTCTAAAGCTTACAGAACGCGCCTTCACGTGAGGTCATTCTTTCGAACATTTTACGAATGATAAAAAAATCAATAATTTTAAATATTGAGCAATGGAACCTAGGAATTTGCGCATTATTTTGCTTCACGAATTTAAACTTGGACGTTCGGCCGCCATGGACAACCGAATATTAATTATTGAGGCCTGGGGAGAAACTTCTTTTTCCGAAAGAACCACAAGAAGATGGTTTCAGAAATTTAAAGTTGGCGATTTCGGACTTGAAGATCAAGATGGTCGTGGTCATCGGTCAACCTTCAAAAATGAAGATCTAAAGTCTCTTATTGAATCCAATAATACCCAAACAGTGTGTGAGGTTAGTGCAGAGCTTAATGCTTCGAAAGCAATCATTTCTAGACATCTTCACCAAATTGGCAAAACAAATAAATTGCCACAATGGGTCCCGCACGATTCGAGTGATGCTCAACGTCAGCGATGTCTGGAAATTGCAGATCTTTGCTGGCTCGCTACAATTTGACTCCCTTTTTAAAACAAATTGTTATGTGTGATGAAAGGTGTTTTTTTTTGACAGCAGTAAGAGATCAAGGTAGTGGTTAGACAAAGATGTGGACCCAAAACCCTTCCCAAAACCAAGCTTGCATCCAAAGCGGATAATGCTCATTGTTTGGTGGTCATTTGCTGGATTATTGCATTACAGATTTTTGAATAGTGACGAAACAATAAATTCAGAAGTGTATTGTCAAGATTTCCAAGCCATGAGAAATGTCAGAAAAATGCCCAGTTTGGTCAATAGGAAAGGCGTTATTCTGCTTCACGATAACGCACGGCCACACTCTACATTTACGACCCAACAAAAAATTGCTCAAATAGGTTATGAAGTTATAGCTCACCCTTCTTATTCACCTGATCTGTCCCCTACCGATTTCCATTTTTTTCAAGCATTTGGATAATTCTTTTTCGTGGAAAACGGCTGATCAAACGGAGAGATGTGGAAACGCCCTTTTGGATTTTTTGGCCTCTAGACAACCAGACCTTTATTAAAATGGCATAAAAATGTTACCATCACGTTGGCATAAGTGCTGTGATTCTAATGGTGCCTAATTTGTTTAAATAAAACTCATTATTGGCTTAGATATGGTGTATTTAATTGGTCGCTTCCAAACGGCCATTATTTATGGAACAACCTGATACAAAGACCAGAGTCAAGTTGCCATTGGCTATCAAAGTCAGCGGCGCTTCCAATACTACATGAAGTAACATGACTACTCCCACAGTACTCAAATATACTCATGGACTAAACTTAGGGAAGTTTTATCTTTTAGTGTGTATTTCGGGATTCAGACAATAACTCTGAAATATATTAGATACACAGTGACCTTTATGAAGACGCACGAAATAACCAAGTGTGAACAAAATTGGCTTTGTCTCTTTAAAAATAAATAGACGACCGGTGATTTCAGACATTTCACTTCCTCAAGTTTTTCCATGAGTATATACTCGATATTGTTCGAAATATGTTCCATAAGCATCTTTGTGAGCTATCATATATGAGTGGCGTTGAACTATTTAATTGGACTTTTAAAAATGATTTCTGATTTCATCTCTAGATCATATGTCAAAAATATCAAATTCTAAAAAAAAAATATATATTATTTTTATATTATAAAAATATAGTTTAATTTTATTTCAAATTTTCAGTGTAAAATATATTATTACATTATATATGTGTGTGAAAAACAATTAAAAATATAAAATGCTCTGCAATCTAGAAATGCTCATGTGAACCTGGTCAGGATATGCCTTTTTTGTTTTCAATATCAACACCTGACCCACTTATTATTATTTTTTTCTATTTATTTTTTAAATACAAGTATATATTTTTGTATTTCTGGGTCACGAGCCTCTAACAATCAGCCAGTTTTACAGTCGTAGCTTTGCTAATTCCATCAATTAAGAATCGAGATGAACGGTAGGATGTTATGAGATCGAAGAGGCCCCTGTACTGATGAGGGCTAAATCCGAGACCATGGTGTACAGGTTGGCCTTTAGTCTGAATTTGCCAAAACTGGTGTTGTGGCTTTTTTTTACCACTATTGAATTATTTTACTAGGGTGATACAAAAGTGCCATCGTTCTGGTACACATTTAAAGGGAGAGGTGCCTCTTTTGGAACATAGTTATATATATAATTCAATTTAATATTTTTATTTAAAAATATTCAATTTCTATATATAAGTATTATAATATTATTGATTATTTAATATGTTTCACATGTATATTCTATATTGCGTTTATGATTATATAAGCTTAAATATGAAAGCTATATTGTAACAAAGTATTTATTATTTTAGCAGAGTATTATTTTTTATGTTTATATTTTACTATACTCTGTACACTTCCCTCTTTTACTTATCTTTTGTTTATCACACATAGTTTGTTCTTGCTTGAAATAAATTGGTGTCTCATCCCGAAGTTGGTCTTCCCTAATTTTTCCACGTGGCAATATTTGGTATTCAGAAATAATATTAGATGATATTAAACCTTATTGTACATTTTTTCATTATTTACAGCACCTTTTCATTGAAATTTTGGCACTTAAAATTCATGTTCCACCGAACAGAAAAGACCGTAGTCTTACCGGGAGGTAATCAAGGCTGTACACAGGGTGGGCAGTACTTCAACGACATCAAGCGCTGCAAGCTTCTCCCGTGTCTTCCTTGCCATGTGTGTCCTGACATTATCTGCCTGAAGCAATACCCGTTTACGGCGAATCAGTGATGGATATTTCTTCGTCAACCTGGCGTAGACCCGTTCCAGCTGCTCACAGTACAGATCGTCGTCCTTGGATTGTCCATTCGGAACAAGCTCGAAATGGAGGAGACCCTCGAAGTCTGAACCCATACCAATTCTATCACCTTCTTGGCAAAGTGATCTTGTCGGGTGACGGATGATGACTCTTGGCCTCGTGCAACATATCGTTTTTGACGGTTCTGGTTCACAAGGTAAACCTCGTCCATCGTCACGATACGTTTCAAGCAAACGATTGTTCCTTGGGTTTTCAAGCAGCTGGCGGCAAATGTCTGTGAGTTGCTGTGTCTGTGCCGTAGTCAGCTCATGGGAATCTTGACAAGGTTTTTTGTGAACGCAATCCAAACGATGGTTCACGATGGTTCTTTGGCTGACATTAAGCGAGGCTGTCAGTCCCGGCGACACGATGCAGGCTTGTTCGCTAACGTGACCCGGAGATCTTAATCTTTCAACGTCTTTGGCCGTCCTGGACGGATTTGACCTACAAGGCTGTAGTCACCCGATTAGAAGCGTTTGTAGCAATTTGATACGGTCACATGGGTCACTGTTACTTCGCCTTCGGCTTGACAAATTACTATTGCGGCATCTCTTGTTCAGAGGTGTCGCTTCCAAAGTAGTGTATTAGGACCCGGAGTTCCCGTTTGTCCAGTGGCATTCTTCCGGTAGAACGAATTTTGTTTGAGACTGGGTACTATCATTAGTATATATGCAAATTAGACGCATCAAATAGCGCATCCTCTTTGCATATTTTGCAAGTGTTAAAGAAATATTTTCTCAACCTTATATAATAGATATTTCAAGATTTATTTTGAATTTTGCCATTCATTGAGTTTTATTTCCAAGGAGGTTTGAAATAGAAACCTGAGCGAAAGAGAAATTTTAGATTTCTTCGTTTAGGTCTTGAACAATCTCACTAAAAGATCAATTCTAAACTATTAACAAATTTCGAGTTGAAATCTTGCATCACACACATTTACATGTTCTTCATTATGTTGTTGTTATGCAATATGCTTTAGATTTTTATTCAATGTAAAGATTCATTTACGATGCACTAGCGCGCCTAATGGTAGATTAAACTGGCGAAACCGCTGGGAGGGTTCACCACTGATGAGCAAGGCCCTCCCATTAATTATTCCATTGCAGTGAGGGCAGTAGAAATTGTTTAATTCCAAAAAGAATCTTACGCGTATAAAAGAGTTTCTAATTTTCATAAAGATTCATTTGTAACATTATATCGAAATTAGGAATTTTTAGGAATGTCTTCCTAACATCCCTTCAACATCTCCCCTCCTCCTCTATCAGAAATGAAACCATTGACGTCGGAGTAGCCCAAGTATTTAGGAACAAATTTATCCGAGCGTCGACAGCGCAGCGCCATCTACCAAGAAATAAATAAACAAATAATCCTGTGAGATCATGCCACACACAGGCTGAGAACATACACGATTATATGTGAAGCTCCCTTGAAGAATTATATTGTTAATTTTATATATTTAATATATATTTTATATTATATTTAATATTTAATATCTTAATATCTTATATTTAATATCTTATATTTTATATATAAGAAAATATATAGATTGTTGGATTTTAGGCACAAAACTTTATGATATTTTACTGAGCGTTCTGCTACCAAAATAAAACATGTATCTCTTGATGTATAGGTCTGAAGTAGAATACATCTCTCGATAAATCTAGTGTATGTTTTATACAATTTTCTTTGCAAGACGTATCAATAGCAAAGGTTTAGCTTGTAAAGAGAATCTTGTATTTGCATTTAAAAGAAAATCTTTCGATCTAAAAGCTCTTCAACATTTCCCCTTAGATTGAAAATATGAGTTGTAAAGATGTGTCTATAGTGTCATAATGTTGTAGCGAAATGAAAATTGTTCTTTAGTGATAATTCATACAAATCCAAAAAGGTATTTATATTAAATATTTTTCAAGAAATGTGACGCAAAATTTGCGAAGGTAGCTGTAAAATGATAGAATTTTGTAAAGTGAATTAGAATTTTAGGTAAATTTATCACACTCTACCTATATCTAATTCTTTAACTAGTTACACTCTATTATGTTCCCAGAACTATATCCGCATGACGACTCAGTCTTTGTACCTACTATTCAAGCGTTTTTTATGCAAGGGGTATCCTTGTGTTTAAAAATACCAACTGTGCAAACTATGTTCTCCCATTAAAATTCGTTGATAAAATTATGAAATCTAATAATAATCACAAATATTAAGATAACTTTATATGATGTGTGTGTTGGTTAAAATATATGTATATTGTATATTTTGCGAGAAAATAATATTAATAAAGATATATTTAGAATTACCACGCGAAGTTACTAAAAATGGCAAACGTTCGAGATTTGCCCTTCAACAGGTCGTGGCTGCAGAAAAAAAGGAAAAATTGGAACTATATACAAAAGATAAAAAGAAAAAAAAAAGGTAATGATAATTATTAAATTGACAAATCACTTTAAATCAAAAAGCAATATTTATTTTTCAAAAACTTGTAGATATTATACAAACACACAAAATGCCCTACATTTTAAAATTCAAATTGAAATAAGCTGAATTAATAGTATGTTTTCTAAAATAATAAAAAAAAAATGATATCGATAAATATCGTGCTTAACTTTAAGGAATTCTGGAACTATAAATGTATATATTTTTCCAACTACCAGGTTTATAGGAAGATTACAAAAATCCAATTTTTAAGTTGGTTTTACAATAAATGAAAGGTAACTATTTCGCCAGAAAATGAGCAGTTAACTAGGAACTATCAAAAGCCAACAAGATATCGCTGCTGGAGAAGGACAAGGTATGGAGGTCACCACAAGTTGTGTATCATAGCACGGAACTGGAGAAACCGAGTACTTCGTAAACTTCTTGTATCAGAGCCCTTAAAAGTAAAAGGACGAATCGCAATATGTATATATATAGATATAAATTAAGAAAAAGGCATCTCCTTATCGTGCAACTGAAAGTTGCTGATGGCTGGCGCCATCTATCGGAATAAATATCAACTATTCTCGTTGATTTTTAATTATTCCAGAAATGGCCAAATACCCATTCTTGATTAATCAAGAAAAGCTAACCACGGACGCGTTTCGGGCTGTTGGCCCTCATCAGCGTGGTGCAAGCTGTACCTCAACGACCAAAAAATTGGTCATTAAGGCATCCTGAAAAATCATGAAACGGGTAGTTAAGGCCAGAATTGCGTGAGGACGCTACACATGGTGAAAAAATAGTACAAATGTAACATTGTACTGGGATAAGGTGCATAAATTAAGAAAAAGGCATTACAGACGCGTATGATTCTTTTGAAAATTGAACAAAGAATCATACACGTCTATAATAGTTTCGAATTCTCATAACAGATGGCGCGCTAATGTAACATATTTATAAATAAATATATGCAAATTGTCGTTTTACTTTTATGACACACACACATTTGCAAGTATATTTATATTTAATAAACAAGGACTTTCTTTACATAAGGCGGTACTAAAAACTAAGAAATGAATATACAATTTTTTATTAACGCTGTTTTATACATGTACGTATTGGATATCAAGATGAAACCACGCTCTATATATTTCATTGTACATACCTATTCACATTAATTGTTTATTTATTCATATAAATTTTTATAGGTTTGCTAATATGGAAGAATAATTTGTAATTCGTGCAACTTTCACATTAAACTAGTGAAACCGCTGGGAGGGTTCACCAATGATGAGTCAGGGTCTCCCTTTATCATTGCAGTGAGGATAGTAGAAAATTGATTAATTTAAAAATAATCAAACGCGTCAAAATATTTCAAATTTCCATTAACAGATGGCGCGCTAATGCACCATGTTAATAATGTGTTTAAAAACACTTTTACATTACTGAAAAAAATAAGGCCTAAAATCAGTAGTAGTAATCAAATAACTTTATGCAATGGAAAGTGAAGCAGTGATGAGAAAACAAGACATAAGGATGGTTCCGATGAACCAATCAAGGTAACATTAGCGTGTCTCACTAACCTCGATCTGCAAGAAACTGTCAATTGTGGAATATTGCAACACACTGTTGAGATCACCTTTACCGCAGGTTAACCAACGAACTTGAAATATGAAAATCGAACGTGGTTCAACAACCACACACATCCGAAACTTCTAAACCATTCTATGAATGTTCGTATAATCAAACGAAATGTTTACATGCGCTAAAATCTGATTAATATAAAATATTATGTCGTGAGTTATTAGTGATTTCACCGAGGACAGCGGCTTCCAAAGAGAAAGCTTAGTGAGGAAGGTACAAACCTAAATGATACTTTGTGATAGGTTGAATTTTGGTCTAGTGCTCTTTGAACTGCTTTCCGATGGTCGGAGAATTACCACCGTGATAGACTCTCCCAAATTGAAAGAGAAATGTGTGAGGTTTATTCCTCAAATAAACAACTCTAGTTACCCAAAAGAGGGTGCTACTCGGCAAGACGGATATGTTTCGACTCACAATGCGCGTTTAACCCTTTATAAAATTCGGGATTAGGAAGGAATTGGATTTCCGCCCGATCCAGCTTATTCACCAGAACTCTCTCTATCTGAATACCAACTTTCCAGATCGATGGCATATTTCCTTCGCGCTAGACACTTCGAAAATACCAACGAAGTGAAAAAGGCAGTTTAGTTTTTTACTCTTAAGCCTATGATTCAAATGGTACAAATCTAGAATTGTGGAATCGGTTTAAAGACGGGTTAAAAAATATCATAATAGTTTATATTTTGAAAATATTATTTTGTTTATATTCTATTGGCATTGTCATTTTTGATTATAAGTCATTGTGAGTGCTTTTTCTCACCCTCTGCGCTCTTTTGTGCTCGAGGTGTTGAACCATATCATAAAAAAAGTATTTATAAATGATTGCGATATATTTTACGAATTTAAAATCGTATTTTGTTGTGAATGAAAGATGTTAGCAGAACTTTAGTGAGAGGAATTATCAAATGCATAAAAAGGTCGCTACCTCCATTAATATAACACGTGTTTTATAGCGACTAATATCTGTTAGAGTAAGGTAAGGTGAAAGATAACAAAACGCGAGCTTTCGAGCAAACAACCTTTCATTTGTCTGATTCAATAAAGTGCCAATGAGTCTTAATCTTTATGACGTCTTAGCAACACTTCACCTTACGATATATTCTCTCTATTTAAAATATTCCTCGTTTGAATGCGATTCGGTCTATTACCTTGCCGAAATGATAAAATTGTTTAATATATTGTTAAATCGTTTTAAAATAAAATCTAAAATTAAAAGCATCAGCTATATCTATATTAATAAAATGGAAATTTCATAAGGGAACGTCACTAAAAACTTTCGTTACAATGCATCAATTTGACCAAATTTTCAACATTTATGTAAAACGAGATGGAGCAGGTTTTGCTTAACATCAAAATATTTTTCCTAACTTTAACATACATAACTTTGCTGTTATCGATAAAATACAAAAAAATTCAACAGAGTTAAAGTGTTTACACTTTCAAAAGTGTTTACACTTTTGCGCTTCTTGGAAAATTAGTTTTAATCTTTTTTATATATATTTTAATAACTTTTATACATGGTAAGATACTTTTATTTTATAGTTTTCATATTTTATACCAAAAAAAGTTGAAGCCTTACTGGATGAGATCAATTTTATTTTTTCGATAAATTTTTAGGCTTTTCAAAAGTGTTTACACTTTTGCGCTTCTTGGAAAATTAGTTTTAATCTTTTTTATATATATTTTAATAACTTTTATACATGGCAAGATACTTTTATTTTATAGTTTTCATATTTTATACAAAAAAAAGTTGAAGCCTTACTTGATGAGATCAATTTTATATTTTAGATAAATTTTTAGGCTAATTTTAATTAATTTATTTTTATTTTATATACAGATTATATATGCTATTTCTAACTTACGTGATTAGTATTTTTATAAGACTAAGGTTATTTATATTATTTTTCACAAAAAAGATTGAAATTTCATTAATGTGCTCAATTTTATGTCTTTTTGAGGACCTTAACAAAATTTTTAATTAATTGTTTAGATATTTTAATAACAGATTATTTATGGTGTTTTCCACTTATATGGGTTGTTTTGTAAAAAATATTTGGGTTATTTCTATTTTTTTTCACTAAAAAGCTTGAAATTTCATTAATGTGCTCAATTTTGTCTTTTTTGAGAACCTTAACAAAATTTTAATTAATTGCTTAGATATTTTAAAAGTAGATTATTTATGGTGTTTTCCACATATATGGGTTGTTTTGTAAACAAATTTAGGGTTATTTCGATTTTTTTTCACTAAGATGCAAGATATTTTATTGATATGTTTATGTGATTGTCATTATGAGGCCCTTCTCAAATATTTCTTAAGAAATTTTTATTTAATTATTTAGATCTTTCAAATACAAATTATTTGTGGTATTCATAACATATAGGTGTTGTGTTTTTTAAATATTTGTTTTTTTTTATTATTAATCGCAAAAAAGAGCAAGCAATTTCATTGTGTTCAATTATGGGTCATTTTGAGGTCCTTTTTTACATTTTCTTATTGAATTTTTTAATTATTGCTTTGATCTTTTAAATACAGTTTATTTATTATATTTTCTACATATATGGGTTGTATCTAAAAAATAGGTTATTTATATTTTTAAATAAGCAAGGGATTTCTTTTACGGATTCATTTATTTGTCTTTTTGAAGTCCTTTTTCAAATTTTTTTAAAAGATATTTTAATTTATTTGATTAAATATTTTATATTTAGATTATTTATAGTTTTCTTTTAACATATAGGGGTTGTATTTTGTATTTTAGAAAATTATTTCTATTTTTTACCTCAAAAAAGCATGCTTTTTCATTGCCGTATCCAGCGGTTGGTCTATTTTTGAAGCTTTTTAATGATAACTGGTTTTGTACATTAATATTTTGGTAATAATATTATGATTTTAGTTTTTTAAAATCTTTTTAACATATCTGAAGGTTATTTTTAATAAAAAAATTAAAAATTTTGATTTTTACCTCAAAAAGACAGGAAATTTTTATGATTTGTTTAGAAATTGCTGGTTTTGAAGCTTTTGTTATTAATCTCAATCTAATTTTTTTTTCAGAATATGCCTCGCCACAGCCGACGTTTACTTGGTAGGAATACGGCTGCTTCCAGGAGATATAGGAATGCTAGAGCTATTGAGACACCACTTCAAAGTGAGACGCGTCGTGCGCTTCGCCGTCTTAGGTATTCTGAAGCCCGCGTCGCAGCTACACAAACTATGCAAGTTCCTGTTCAGCGTATTCAGCTTTGGACTCATAAGCCGTTTTCAGGTTTGCAGTATAATGCCCATATTGATTATAAAGCTGATTCATCTGTCGATATAGGCCAAATGTCTCGGGTATGCCAGTTTTGCTCTGCTTTGAGATTTAAAGATGATGTAATGTAATAGAAACAAAATAAACCTCATCCTACCTAATATACATTACTTCTGAGGATTAAAGATTTTGATTTGTGCTGAGAATTTTGCATGCATTTCTCTATTTCTTTTCTTATCTTGCAAAGCTAATGGATTGTTTAGGTTGCTTATTTTTGACTCGCCAATTTGTTTAGTGATAAAGTGGTATAGCGTTCTTTTTCAGAGCATCACCCTACGAAAAAAATACCTGACCTTTCCTAATATTCAGATAGATTTATTATATCAACATATTAGACTACAAACATTCCCACGAGTAAAACCCGGGCGGAGCCGGGTACACCCGCTAGTATATTTATATAAGTCTATATAGAACAGCATGTAAGCTGCACCCTTAGAAAATATTTATTTAAATTTAAAATAAGAATATAGAGTATAAAGCGAAAATTAGTGTGTATAAAATTCCTTTTATTTGTTAAAGAATTGGCATTTGTGGATTTTACATATTCAAAAGAATCAAAATACGCAAAGACATATATATCTGATGTGTATATCATTTTAAAAAATGTCTGAGACTCTCAGTGAGAAATAATCTCCAGAGTTCTGCACGCAAGAAATATATATTTTGAGAGAGATTGAGATTAAAACTACATCGTTCATAAATGATTAATATGGTTAAATACAAAAAAGAACGAATATTATTAAATAAAAACAAATAAGGATATATATATGGATAGAATAAAATATAAATAAATACATATATGTGATGATTTAAGACCATGGAATTGTTGTAAATAGTCTAGATATCTACTACCACATGCTCCACCCCATGATTGTATATAACTTCTTATGTACTGCAAATAGAAAGCCTCAACTAACATCAATCTGTACCGCGTAAGACTCTAATAAAGTATAGCAACTGTACAGATAGAAGGAATGGAGACTAACAGGAGAAAATTAAGGTTAAAACTAATCAGGCTTAGGTGAGAGTAGAAGTCAGGCCTAGCAAAGAGGCTTAAAGTCAGCACCACTATTAATAAAATTACAGCCAATTTTATGATCGCGGAATTCATAAAAGTTGAGCTTAACGACCAGTATTTCCTGGGCAAGGCCGGTAATGTCTTCCGACAAAGAAATCAGCACAGACAAATTAGAAAGTAACACCTAAGTAGGTCAGCCAATAGAAAACGGCCACGTGACACCTTTCGACCAATGGGAAAGAAGATAGGTCTTGGTGTTAAATCGAGAACCTAGGATAGGCAGTCTGCGCTTGGATCCCACCAAGGTAACACTTGCTCTAAAGATCTCTCTCTCCGCTCATCCCATTCCTTCTTGACGTCAGACGCTTCTTAGTGGAATCTCTGTTTGTTTATTTCACCTTTGGCCCAGCTGTGTCGCCTTCCACCACGACTGCACGGTAGAGTTGACATCGAGGTTCGTCTAGCATCAGGTAACACTGGTCCCAGAGGTCCCAAGATATCACATATATATGGTAATTTAAACCAACAACCCCATATTGTATATAACTTATAACAAGATTTTAATGTTGTATAATAGAAACACATCTGTAAATGATTATACGCATTATTGACATGTGTCATTACATCATCATATGTATTGTACTTTGTACAAACTGAGGACAAATAAATAAAACTCTGTAATAGATTAAGAGTTGAGCTAAGGAGATGGAAGTCACAAAACAACAAGGTCTAAAGATAGATTGGAAGCTGTCAGGACGGCGCCAGTTTAGAATGTCACCAGACGCCCCTCTCACATCTGGGGCAAAACCCCCTTTCTCAGAAAAGGTATATAAAACCCCGTCTTTAGCCAAAAATACAGTTAGTTCAGCATCTGCGTGAGCCCTCGTCGGTTGTACCTCAGGTCCATCTCATCCATCATGTAGACCAGTAAGAAACTTCTATCTCCCCATCTTTCGCTCCTAGCTCAACTTTTATCTGTTCACGGAACTTTCTTAGTGCAACTGTGTCTTCGTTTTTTATGTATGGACATTCCCAAGCTTTCCACTCTGCCTCGACCACGACTGCCTGTACTCTGTGAGAACTTTTAAAGGTCTTACAAGGTGCAGAGAGGTACTGGAAAACTCCCCATCCTGACTGTTCCTCTCGGATCCCATCACATAGTTTTTTAGGCTTTTCAAAAGTGTTTACACTTTTGCGCTTTTCGGAAAATTAGTTTTAATCTTTTTTATATATATTTTAATAACCTTTATACATGGTAAGATACTTTTATTTTATAGTTTTCATATTTTATACAAAAAAAAGTTGAAGCCTTACTTGATGAGATCAATTTTATATTTTAGATAAATTTTTAGGCTAATTTTAATTAATTTATTTTTTATTTTATATACAGATTATATATGCTATTTCTAACTTACGTGGTTAGTATTTTTATAAGACTAAGGTTATTTATATTATTTTTCACAAAAAAGATTGAAATTTCATTAATGTGCTCAATTTTATGTCTTTTTGAGGACATTAACAAAATTTTAATTAATTGCTTTGATATTTTAAAAACAGATTATTTATGGTGTTTTCCACATATATGGGTTGTTTTGTAAAAACAATTAGGGTTATTTCTATTTTTTTCACTGAAAAGCTAGAAATTTCATTAATGTGCTCAATTTTATGTCTTTTTTGAGGACCTTAACAAAATTTTTAATTAATTGTTTAGATATTTTAATAACAGATTATTTATGGTGTTTTCCACTTATATGGGTTGTTTTGTAAAAAATATTTGGGTTATTTCTATTTTTTTTTCACTAAAAAGCTTGAAATTTCATTAATGTGCTCAATTTTGTCTTTTTTGAGAACCTTAACAAAATTTTAATTAATTGCTTAGATATTTTAAAAGTAGATTATTTATGGTGTTTTCCACATATATGGGTTGTTTTGTAAACAAATTTAGGGTTATTTCGATTTTTTTTTCACTAAGATGCAAGATATTTTATTGATATGTTTATGTGATTGTCATTATGAGGCCCTTCTCAAATATTTCTTAAGAAATTTTTATTTAATTATTTAGATCTTTCAAATACAAATTATTTGTGGTATTTATAACATATAGGTGTTGTGTTTTTTTAAATATTTGGTTTTTTTTATTATTAATCGCAAAAAAGAGCAAGCAATTTCATTGTGTTCAATTATGGGTCATTTTGAGGTCCTTTTTTACATTTTCTTATTGAATTTTTTAATTATTGATTTGATCTTTTAAATACAGTTTATTTATTATATTTTCTACATATATGGGTTGTATCTAAAAAATAGGTTATTTATATTTTTAAATAAGCAAGGGATTTCTTTTACGGATTCATTTATTTGTATTTTTGAAGTTCTTTTTCAAATTTTTTTTAAAGATATTTTAATTTATTTGATTAAATATTTTATATTTAGATTATTTATAGTTTTTTTTAACATATATAGGGGTTGTATTTTGTATTTTAGAAAATTATTTCTATTTTTTACCTCAAAAAAGCATGCTTTTTCATTGCAGTATCCAGCGGTTGGTCTATTTTTGAAGCTTTTTAATGATAACTGGTTTTGTACATTAATATTTTGGTAATAATATTATGATTTTAGTTTTTCAAAATCTTTTTAACATATCTGAAGGTTATTTTGAATAAAAAAATTAAAAATTTTGATTTTTACCTCAAAAAGACAGGAAATTTTTATGCTTTGTTTAGAAAATGCTGGTTTTGAAGCTTTTGTTATTAATCTCAATCTAATTTTTTTTTCAGAATATGCCTCGCCACAGCCGACGTTTACTTGGTAGGAATACGGCTGCTTCCAGGAGATATAGGAATGCTAGAGCTATTGAGACACCACTTCAAAGTGAGACGCGTCGTGCGCTTCGCCGTCTTAGGTATTCTGAAGCCCGCGTCGCAGCTACACAAACTATGCAAGTTCCTGTTCAGCGTATTCAGCTTTGGACTCATAAGCCGTTTTCAGGTTTGCAGTATAATGCCCATATTGATTATAAAGCTGATTCATCTGTCGATTTAGGCCAAATGTCTCGGGTATGCCAGTTTTGCTCTGCTTTGAGATTTAAAGATGATGTAATGTAATAGAAACAAAATAAACCTCATCCTACCTAATATACAGTACTTCTGAGGATTAAAGATTTTGATTTGTGTTGAGAATTTTGCATGCATTTCTCTATTTCTTTTTTTATCTTGCAAAGCTAATGGATTGTTTAGGTTGCTTATTTTTGACTCGCCAATTTGTTTAGTGATAAAGTGGTATAGCGTTCTTTTTCAGAGCATCACCCTACAAAAAAATACCTGACCTTTCCTAATATTCAGATAGATTTATTATATCAACATATTAGACTACAAACATTCCCACGAGTAAAACCCGGGCGGAGCCGGGTACACCCGCTAGTATATTTATATAAGTCTACTAGACGAATGACCCGGGCAACGCCCGGGTTTTACCCGATTAAATGTTTTTATTCAAATACTATTCGTTACAATCATAAATTGGCACCGTGGACGTCACTTTTGTGAAACGTCCCGCTCCAAACTTTACAGTTAGATTAGTTACGATATACACATGTGTAAATCTTCAAATCGAGCGAGCGTCTATAAATATCTCTATTTAGATCAAGTATTCTAAATATTAAGCGAACACTATTATTAATAAAATTTTGAGAAGATATCGATTTTAAACGTATTTATAACCTTGATAGAGGGCGCTGTTCGTGAGCTAAGTAGAATAATTTGAATATAGTTTTAATATTAAATTTATATATAATTTAAAATAGCCTATCGTTTTCCTCGTATTTGTTTACCTATATATGGAAATTTTGGTACTGTAAAAAAAAAACTTTGCTTCAATAATATTAAAAAAAAAAAGCACCCAGGCTAAGTTTGGAACCAAGGTTGTGGAAATACGAAGCCATACACCTAACCATTAAGCCACGCTTGGCATCAAAAATATTCGCATGTAAAGCTATTTCAGGCCTTACATATTTCTAACGACCTTTTTGAAATAGGTTTTTGAAACATGGAAATTATAATACCTCAAATAAATAGAAATATAGTGAACACAAATAAAACATACCAAATATTTCGAATTAGAGCAGTTATTTTAAACGGCGAATTAGATCAGTTATATCTAAAAATGAAAATATATAAATCTTCAAATCGAGCGAGCGTCTATAAATATTTCGATTTAGATCAAGTATTCTAAACGTATGTGTTATTAAGCGAACTATTTTAAACGGCGAATTAGATCAGTTAGTTATTAAGCGAACTATTATTAGATATTTTAAACGGCGAATTAGATCAGTTATATCTAAAAATGAAAATATATAAATAAATAAAACCTACAAAATATTTCAAATTAGAGCAGTTATTAAACAAATATTTATATTATATGTGTTATTAAGCGAACTATTATTAATAAAATATTGAGAAGATTTAGATTTTAAACGTATTTATAACCTTTTAGTATTGATAGAGGGCGCTGCTCGTGAGCTAAGTTAAATAATTTGAATATATAGTTTTAATAATTGATTTATATATTTTTTAAAATAGCCTATCGTCACCCCCGTTATTTTTTACCTATGTATGGAAATTTTGGTTTGAATTAGTGAACTACTGCGAATTTGTATACCGGACATACCAACAGACCAACAAACAAACATACAAACATTCATTTATATATATATTTTTTTATATATATTTTTTATATATATAAAACGTACATTTTAAATAAAATAATATTTTTAATAATTTGCTACAATAATATAAAAGAAATGAAAAAAAAAACAGCCACGCTGAGCCTCGAACCTAGGTTGCGGGGGTACGAAGCTGTGTACCTAACCTATAGGCTAAGCTTGACGTTACAAATAAGCTCATGCGAGGCTATTTAAGGCCATACGTCTACCGCGAGGGGGCGCTGATTGCGAGTGAATTTACGTTTTATTGTAAATAAAAATGCAACGAAAGGTTATTTCTAAAGAGTAATTAGCCAGAAACCATCCCGGTAGTATACTAAACATCTTTCCAAAGTTTCATCACGATTGGTTTAAACGTATTTAAACCTTTTAGTATTGATAGAGGGCGCTGCTCGTGAGCTAAGTTGAATAATTTGAATATATAGTTTTAATAATTGATTCATATATTTTTAAAAATAGCCTATCGTCACCCCCGTTATTTTTTACCTATGTATGGAAATTTTGGTTTGAATTAGTGAACTACTGCGAATTTGTATACCGGACATACCAACAGACCAACAAACATACAAACATTCATTTTTATATATATAGATATAGAACAGCATGTAAGCTGCACCCTTAGAAAATATTTATTTAAATTTAAAATAAGAATATAGAGTATAAAGCGAAAATTAGTGTGTATAAAATTCCTTTTATTTGTTAAAGAATTGGCATTTGTGGATTTTACATATTCAAAAGAATCAAAATACGCAAAGACATATATATCTGATGTGTATATCATTTTAAAAAATGTCTGAGACTCTCAGTGAGAAATAATCTCCAGAGTTCTGCACGCAAGAAATATAATTTTTGAGAGAGATTGAGATTAAAACTACATCGTTCATAAATGATTAATATGGTTAAATACAAAAAAGAACGAATATTATTAAATAAAAACAAATAAGGATATATATATGGATAGAATAAAATATAAATAAATACATATATATGGTAATTTAAACCAACAACCCCATATTGTATATAACTTATAACAAGATTTTAATGTTGTATAATAGAAACACATCTGTAAATGATTATACGCATTATTGACATGTGTCATTACATCATCATATGTATTGTACTTTGTACAAACTGAGGACAAATAAATAAAACTCTGTAATAGATTAAGAGTTGAGCTAAGGAGATGGAAGTCACAAAACAACAAGGTCTAAAGATAGATTGGAAGCTGTCAGGACGGCGCCAGTTTAGAATGTCACCAGACGCCCCTCTCACATCTGGGGCAAAACCCCCTTTCTCAGAAAAGGTATATAAAACCCCGTCTTTAGCCAAAAATACAGTTAGTTCAGCATCTGCGTGAGCCCTCGTCGGTTGTACCTCAGGTCCATCTCATCCATCATGTAGACCAGTAAGAAACTTCTATCTCCCCATCTTTCGCTCCTAGCTCAACTTTTATCTGTTCACGGAACTTTCTTAGTGCAACTGTGTCTTCGTTTTTTATGTATGGACATTCCCAAGCTTTCCACTCTGCCTCGACCACGACTGCCTGTACTCTGTGAGAACTTTTAAAGGTCTTACAAGGTGCAGAGAGGTACTGGAAAACTCCCCATCCTGACTGTTCCTCTCGGATCCCATCACATAGTTTAAGTCGACTGGATACCTCACCACATCACATTTCTAGTCGACAGGATTCTACAAGAGCTACCAGAATTTCACCACATTACAGCTAGTCGACAGGATTCTACAAGAGGCTAACAGGACTTCATAACATATATAATATATTTACAATATCTTCATTTGTGTCTTCCATCGCGGAAAAGACACCGCGAACGATGGAGCGCCAGAATTCTTTACCACAGATTGGGCAGGTCGATGTGGTGGCTGGCATTGTTCACCTTAATCCCAAGATGGTACTTGTATATGGTAGCCATCGCCACACTTGTGGTCTCCATTGGCCTGGGATAGAGGCCGACGCCGAAGAGCTAGGACTGCAGATCCAGGGGCACCTCGCAGGAGGCGAACACCTCCCTGAGCAGGGATGGTCGTACGGTTCGGAAACTCCATTATATCTGGATCCGCGGCCCGTCGCACACAGTTAGTGCGTCTCGAGGCAGGGTGGTCAGGATATTGTAGGGCGTGGAGGGCCACATCTGCGTCGTGCCCCGAGAAGAGATTGCGACGCAGGACAGCCCAGGAAATGGAACGAGGCAAAGCCACGGTGGTAGCCCAGCGCACAACCAGCTCTCCATGAGGATGTGCCAGCGGCCATGTCGAGTCCAATGCCCGAGGCGCGCAATGTCTGCTAAGGAGGGTAACGGGCTTTGTTGAGCCCCTCAGGACGATAGTCTCCGCCTTGTGATCCGCATGATAGCTGGAGCTGGCGTTTTCCTGCTCTACTCACTTGCAGATGGTTCCTGAGTGCCTCGCCTTCGAGAGCGTAGCACGCTTTGAGTGCGCTAAGGCAGGGGCACCATCTGAAATGTCTCCGACGGTCGCTTGTAGCCAGCGCCCCAGGGCCAGCAGGTCTGGCGACCTCAAAACCCTGTTGTTGCCTTTATATCACAGGGACCTCAGGCTTGCGGGGGCAGAACCTGTTTGTGCAGCTCAAATACACTAGAGGCAGCCTACCACAGGCTTAGCAGTCTCCTCGTTGATAGCCAGATGTCAGCCAGGTCAACTACGCCTGGCTCCAGACCATTCAAGAATAGACGTTGGTGGCGCCGCGCAGTGATGCCTGGAAACCATACAGGTTGGCGAGCCGAAGCTGGCCTACGATGTCAGGCAGGCCGGCGCCACCCTCGAAGACTTCAGGCGGGAGGCCTGTGAGGCAACGGCGTGCCGACCTGAGATTGTGCAGCCCAAGAGATTCGGCTACTCGAACGTCCAGAAAATTTCAAGAGGAGAATACTTCGGTGCTTCCAGGAACCGCAACAGGGCCCGAAGCTCTTTTGTCGAAATTGACAAATACCTCGGAGGGCATACGGAACTCTTCGAAGATCAGGTGCATGAGCACAAACTATGTGGCCAAAGAGCGGGCTGCTGAGAATCCTGTAGTCGGTTTTCGAGAGCCTAATTGGATGAAATACCAGTAGATCCGGACCACCGTGAGACTTCGGCAGCAGGATGACCTGGCTGCGTCTTGAAGATGGGGGCAAGGCCCCGGCGGAGTCGAGAAGCCTCGAAGACTTGCCAAATAACTCCGGCGAATAAATCTTCAAAGGCTTTGACAAACTCGCATGGTAATCCGTCCCATCCCAAGGCACGGCCGTTTGCCAGGCGGTGGATGGCTGCCGCTATCTGGTCGCAGGAGAAGTCGGCACCAAATAGCTGGTCCTAATCGTCGAACTCCAAGGAGTCACTTCAGCGAGGAAGTCGGTAATGGCTTCAGTCGAGCTAGGAGCCTGGGCGAAATGACTTTTCAAGCGTTACTGAAGAAAACGTCTTAGCTGGCCCCCGGAAATGGCGTTACAGTCGTCGTCGGTGTTGGTGGGAGGGGAGCGGTGTATGGCTCGGAGGGAACGCCCGAGGTCCGATTGAAAAAGATAGTAGGAGCGGGCAGTGTCGTCCTCCAGCCTACGCCTCGGGCACCGCCGGACCTAGCGACGGCAGGCGCGAGTGGCCGTATCTCCGCGACCAGATCTGCTTTGATCTTGGTCCATTGTTCTCCTAACATCAGGGGTAAAGTATTTGAAAGATTGTTCAAAATTTCTTCAACGAATTAGAGAAATAAAGAAAATTTTCGAATTTACGAGACATTGAATGAAAACTGGTACATAATATTTTTCTTTATATCGAAATTTATATTTCCAAAGAAAGCTTGACGATGAGGAAGATTTAATAAAATTATCGCTAAGCTGTTCGTAGCCAACATAAAAAGGTTTGTGTTCTTACTTTCAAAACATGCTTTACATAAAGTCACAATTTCCGATTTGAAGGGTAGAAATAATAACTGTGGCGACGAGACATTGATGCGCTAGGTCATCCTGAAACGAAGGGCCACTGTATGAGAGAGAAAGAAAAATATGATTGAAGAATTAAACAATATCGTCTTTCCAGTAAAAATAATATTGGCTTCCCAAGTTCTTTAAAATAAATATACATGCACATTATAAACACTTTGAAGAAAGGAAATAAACAACAACAAAGATAAAAAAGGAAGCCTATTTGGCCATCCAAAAACCCCTATGCCAATACATTCCCTTGAAACAAAGTTTAAAAAGTTACCTATTCGCTATGGCACACACCGCTATAATGTGATGACCTTTCGAGAACAATATAAGTACTCCGTTTTTATCCAATCTTTTACCAAGACCTAATTCGTTACATTTGAAGCATTTCAAGCCCAAGAATGGCATTATAATATGTAAATTGAGCATTAGAGAGTCCATAATATATTGGTATCTAAAAGGATTCTCAAGAGCCATCCAAGATACGTCTTTTATAAATGTACCAAAGCATGAGAGACACTGTAGACACAATGTATGATGTAGAAGGAAAACATTTTTCTAGAACCTATAATTTTCGAAATTCTGATTATTCTGGAATATTTATAAAATAGAAGCATCTACCTCCAAACAGACACAAAACCATGTCTAATCCACCATCGCTGTAATCTAGTAAAATCAGGTCCATGAAATAATTTTGACCTACCGGGAAATTATAGAGCATCCTTGTAAATTCTAAGTTTCTCAAAAAGACACATCTTCCTTCAAACATACATAGAAAATATGCGCCATCGTTGTAATCTACTAATAATAAGGTCCATGAACTAATTTTGACCTCCTGGGAAATTATAGAGCATCCTTGTAAATTCTAAGTTTCTCAAAAAGACACATCTTCCTTCAAACATACATAGAAAATATGCGCCATCGTTGTAATCTACTAATAATAAGGTCCATGAACTAATTTTGACCTCCTGGGAAATTATAGAGCATCCTTGTAAATTCTAAGTTTCTCAAAAAGACACATCTTCCTTCAAACATACATAGAAAATATGCGCCATCGTTGTAATCTACTAATAATCAGGTCCATGAACTAATTTTGACCTCCTGAGAAATTATAGAGCATCCTTGTAAATTCTATGTTTCTCAAAAGACATATCCTTCTTCAAACAGAAACTATGCGCCATCTTTGTGATCAAATCAGGTCCATGAACTTACCACATCAACAACGTCGTAAAATCCACCAGTCACATAGATCACACGCCCCACCCAGGGGAGGCCACATGTCCCCATAAAGTGGCGACATTCCCACAAACCGGCTCACCCCGAGATAACGCCGCCTCTGGGACTCGGCCATGAGAACTAGGCGGGAGAACTATGAGAGCAATTACACTTATATCGTCGTTACCTGTATATAGTGAATATTTACCTATATACGGTCACATCATTGACATTGGAAGAAATAGAGATCAAACATTGGTCAAACATTGCAAGTAGTTGCTGCACATCTTGAAACGTCATGTTTCTCGCTATGTAAGCTTTCTTGGGCTAACAGATTAACAAATAATAAATATAAATACATTTTCAAAAAATATTCTATTCAAATGCACTAAAAAATAAAAATAAAATATTTTATCTTCTGTCATTGAGCATTTAGATGTATCTGAGTGAAAATAAAAGCGGCGGGGGACGATCATAATGAATTTCTAACCTAATGTGATTCAATGTGTAGCAACTGATTAGCGATTTTTATAAGTATTGGTTATATTTTTACCACTTCTCTAAATATGATCGTTCCCCGCCGCTTTTATTTTCACTCAGATACATCTAATTGCTTATTGATAGAAGATACAATATTTTATTTTTCCTTTTTAGTGCATTTGAATAAAAGCTTTTTAAATTTTTTAAAATTTATTAATTGATCAGTTAGTTTTTGGTCATGATTTTACAAAACTTTGAATCAAAATTTCACTGGGAATTAGGCCTTATATAAAAGGGAGTCCTGGTCGCGGCGGATTGGTCAATTCCTTCTTGTAAGGGGTGTAACCTAAGACTTAAAAATAAATGTAGAAATTTGTTCATTCCTGCCTACTCCGATCACCTGGAAGTGTGGAAATTTGTAAACAGGTATTGTTCATTGGATTGAGTGAGTGTTAAAAGTTTCATACTTCTATGTGATCTGGATGTATATCAAAATTTGAAAGGTAATTTGGAAATTTGCCCATTTCTGGCCACCCTGACAACCCAGAAGTTTGAAAATTTGTCAAATTGCATTGTCATCGGGTTTTGAAAAGTGTACCAAATTTTATATTCTTAAGTGTTCTAGAAGTATTTTAAAAATCAGTTGCAAGATTTGTGGGCAGACAGACAGACGAACAGACAGAAAACCAAGTTAAATAAAAGCTTTTAAAAAATCACCTCTCTTTAGTTCCACCTTTTTCAAGACACGCACTATTGTTTATCAGAGTGCTTTTACGTATATTTTTAATATTTTAAAAGAGGATATTTAAAATAAAATTATTTTGTAAGACGGATATATCTATTATACACATTTTTACCTATAAATAATTGAACATTTTGTAGTCCCTTTCACACTTTTAAAAAATACATATATTCAATACTAGTGAAATAATATATAGATATTTTTAAACATTATTATGTGCTACTTATGTGGTTCCATCAATAAAAATTTAACATTAATTTTGTATACTTTTTGAGGTTTAATCAATTTTCTAACAACATTCTAGAAGTATACATATGTGACAATATAGTGGTAATAATGTGGTGAGGAGAGAAATAATCACACGACGAGTTGGAAGAGGAATCTGGAAGCCATCCGAGAGAGAGGGGGAGCGAGAGCGCTGTCCGTTGAACGACTGCCTGTGTGGCCACCACTCCCCGACCATCTGTCCCCAAAAATAGTCCTCAGGTGTTGACGGGCGGGCCCCTTTTGCCGCCCCTTTGGAATGTCGTGATGTCTAAAGTGTCTCGCTTTAGCTGCCCATCTCTCTCTCGTTGACTGTAGGTTTGTTTTATTAATCCTGGAAGAGCATATATTATGACATATGGCCCCCGTTGAAGAAGGCTGAACATGGTTTGAGTATACTTAAAGCAGGAGAAGCCAGGAATAGAGAAAATAATTTTACAGTTGAAATTAGTTAAGGTAATGGTGACATAGTTTTATGTGAATAAAATATTGTATAGTACACAAGTAAATATTATTTACAAGCAGTTTTACAACACCGGAGAGTTTGACATTAAAGGAAATCTTTGAAAATATCAAGGTTATAAAAGGCTATATACAACAAAATCTAATGTACTATAAGGGAAATGTTATTGAGGAGTGTGAACAAGGGGAAGAAGAGTCACATACATATGATGGAATTCTGAAGACCATTAAGACTGGGGGACTCTACACTTTAAGATATTTTTCAGGCGGACATGGCAAGTGGAAACTTGTCATGGGCTTTCTATGCTATAAGTGTAGAGTACGAAAAATGAGATTGAGGTTGGCAATTGTGTGAGCTCAGGACTGAGGTAAATATAAAACTACATACAATGTTAGAACCTCGGCGAACAGAGCGAGGGGAAACTTGCCCTGGGCCATTCTACCTTATCTATGCAGTTACTTGTGTAGCGAGTCCGAGGGGAAAGTCCCGTGTGTAGGTGAGGAAGTCGAATGGACTTATATTTAATTTTCGAAGATAAAATAGTTCTAGATGCAAAGGTAGAATATAGGCGGACAGAGTGAGGGGAAACTTACCCTGGGCCTTTCTACCTTAATTATTTAGATACTACTGGGTTCGTAAAGTCTCGTTGTCAGGTTAGTAATTGGTAAAGATTTCAGGGGATAAGCGGTTCAAATATCTTTGATCATCTTGATTGTAAGTGTAGTCATGTTGCTTTCGTGAGTTAATAGCCGTTTTAGTATGGATTAGAGTGTGATTGAAGTGTTTATATGGGAAATTGAAGGTATTTTTGGGTTGGTCTCGATCATTTACGGGCGGTGAAATAAATTGTTCGTTTTCCGTATAGTGTTTTAATTTGTTGACATGAATTGTATCTGTCTCACGACTTAGAGGTCGGTTGGAGCGGTTTATCCGTACGATTTGAGGGGAAATTATCTCCAGTATTTCATAAGGTCCTGAGAAGAAAGGTGCCAGTTTACCAGTGTCTGGATGGTGGTATGTTTTTGCCAAAACGATATCGCCTACTTCAAAATCGGAAGCTCTATGTGTTTGGTCGAATCTCGCTTTGTCGCGTAAGTGTCGTTCGTGTGTCCTTTGACAGGCCAATTCTCTGGCGTTGTCGATTTTTGGGTAGTTTTGTACATGCTCGGATAGTTGTAGCGGGAAACTACCTAACAAAAGGTATGACGGTGGAAACCCGGTCACAGAATGTGGGGTATGGTTATAAGCCTGAAGGACCTGAGGTAGTAGTTTGGTCCAGGCCGTCTTAGGTTGTTGGAGGCGCAACAGTTTAAGTTTGCCAGTAATCGTGGCGTTTAGTCGTTCACTTAATCCGTTGGCCTGAGGGTTGTTGCTTGTCGTGAGAAGTTGGCCAATGCTATGTCTAATCAAAAATCTACGAAATTTCGGAGAGGTGAAAGCAGGAGCTCTATCCGTCAAAAGTCGTTTAGGAGAACCAAACTGCATCACCTTTTTAATCACTTGGGTATAGGTGAGAATGCTGGTGGACCGCGATGGAAATGCCCACGCGTACCGTGTGGCATGGTCCACTACGACATGTAAACAGGTCTGAGAATTTCCATATTTCGCGAATCCAGAAATAGTATCTAGTGACACTAGTTCGTACGGCAGGACCGCTGGGGGGAGTTTTCCCAATTCTCCGTAGATAGGTCCTTTTGGTGGTTTGACTAATTGGCATACTGAACAGGTTCTTACATGTGTCCTGATGTCATTTGTCATGCCGTCCCAATAGTATTGGGCTGCGATCAGTCTGGTCATCTGCGAAATGCCGGGGTGATTGAAATCGCGATGGGCTCGTTGTAGTAGGGTGCCACGGAGTGATGGTGGAACAATTATTTTAGTTACACCCCGTCGTGTGATGGTCATAAGGTCCTTGTCATTGAGGATATACCTTGTGTCCCTCCGTAATTCGCCCTGATGATCTTTTATTTGACCTGTGGATAGGAATCCGCAGAAAGGGTTACGGGAGAGTAGGTCCGCCTCGTACTGACGCGAGCCCTTGAGGTATTTGACCTCATAGTCGTAAGCTGAGAGTCGAAGGCTCCAACGAAAGAGGCGTCCGGTGGGGTCTTTTATGGTCTTTAGCCATTGTAAGGCGTGATGATCCGAGTAGATGACAAACTTTGTACCTAGGAGGTACACTCGGAATTTGTCAACGCATTCTACAATGGCTAAGCACTCCAGTTCAGATATAGTGTAATTACGCTCATAGGAACGCAACGCGCGACTGTAATATTGTACAGGGTAGATGTTACCGTCAGGATGTACTTGTTTGAGTACACCTGCGATGCCCTGCGTGGAAGCGTCGCAATAGACCTGGCATGGGAGCCCTTCTTGAAATAGATGTAACACAGGTTGTGTTGCGAGGTGTTGCTTCAATTTATCAAAGGCTTGTTGACAATTCGGGCTCCAAAGCCATTTGGCGTTCTTTTTTAGTAATTGATTTAAGGGGTGGCGAAGTCTAGCATATTCTGGGATGAATTTATGATATACGTTGACGGCTCCTAAAAATGATTGTAGGGTTCTAATGTTGATAGGGGTTCTAATAGCGTTGATGATTTCGGTATTTTTAATATTAGGTGTGTAAGTCCCTGCGGTGATGTGGTAGCCGAGAAAATCTATTTCATTTTGATAAAAATTACATTTTTTAAGGTTAAGTTGAAGATTTTCCTCTAAAAAGAATTTAAAGAAAAGTCGAAGGTGCGTAAGGTGTTGTTCTGAGGAGTCAGAAAAAATAACGAAGTCGTCATAATAATGGGCTATGAAAGAGAGGTGGTGTTTGTGGATCAACTGGGTAATCACACGTTCGAAAATTTGGGGTGCTGATTTGAATCCAAAGGGTAAGCGTTTGAAATTATATTGCCCTTGTTGAGTCACGAAAGAGAGTAGTGGTTGACTCTCCTCCGCGATGGGGATTTGATAGTATGCATTGCTTCTGTCAACGGTGCTAAATACTCTGGCTTTCGACAGGTTATCCAGTACCGTTTCTATCAATGGCAAAGGATGCAAATCCGAGGGTACTAGTTCGTTCACGCGACGGAAATCAATGCAGAGACGCATGGTGTTATCGCGTTTGCGAACGAGTGTCACAAGAGAGGAATATGGGCTAGAGGAGGGGGTGATTATGTCATGTTTTAGAAGTTGAGATATCTGGTCCTGAATTTCCTTCTGGTAGGCATAGGGAGTTCGGTATGGTCGGAGGGAAATAACCTTATCGGAAATAATTTTGAGTTTTACAGGGGTTATGTTGAGTGGTAATACATTGAATTTATTGATAGGGAAAATATCTTTAAAAGAATACAATAATTGCTGGTAAGGGATAGTCAGTTCTGGGCGTTGTTCGATAAATTCTTTAATAATTAATTCTCTAGAGGCGCATGGGCTGGTAAGAAGGCTATTAAGGTTGTAAGGGTGAGAGGGGCAGTCAGGGGAAGGTTGATAAATATTACTAAGGGTTGTTTGTAAGTAAGGCTCACGTGGAGGTTGAAAATCGTCAACGCCTAAGTTAACCGAGTGAATTATGGGTCGTTTAGGGTTAGAAGTTATTATTCGCGAGCCGTGCTTACTAGTGGGAAGGTCACATACAAAATGGTACAAATGTTTAGGTACTGGAACACTATTTTGAAGTATCAATTGATTATGAAAATCTATTGTTAATCTTAAGAATTGCATAACATGAATAGATAGGATGCCATGTTCAAGGGGTGAATTTAAAATATAAAATGTTTCATTAAAATTAAAATTATTAAATTGTATTGGTAAGGTAACTAATCCGATTGGTTTGGCATGACTAGATATAGTACGGATAATAACATCATTGTTAATAGGGGTGGAAAAAATGAAACTATTAACATTTTTAATATATTCAAATTGGTTTAAACTAATTATGGAAACATTGGCTCCAGAGTCAATTAGGAATGGCATCTTTAAAGAATGAATGATAGGGGTTAAAATAATTGCACTTACAGGCGTATGCTGGTTTAGGGTGCAGGTAGGTTCATTGAGCTTCGGAGGAGTTCTGCTGCCGAAGCTGGCATTACTTGGTTTCTCCCGAGCTCGTCGTTGCTGCGGTCTCGTAGACACCTGCAGGCCCAGTCGATCTTTGGGGTTGCTCGACGCTGTGGACCGCAGGTGTAAAGGTCCGAAAAGTCCGCTGGTAGGGCCCTCGCTGCTGACACTGTGCGTGCCAGTGTTGTCCGCCACAGTAACGGCAAGGATATGGTGGGGTCTTGTCCACGGTGGTGGAAGGTGCTCTGCTCTGGCGCGGTGATCGTTGTTGGGCAGCTTTAGTGCTGGTGTTATCCCCTTCGTAGGTCAGCTGTTGGGCTAAGCACAACCATTCTTCTGGTCCCGAGGGTTGTGCCATCTTTAAAAGGTTGCCATAGTTACGTGGCACACCGTTGGATAGTGCTTGCACGATGGCACTCTTAGGGAGGTTGATCGCCAATCCTATTCGGACCTTGTTCTTGTAGTAGGTCTCGATCTCGGCCATCGATGTGCATTTAAGTTCATAGAACTCTTGAAGAGTGAAGCTAGGGCGTCGCGGATAGACGGCGCAGAGTGACTCCTTGACCTCTTCATAAGTCTTATTGAGTAGAGCTAAGTCTTGTGCAATTTTGCGAGGTTCGCCTCTGAGTGATGATAGAGCCTTTCGAGCTTGGCGTGCTGGCTCTAAGTTGTGGAAGTTCGGCTGAGACTCAAGTTGTGAGAAGAAGTGTGCGGCAGGTTCATCTCTGTCGTAGGTGATTGCTTCTTCAGACTCACGGTTTAAAAGTTGGTCGAGACAGAGGGTGAGAGTTCAAAGGGAAGCGGCTACAGTAGAGTCGGTCATTGGTTCTTGTGGAACTTGGTTGTGGGTTTGTTCGATCATCGTGGTTTTGCTTCTTGTTTTCTTCATACTCTGGTATATGAGGGATTTGTTTCCCGGTCAGGTCTTATCCTGTCGACTTTCAATGTGACAATATAGTGGTAATAATGTGGTGAGGAGAGAAATAATCACACGACGAGTTGGAAGAGGAATCTGGAAGCCATCCGAGAGAGAGGGGGAGCGAGAGCGCTATCCGCTGAACGACTGCCTGTGTGGCCACCACCCCCCGACCATCTGTCCCCAAAAATAGTCCTCAGGTGTTGACGGGCGGGCCCCTTTTGCCGCCCCTTTGGAATGTCGTGATGTCAAAAGTGTCTCGCTTTAGCTGCCCATCTCTCTCTCGTTGACTGTAGGTTTGTTTTATTAATCCTGGAAGAGCATATATTGTGACATATATATATGTTATTTTTTTAAGGTGGAAAAAAAGTTTCTCATTTAATCAAGACTTTGCTAAAATTTTATGAAGTATAGGTCAACTTTTATTTTATCACTATATGATAATTCATTGCATTTATTCTTTGACAAAGCTGGTGTTGTGAATTTGTCACCGGGTCGGGGTTGTTAGTTTGAGGCGACGGTCAATAGATGGCGTCTTGTTTTGATTTCTATTCTGACGAGACAATTTTTTGACAATTAAAAATTATTTATTGTCTTCTAGACAATGTTAACACTCAACCAGGAGGGTGAAAAATATTTACAATTAACAATCGTCAGAAATTAAGGCATCGCCTCCTAAGCTTAGCCATATCGAGGTCAACAATGGGATGGTAGTTCTGAGCCAGTTCTATGGCCGCGCCGAAGAACTCAGCGAGGACCCCCTTCAACGCAGGTGAAAGTCCCGCCATGAGGGACACTCTGTCATCGGTGAATAGAATGGCACTCTTGAGTTCATTCGGATGGATCCCTGATTCATAAAAGGGCTTTAGGCAGGTTGTGTGCTTCAGTTTTCTGAAGATTTCAACAATCATATTTTTCTCTTGCTCGAGTAGTAGAGGCGAAGGAGTCTTCACGGCCGACGTTGTCTCCTCCTGGTGGGGAGCGGGTGGTGTCGGCCCAGCAGGCCGAGGCGCAGGCAGTGGGGGTGTTGGACTCACTGCGGCTGGTGAGGATGCAGAGGTCTCTTCAAAGGTGGTCATGTCGACGTCCGGTGTGTGGGTTGCAGGCCCGAGGGTCCCCTGTGCAGGCAGAGGGCCACACGGGGCAACGAAGTCCGGCCGGGCGGGAGGCGTCGGCTCAGTCGCCGCCGAGCGAGGGCTCGCGTAATCCTCAGGTGCAGGGGCCATTGATGGAGGAGCAGGAGCCGCCACCTGCACAGATGAGGCCGGAGGCGCTGGTGTAGACGGCAGGGGCGCCGTAGTTGTTAGGGACGCAGCTCGGGCATCTGTTGGAGCGCCGGAAAGCCCGACAGCTGGACTGGAAGGCGCCGGCGCAGGAGGCGCGGCTGAAGACTGCCTAGACAGCCCAGGCGCGGTCGATGGTAGGAGGTTGGTGGTAGAGGGCGGTGAGGCCCGTCTGGAGGTGGTGGAGTGCCCATGGTGTTGGGGGCAGTTAGCTCTTCTGTGCCCTTGGCCGTGACACTTTGAGCATTTGATTCCATGAGACAGGAAGGCTGGCCAGGCTTCACCCTTGATCCTGATCTCAAAGCGAGTAGGCAGTTTGTCTATGGTGATGCCGTCGTGGAGGAGGATGAAGGCCTCCCGTCGGCCGTCGGTGTATGTGAACTCTCCAGCCCTCAGCAGCTTGGGGGTGATAGAGGTTATGCGCCCATAGCGGGAGAGGGCATCAACGATGGCGGCGTCCCCTACAAAGAAGGGCAGATTTCCGACTGTTATTCTCGTCGAGCTCTTCCTGAAGGGGAAGGTCCTGATGAGGGTTCCTTCGATCTCAAGGCCCTCCCGGATCAGGTGTTCCGCCAGGGATTTGTTGTCGAGTCCCACCAGGTAGTGCCCATTAACCTTGGCGAATTGGACAACATTTCTGGGTCCTCCGACCACTCTTTCTATAGCCTTCAGGTATTGGTATGACTGGTAGTCCGGGCAGTACTCCAGGTATACGCACTGCTCCTCGTTGCAAGACGCCTGGCGAGCCCTGGCCTCCATGACGTGTGCCCTCGTGGACGTGATCTCTTGGACCCGGGGCATCCATTGCGACGACGGTCGCTCTCGGCGAGATGTGCCAGCGCCGTTGGATCGCGCTGCCGATGCAGGTAAATCCGCCGATTCGCGGCGCCTCTTCCTGCCCTTGACGACAGTAAAAACGTCGTCAGTTCCAGGGTTCAAGTCCTCAGCGCAATCTGCCCAGTTTCTTAGGACTTGGGCAGCGTCATTGAATGTTGCAATCTTAATGCCTGCCGGCGAATTTGCATAGTCTTCATGAATTCCGTTTTTCGGCGAATTTTTTTCACCGGATTGAGATAGGATGCTGGGCCTTCCAGGCATTTGTCCAGCAGATCCTGTGCTCCTTGGCGATGCCGAATTCGCCATGTCTATGTACATTTCATCGCTCGCCAGATGAGAAAACGGCGAAGCTCGCTTTTTGATTTATGATAATTAAATATGAATCAGTAATTTAGGTTTAACAGAAAAATATCTGACGAGAGAGGTGTCAAATTATTTTGACAAACATAAGCAGTTTTAAGATTCTAAGCGGTTTTTGGAAGGAATGTTGTTTGTTTGTTTGCTAAGTGAACTGATCTCCCTCGCCTTCTCTTTGGATGAATGTGGCCATTCAATATACAGTTACGAGCGTCATTCCTCATCTCCTAATCAACTCTGTCACCGTTTGCTTTTTTTTTTTTGGAATGGCGCCCTCCTATTGGTTGGCTACGATCACGCCACTTTTGCCCCCCCCCCCCCCCCCCCCATAATGCCTCCCCCACTCGCTTTTTCGTTTTTGCAACTATTGTGTTGGAGCGGGTCGCTCCTTAAATAAATGCATATATTAGTTAATAACTAAATGGAATCCTCTCTTTCTTTTTCCCAGTATGAGACGCCTACGGAAGCCAACAGTACATAGACAGATAAAGCACATAGGCTATAGTTATTAACTAATATATGCATTTATTTAAGGCGCCAATTTATAATTGTAACAAATAGTATTTGAATAAAAGCATTCAATCGGGTAAAACACGGGCGTTGCCCGGGTCATTCGGCTAGTGTTTGTATATAAGAGGGTTGATAGGGAATGCGTAGACTCTGCCAGTGGATTATTGTGCGGAGAGGCTTGAAGCGTTCTCTGTGTGCTTGATCCGTGTCTGGTGATCTCGCATACCTGTATAACCCGGATAAGGAGCGCCTTATCAGCGCTGCAATAAAAGATAAGAACTGGCTTTTTTATACTAATCGAGAGTTTTTATTTACGTCCTTTCTTTAATTTATTTTTTTTTTTGTATTTCTGAGTGTAGGGGTTTTCTCTGTGTTAAGTTACTTTTAATTTTGGCCTTAGGTTTTTGTGTGCAAACTGTACAAAGTAACTTTTGTCAGAGAGGATCTTTATTTGTATTAATAATTAACTTCCTGGCAAAATTTCCATCTATATTTTGGCCATAGATTTGAAAGGGTCACTTTGCTACCTAAACACCACTTTGGAAGATTGTAAATATTTTACTTGACCCCTTCAGGATCTCATGAAATAAAGTCCGCCCTGTACTGAAAAGAGCCATTAGTTCGAAACCGTGGTATACAGGTGGACGTTTTTCAGTTCATCAAAGCTGGTGTTGTGGCTTTGTCAACAACCCGAGGACACTAGTTAGCGGCGACGGTCAATAGATGACGTATAGTTTCGACGTCAATTTTGATGGGTTAGGCGACCTTTATTTTTATAAATCCTTATAATATCGGTAAGATTTCACTCAAACGACTTAATACGTACATTAAGGTAGATGCATTTTTTTAGCGTATTAGCTACAAATACCTCGTTTAGTTACATTAACAGTAGCAGATCATTCTGATTACGACACAGATATATTTAAATACATCTTAGTCAATTATACAGACTACCCCTTTTCTACAATCTAATTTAAGAGAGAGATTGATAATTGTGTATTCGTTGTGGCTATGTTCTCGTCACAGTTAAGGATTCCTTCTAGAAAGTAGGAGCTGGGTAGATCAAGCTACCGTTTGTTCTATCTAGGTAAAACAAGAGCTAAAATCTCACGATTACATCCAAGCCAACGAAATCCGTTTAAGAAGACGGCCAGCATCTCGAATTTAAAAAAATATATAATTTGGTTTCCAGAAAGATGAAGTCTCATCAGACTCCACAAAAAGTTTGCAAATAAAGAACCCACCCAGCTACTGATTCAGAAGTTGAAGTTTAGAAGGAAGTGGGATTCCCGCGGAAGTAACTACGGATCTGATTCACACATTTTCTCTTTTTGTTGTTGTTAACACATTTTCCTCTGTCCTCCAGTTGACACCTTCAGAATTATATTGCTTCTTTAATTGCTTAATTTTAGCATGTTCTTAGAAAACGAAACAGAACCATTACAGGATGATTTCTTATTGCGTACAATCTTTAACGGCAAGTTATTTACGTGTAGATAAGGAAAAACCTTTTCCTATGAGTGTATTTTGGATAGAAATTCAAAATTTTATCAAATTTATCAAAAAATATATAAATAAAACCATATATCTCTTTTGAACACATGCAATTTATTCAATTTATTATAGCATTCCTATAGAAATTTAAATTCTTTGCCGTAGAGAAGTAGGGAAGTATATTTGCAAAAGTTCTGGTAGATTTCTTATTTTACTCCGGTCAGGAATCAGAACTATTTGTCATTATTTAAACATAACTCTCTCTCTCTCACCAACAACTTTAATAAAAATAACGCATATCCTTTGAAAACTTGTTTTTTTACTAAGTTATTAGAGTATTCTTTTTGGTTTCAACTAAGTATATGTATAAATATATGTCAATATACACCACATTTTCATATGTACCATAATTATAAATCAACGCGTTAGCTTTACTATTATAAGTGCAGTAAACTCTCCTACAACGCGATTAATATGTTCCGTGTTGTATGATATCGCGTTATAGGAATTCGCGTTGTACGAAATAAAACTTGTATAACGCAAATGTTGTTAGGGTAAATTGTTTTATTTTATAACGCGTTATACGAAAATTCGCGTTGTATAAATAAATTTGTCGCAATTTTTTTCATCGCGTTGTAAAAACTCGCGTTATAGGAGAGTCTATTGTATGTAAGTATCAACAAGACAATCAAGTTCATGTGACACAAATCGTTTCCTTAGACGACTGCATCCTCTATGCCTAACTGATTGTGAGTAAAGGGAGAGATATATTTTGACGTTGGTTCTTCATACATGTTATAAACATTGTGACATTTCTGTCGTCAACATTATTCAAGGATCGTGCCACTTTCAGGAGGTATTGCTTCACCAACTTCCACGCTAACCATTTATGGGATGAGGATAATTCCCATGAAATGATCGATTCACGTCACCTCCATCAGTTTCGTTTTAATGCCTGGACCGGTATTCCTTTTGTTCTTCCACAACAGCTAACTGGTCAAGAGCATCTGCAGTTTCTGCAAAAGTAACTTTAAGCCCAGCTCTAAGATATTCCAAGCCATATGGCGGCAGCATGATGATGCTCCACTCCACGTCTATGATACATTCCGTCAATATATGGATGTAATCTACCAGTCGAGGTCGCTTGTCCCTTCACAAACACAGGCAACAGCACAACAGGACGCAAGTCTCCTGATTTTAGAACTTAGGAATACGAACATTATTATTTCATAGTACCAACCCCCACATGAATTAAATTATATTTTCAATTCATATGTCAATTTATATGGGATGAATCCAAATTAAAAGTTGTAATGTTTCTTTAGGAATTTTCAACTGGACATGCGTCGGACCTGGAGACTGTTGGGTTCTGCGCTGCCTGGAGAATAGAAGCTCCATCTATGCTTCCTTTTTTCCTGTGGTGAATCTGTATAAGACCGGTGGTCGTAATAAAGCTATATGTGTGTGTATTTTCAGTCTAATTTATGTCTCAAAATATTATTCGTGATGCTAAATAACTCTGCCAGGATAGAAGCTTAATATCCTTTTTAAAAGACTTGTGGAAATATATTGTTTAAACAACTTATCCATTAAACGGAAGTAGAGATAAATATACTTTTACCATTAGTGCTTGGGGGTTGCAGTTTTCCCGAAATTCAAAACAGAATCTTATAATGTGAAAAAATAGTACAAATGTGATATTATACTGGGATAAGGTGCATAAATTTTGAAAAAGGCAACTCCTTATCGTGCAACTAAAAGTTGCTGATGGCTTGCGCCATCTATCGGAATAAACATCAACTATTCTCGTTGATTTTTAATTATTCCAAAATTGGATAAATACCCATTCTTGATTAATCAAGAATGGGTATTTGCCCAATTCTGGAATAATTAAAAATCAACGATAATAATTGATATTTATTCCGATAGATGGGGCAAGCCATCAGCAACTTTTAGTTGCACGATAAAGAGATGCCTTTTTCATAAAGAATCTTATAAATTACTAGCGATGTGTACCTGGCTTCGCCCGGGTTTTATCTGACTAAAAGTTTGCCTAACGAATATTATTGATAATAATATTCCGGAACATACAGAATATTATGATAATAATGATAAAAATATTCGTTACATCATATATTTATATTTTTGAAAATAGAGCAATCCATAGATAAATCTTTAATTAAAAAGGCATATATTGGATCAAAAAGGTTTATTTTACCAATATTTCAGCTGGCTGAACGCCAACCTTTATCAAGGTGTTATAACATTTTAAACACGTTATAATTTTAACATTTTAATTATAACATTTTAAAACATGTTATAACACCTTGATAAAGGTTGGCGTTCAGCCAGCTGAAATATTGGTAAAATAAACCTTTTTGATCCAATATATGCCTTTTTAATTAAATATATATTTATGAAAAAACAATAGAAAAAAATAAAAGATAAGTGGGTCAGGTGTTGATATTAAAAATAAAGAAGGCATCTCCTGACCACAAGCACATGTGCTTTTTAGATGGCAGAGCGCCATCTAAAAAGCACATGTGCTTGTGGTCAGGAGATGCCTTCTTTATTTTTAATATATATTTATATAATATATAAAATATATTTTTCGAGCAAACATATCCACGCTCTCTACTGAATAGATTTTAAAAAATATATATATAAATAAAAATATCTAGAGATATACTACATGATCTTAGCCAGAAGGTCGAAAAACGATATTTTATATACTACTCTGATCAAAAGGTTTCGACACTTTGCTCATAAAATCCTGAAAACTCAATATATTTTCTCCCGGTTTGTGGCGAAGGCAAGCGTCGCCCTTGGCTTGGAGACCTGCCAATTTTCAAAAATCACGCGCCACAACAGCGCGAGCAGCGGCTGTTCGAAATGAATCCATTTTGCCCGTGCTTCGAATTCGTTAATCACCGAAATGGTGGATAAACGAATTCGCATCAAGTTCTGTGTGAAAAACGAATTCAAGGGTGCTGAACATTTTTGGATGTTGCAAACAGCCTACGGGGATGCCGTCAGGAGCCGAAGACGAGTTTTCGAGTGGTGCAAGCGCTTCAAGGAGGGCCGGGAAGAAACCGCCGACAACGAGCGTTCCGGAAGACCGTCCACATCAACCACGCCTGAAAAAGGGGATAAGGTGTTGGAACTGGTGCATGAATACCGACGAATAACTGTCAGGGAGGTCGCCGAAGAAGCAAGGATATCATTCGGGTCGACTCAATCGATAATGAAGGACATTTTGGGAGTGAGAAGACTCAACGCCGTTCTCGTTCCCAAAGATTTGACTTTTGATCAAAAGAACACCTGGAAAGAAACGGCCAGTCTCAATCTCGAAGCGACAACCGACGACCCCGAATTGCTGAAGAGGGTCATTACTGGAGACGAAACATGGATTTACGGCTTTGATTCGGAAACTACCCAACAGGCATCGGAGTGGCGCTTCAAAAATGAGCCGAGACCAAAGAAAGCGAGGAAGGCTCCCAGCAAAGTCATGCTTAGTCAAGCAAGGTCATGTTGACGGTGTTCTTCGACCAAGGCATCGTTCATCATGAATTTCAATAACAAGGCTCTACAATAACTGCTGACTCCTACCTGGGAGTTTTGAGGCGATTGAGGACATGCTAACCGACCTCGACCTTACACCGTTAAATAATGGAGAGAACACCTATCTATTTAAGTTCACAGGCACAGAATCCGCAATAGACATCACGCGATAAATTACAACGGCGGCGCCAAGCGATAAAAGGCTGGAACTAACGCTTTCTGTTTTACATTTTTTTTAAAAGCACATTAACCTTTTTAGTTTTTCGAATAGCCTATATTTTAAACGAAATCTTCAGCTACCTACATGCGAAATTTCATAATGATTGATTCTGTAGATTTTGCGCAACGCGATAACAAACATCGATTTTGGATTTCATTTTTATAGATATGAGGAAGGATATATTAAGACTATATATATATATATATATATATATGAATTGAAACATTTTATTTTTTTCTTATATGTGTGTTTCAAAATATTTTTCTTATCATATAATCTTTAATAGTGTAACAGAAAAAAGTATTCGTTCATTGAATCTAAAAATGTGCAACCTGTATCAGCTTTTCTCCCATAAATATTCGGTTTGTGCTTTGTAAGTCATCGCCTATTTCTTCTTCTCGGTGCGCTTTGTGAGTCATCTTCGATGTCTTCTTCTTGGGTGCTTTGTGAGTAATCTTCGATGTCTTTTTCCTGGGTGCTTTATAAGTCATCTTTAAAGAGTCCTTTGGTGGCATGGGAGTCAGTATCTATGTCTTTCTCTAGGGTGTTCGGTGATTTGTGAGTCACCTTCTATGTCTTCTTCTTTGGTACATTGCGAGTCATCTTCGATGTCTTCTCCTTGGGTGCTTTGTGAGTCATCTTTTATGTGTTCTTCTTGGGTGCTTTGTGAGTCAACTTCTATGTTTTTTTCTTTGGTACATTGTGAGTCACCTTCGATATCTTCTTCTTGGGTGCATTGTTAGTCATCTTCTATGTCTTCTACTTGGTTGTTTTGTGAGTCATCTTCTATGTTTTTTTTTAGTGTTTTGTGAGTCATAATTTATGTCTTCTTCTTGGGTGATTTGTGAGTCATCTTCTATGTCTTCTTTCTGGCTGCTTTATAAGTAATATCTGATGTTTCTTCTTGGGTGCTTTGTAAGCCATTTTATATGTCTTCTTTAGAGTGGTCCTCTTGATCATCTGGGTCTAAGTAAGGATAAATTACACAAACGTTAATTATATACCTTGTTATACGACGACTTTGGTGGTTTATGAATATCTACACTTCTTGGATCAAATCGGAGTTTTTTCTTATGACTTTATGTGGTCCGAAGTAACGTCGGATTAGTCTTTCATAAAATCTACTTTACGCAAAGAAATAAAGATCCATATGAGGTCCTCGGCTGGTAGATTATGTTCCTGGGATGTGCCTCATAGCGGAGTTAATTGCTTTCCTGAGATCTCATGGCCTGAATACGTGCCAGTTGTCGCGATTCTTTGGCTCGTCACCCTAGAGTTTAGATGAAGTCATCATCTTGTTCTGGAACGAACTTGAGAAATAACAAGTCTAATGGGATATCGGCTTCATGCCCTTATAAAAGAAAACATGGAGTGAAACTAGTAATTTTTGTCTCATAGTGTTATATGCAAACGTAATGAATGAGATTATCTAATCCTATTTTTTTCTGGTTGACGTCCACATACATTGCTAGCATGTCGACTATGGCCCAATTCCACCTCTCCCTGAGGTCGTTTCTGTGCGGATGGTGGGCGGTCGCTGTCCACTAGATTATTCTACAATGTCTGTTCAGATCGTGGATCATCAAAGATGTTCTACCTCTATCTGTGATCGATTCCCTCGGTGCGCACATATCCAATTAAAATTGTGGAAATTCAATCCGATTCCTTTAATAATAGCTCCTTTGTAATATCATATTTTGTCAGGTAGTCCGTGCAAACAATAATCTGGCGGTTGACACATGTTGATGTTGGAAAAATATCCTAAGAAGTCCATTACATCTTTTCCGAAGGCGGCTTTAGGCACCGGTATTGGCTGTAAATGTCCCGTAAAGAGTTTGGGCTGATTTTGGCGTCATATATTATAATCTTTTCAGTTAGCCAAATGCCTTCTAACGGTCCTATGCATTTCAGGCCAATAAGAACTTCTTATTCGAGCATAGGTGCTGGTGAAACCGAGATGTGTAAACCGAGAGCAGTGGGCGAATCAGCTTCTCATTATTTCTGGTCGTAGATGGCAAAGGATCACCAGGAGCCATTCTCTTCCCATTGGATCCTTAATTAAAAAAAATAATATCATCAACTTTTAAAAAGGACTTACTAGAGGTCTCTCGTTTGATCTTGTCAGCTATCTTCGTAAGGTCCGGATCTTTCATTTATTCCTGATCGGAATTTTGTTAAGCCACTATGCTAGGAGTGTCTTCTGTGTCTTCACTACAGCTTAGAGGACTTCTTGATAGGAAAATTGCGTCTTATACGTGACAGTGACATCAAATTATTGCAGTCGAAGGCCCCATCTTGCTAACCTTCTACCTGGGTTCATGAAGCTGGGGCATGAAGCCAACAAAAAAGTGGTGGCCTGTGACGACAGTGAATAGGCGTCTAAATACATATGGCCAAATTTATTGATAGCTTAAATGATTAGTAGTCGAATAATATTTTTTGTCAATTTTAGTGTTCTAGATGCATAAGCGATGGTTCTTTATTTTCCATTCTGGAATAAGACTGCACCTATTCCATAGTTTCTTGTATCAGTTTTTATTTCTGATGAAGGTATATAATCACATTTTCAAAAACAGGTTCGGAAATAAGCGCTTACTTTAGAGCTTCATATGCACAAAGATTTCGGTTGCAACAAACTGTTTTACATTTATTTGAAAGTACGTTCAAGGGTTGTGCTAAAAGGGCATAAATGGAGTGAAACGACGATAGAGTATGAAGAAAACTTCTTACATTTTAATGAATATAGTATAGCGAAGTCGCATACCGTTTTAGGCATTAGACCTACTCCATTTCCACTAAACCTCCCGTTCGAGAACTTTGAAGGTTTTTGCCCCTAATTTGCATTTTTCAGTATCAAGGCACAACCAATTGAAGGCGCCGTATACGTATGCTCTGTATCATCGGAAAAGACGATTATATAATCGAAAAAAACGAGATAGATTATCTATTTGGGTTATAAAAGCTGTTTTCTCTCGGCCTGATACTTCAAGTCGACCTGCCACTACCCAGATTGTAGGTCTATGGAAGAATAGAATTTAGCTTCCCGCAGGCAGTCCACGATGTCGTCGATCCTTGGGAGCATTTAAACATCTTTTTTTTTTGTTATTTTGTCCGACAGCGATAAACGGCGTAGAATATCCATTCAGCTGCCATCATTTTTTTTCTCATCAAGACGATAGATGATTCCTACGGGCTTCCAGGAGGTTGCACGATACAAATTTCATCTTGAAATGAATTGGTATTCTAATGATGCTATCGATAAGGTCGTTGCTTGATGAATAGGTGACGCCCATTGTCGACGTAAAGGGTTTCATCCCAATTATTTTGCCTTGTTATGCGCTCATATGCATCCAGCTATGGAGATCTTCACCAGACCCCTAGGAAACCATAGAAGGAGGTGGGACTTTATTTGGTAGGTGTTGAACATATAAAGAACCCACCTGCTTTGCTGCCTCGAATTTGACATTCATCTATTTGTGCGCGTATTAGCTATATTCAATATGTCCATTTTATTAGCGCTCTGCTTGGTTGTTCAATATCACGTAGCCTTATTCGGCCAATAAGCGTGCAAAGTTTCTTTAGGTCAGAAATTATATCGACTTTATAAAGAAATATATTAAATATGAGTCGTGAATTTTATTTTAGAATGTTTCATCTCTCTTTTTTGGTAACATTAAAATACAGTATCATTGTAATTTTGTCATTTCATCTGTGTACTTTTAAAAATTTCCAAGTTGAGAGAAAAAGTATCCTCAATTGAATATTTCCTTACAAATTCACTCAATTAAATGAATCCATCAATATGTGATAAAAATATTTAATAGATATATCATATATGCACCATGATGGAAATCAATTGAAAAGATCAAAAATTTGGAAAATATGAAATAGGAATACTACTCTGATCAAAAAGTTTCGACACTTTGCTCATAAGTTGAAAAAACTTTATTATTCTACCAAATTCAAATTGTCCCCTTCAAAGTAGTCCCCGTTGACCGCGATGCACTTCAGCCACCTTTTTTTCCAGTCGGCAAAACACCTCTGGTAGTCTGTTTTCGGAATCGCCTTCATGGCCTTCTTCGATTCCGCTTTGATTTCTTCTATGCTCTGAAATTTTCGACCCTTTAACTTTTTTTTGAGCTTTCCAAAAAGGAAGAAGTCGTAGTGGGCCAAATCGGGACTGTAGGGGGTTGGGAAAACACATAGGTTGAGTGGTCCTGCAGGAACTTCGAGATTTTGAGGGCTGTGTGCGCCGACGCGTTATCGTGGTGGAGGATCCACGACTTGCTCTTCCACAGCTCCGGCCGTTTCTGCCTGATCGCTTCCCTCAAATGCCTCAAAACTCCCAGGTAGTAGTCAGCAGTTCTTGTAGAGCCTTGTTGTTGAAATTCATGATGAACGATGTCCTGGTAGTCGAAGAACACCGTCAACATGACCTTGACTTTGCTGGGAGCCTTCCTCGCTTTCTTTGGTCTCGGCTCATTTTTGAAGCGCCACTCCGATGCCTGTTGGGTAGTTTCCGAATCAAAGTCGTAAATCCATGTTTCGTCTCCAGTAATAACCTTCTTCAGTAATTCGGGGTCGTCGGTTGTCGCTTCGAGATTGAGACTGGCCGTTTCTTTCCGGGCGTTCTTTTGATCAAAAGTCAAATCTTTGGGAACGAGAACGGCGTTGAGTCTTCTCACTCCCAAAATGTCCTTCATTATCGATTGAGTCGACCCGAATGATATCCCTGCTTCTTTGGCGACCTCCCTGACAAATATTCGTTGGTCTTCACGCACCAATTCCAACACCTTGTCCACTTTTTCAGGCGTGGTTGATGTGGACGGTCTTTCGGAACGCTCGTTGTCGGCGGTCTCTTCCCGACCCTCCTTGAAGCGCTTGTACCACTCGAAAACTCGTCTTCGGCTCATGACGGCATCCTCGTAGGCTGTTTGCAACATCCAAAAAGTTTCGGCACCCTCGAATCCGTTTTTCACACAGAACTTGATGCAAATTCGTTGATCCTCCATTTCGGTGACTAACGAAATCGAAGCACGGGCAAAATGGCTTCACTTCGAACAGCCGCTGCTCGCGCTGTTGTAGCGCGTGATTTTTGAAAATTGGCAGGTCTTCAAGCCAAGGGCGACGCTTGCGTTTGCCACAAACCGGGAAAAAATATATTGAGTTTTCAGGATTTTATGAGCAAAGTGTCGAAACCTTTTGATCAGAGTAGTATGTTATTATATATGAGGTATGCAAAATATATAAACTATGCGAAAATCTAAAATACTCTATAAGCATTCTGGTATACCGTTTATTCCGTTTTATCAGTATTGGCATGAATATCAAGTATCATTTCAAATTATAAAAATAGAATAAAGTAGATGCAAAAAAAGGTAAATGTTTGTGATAGACAAACACGGTGTGTTTGTAACAAATCCCGCTTGCAGACATGGAGGCCCTGTTCAAGGACATTTCTAGGAAGAGGATCCGACTTAAAAAAAAAGGTAAGTAACAAGTTTGACAACAAGTTACAGGAAGATGTCCGCAGACGGTGAAATCTCCTGTGGTACCTTCATTTCAACAGGTAATGCAACGGTTGAAAGGTTTGCCCCTTTCTGCAACCTGAGGTCTGGGCGCATTGTGTATCGGTTGTTCTTTAAAAGTGCAAAAGAATTCCTGAATACTGGAATTGTCATCAGCCTTATTACCATGATCATACAACCCCATTTAAACTTTCCTGTGTGCGTGTGTAGACTTTGAATATAAATAGAAAATAAAAATATATATATGTTTCAAAAAGTAATAAAAAAACTACAAGGTTTCTAAAAAGTTTAATTTATCAATAAAAAAAATCCAATTGTGATCATTAATTAAAACTTATTAAATAAAAGTAATTAACATTTTATGCATTTTAATATTATCCTTTAAATAATAAAATATGTTACAAAGCCTTATTAATTATACGTATATATATATGTGGTGTAATAATAATAAGGTGGGGAAAGAGAAATAAGGACA
>CP092871.1:45769230-45898949 GCA_030710605.1 Cordylochernes scorpioides
ATACAATCCAGTTCAATTCATTATTTTACATAATTAACCAAATAAAATTGTCCAAAGAGAAAAACAAACAACAAAGCAAGCATCGCAATTCTTTTCCTTCTAAGTTTCTCTCTCCCTTTTCCAATTTAAAAGAAAGTTGTAAATAAATTTGCAAAATTGATCAACATTTTTACACCTCTCTTTATCGTCTACAAATTCATCAAGCTGTCCAATACGACCAAATTTGTTTTCCCTATAAACCCAGAAAATTGGGCAATTCATAAGTAGATGTTTCGAGTCCTGAATTTCACCTCCGCAGAAGCATCCTGGTTCCTTCACCGCGCCGATAGTTGCCGAAAATTTCCCAAAATTACCATGATCTGTAATGAATTGGATATTATAAAAATTTTGACGGAAAATTCTTGGGATTCCAGATACGAAAAAGCTTCTGAAAATTTCATTAGTATTATCAAAAATTTATTTCATTTTTGCGTGTAAGAATGATTTGACTATACTTGGAGCATGGGGTTCGTAAGTAATTAGATCTTCAGTGGACAGTTGAGCTAGATCATGTTTGATTATTCTAGATTCTATATAGTCTGTTAGGAGTGGAAATTTTGCCAAACTATGCACACAGTTTGATGAAGTGGTTTTATATGCTCTAACTGCCCATAAAATGATCTGGTACTGCATAGAATTCAGTTTTTGTTCAGAACGATTGTTTAAATATTTAAACCAAATTTCTGAACCGTATGTAAATACAGGCCTTATTATTGTTTTATATAAAGTTAACCTCTTTTGAGTATCTAAACCCCACATATTGCCGCTTAGTGAACATAATAATTTTTCATACGCCCTGCCTTACACAGAATATCATTTACATGCGGAGTAAAGTTAACTTTATTTTTCCATTTATGATTTGAAAATATCATTTCCAGAATTTTTACTTGCTTGACCGGCCTAATTATATTGTTATTAACCTTAATAGGTATTTTTGTCTGTTATGCAGGTATAGAAAATTAGTTTACTCTGTACTGATCGTTAATTTATTTCTATTACCCCATTGGATCACATAATTTAAGATGTATCCACTTGCGGTTTTTAGTCTTCAATAGTCTTATTCCAGCAAATTATTGTAACGTCGTCTGCATAACATATAATATCTGCATTCATTGATTCAAAATTTATCAACAAATCATTTAGCAAAATATTCCATAGAAGTGGTGATAAAGGTCCACCCTCTGGACATCCTTTAGTTAGTTTCTTATAAAAAGTTTCTGATTCGTATGTAAATTTCACCTCCCTTTCATTATTCAAATAATATTTTATGATCCGTATTAAATCTGAGGGAACATTATCATTATCCATTCTTTTTATAATGCAGGCCACCATGCATTGTCGAATGCACCAGCTATATCTATAGCTATCAAGGAAGTCAATTATTTTTGTTTATAAAATAAAAGGATTTAAAAGAGCGAATGTTTCTTTTATACATAAAACAAACTTCTACTGTCCTTACTGCGATGAAAAAATATATTGGGAGGGCTTGGCTCATCAGTGGTGAACCCTCCCAGCGGTTTCGCCAATTTCGCCAAAAAAAAAAATAACCAAAGCAGATCAAGAGATCAACTTAGAAAAGTCCTTCTTCACCGTGACCGCACACCTCAGCCGAAACAGTAGACTCTTAAGCCAACTCTGGTGTCCATTTAGTCACTAATCCACCATATTCATCAGACCTAGCACCTTGTGACTTTTTTTTCATTTCCAAAAATGAAGTTATTGTTAAAAGGGATAAATTTTGACACTGATGATGAAGCACTGCAAGCCTTTATTAATGTCGTTAATTCCATCCCCGAAGATGACTGGTGTAAGTGCTTCGATAATTGGTTTTCAAGTATGAAATATTGCATAGATGCTAAAATATGCATGTAGAATTTTATGGTATAATTAATCTTTAAATAGTTTAATTATTTAATATTTATTACAGAGCCTTTTGTAGTGACCCTTGTATCTATACTATTTTCCCCTAACCTTCTTCTTAATGTTGGTTGAGTATGTATGTTATATTGTTCTTTGTTATGTGATGTTTCTTAGTATCGAATTTAAATTGGGCGAGTTGCTCAAAAAGGTTTTAATTGCGAATTTATTTAGAGCGGTGGGGTATTGATATGAATACTGTTGGATAGAAAATGTTGGGAATAGATTTGTAATTTGGGGATTTCGAATTGAGAAGGGCTATGGAAATGTCTTAAAATAAATTATAAAGGATTTTGACATGATTTTAGATTCCTTAAGATATTCTGAAAATTTTCTATTTTAAAGGTTTAAAGTGAGCAATGGCTATGAACACGTTTAGTAAGGGTCTTTAGGGTATTTATTTTATGGGGCTGAGAGGGCAGTATGAGGAAAAATGGATATAGTCGGAGTGAAAGATGATTATAGAGTAAACAGTTTTCGGAATTGTTGTTGCATGCGGATGAGATTTTTACATCTAGAAAATGAAGGCAATTGTTTTTTTTTTTCGTAAGTGAAATTCAAGTTTTCCAGAATGTTTTTGGTTTGATTTTCGGGGCAGATACAAAATATGTCATAAATATATCGACAACATAAGGCTAAATATGACGGGAATATTGAGGTTATCCAACTTTCCATGCGACGCGTGACATTTCCGGCGAATGTGGTTGAAAGAGAGCTCCTCGTGGAAGGACCTTTTATCTGTTCATAAGCTTGGAATCGCATGTCAGGATATTGGTTTCAAGGCACAGGGCTATAAATTTAGTTATTTACTTTACAGTGATCTGAGCAACATAATTATCATCAGATGGTGTGGGAGACTGGGCTAAAGGGATTCAACATCGAACGAGGCCATGATCTCGTTTTTGGGGCTTAGCATTTGAATATTTATTCTATGAAGGTGGTGGGGTTGTAAATGAAGAATGGGAAGTTTTGGTGCTTTATTATGGGCTTGGAAAAGGCTGAGATGAACTAAGAAAGAGGTGCCTTTTATCTGCTGGTAGTAATTGCCTGTGACTGTGGTGCTCTTGAGACAGATATCTGCGAGTTTCATGATCGTGAGGTAGTCCGGAAATGCTACTTTATTTTTCATTAGGAGATTTTGTAGGGAGTTTATTAGTAAATTATGTGGTAAGCTTATATATAGATCTATGACGTCATAGGAAACAATTTGGTGAATAGGTTCAAGTTTTAAATTCTTGATGTTCTGTAGGATATCTTCGGGAAATTTTATAATATGGAGTAGGTTTTTGGTAATTTCACGGAATCTGTTGGCTAAAGGTTTGGAAAGAAAATAAGCTGGTGATTGATGATAGGCAACTATTGGTCTGAGGGGGATGTTTTATTATGGATTCTGGGGAGGCCGTAAATCTATGGATGAGTTCCAGGGTCTTCCAGTATTTGTTTTTATAAGGACTTATCTATAATTTTGTTCTTAGGGAGTTGATGGATGGACTTTTAGAAAATTTTTAGGCTTCTTGTGGTTCAATTTTGATGAAGAAATCGATATTGTTCAGGTGGGATTTCATTTTATTGATATAGTCTTCGGTGTTTGGAATTACCATACTTACCCCCTTTGTCTGCTCTTGAGATTAGAATATTTTTATTTCTGTATTGATTACACTGGTCAACAACATTTTTGTCCAAGAGAACCTGATGGTGTTTCTAGAGTAACTTTTAATGCTGAACTCAAAAATCAAATCAGATTTTTTCCATCACTCATGGGTTTTGCGTGACAGCCTTTTTTTGATATTAGGATAAATACAGCAAAAATATTACGTAAGCATTTTTGCATAAACCTTATTACATTACACTGATTTATCAAAAATTATTTTTCTTTGTCCCAAAAGAAACAGCATCTTATCTAAATTTAACTATTTGTGCTGATTCCAAATATACTTTTTTTTCTATCACGCAAGAATTTTGAGATACACCTACTTGAAATTTGGAAATGTTTTTTTTTTTTATATATAGGCCTATATGAACGAAATATATTTATTTTATTGAGAAGTAGTGACAGTGGATTTTTTTCTATACTTTCTTGTGGTACATCCTTCTTGAGTGTCCAGCAGTAGTCAGCAAGCATACCGGGACTCCATTTACCTTGGTACCGCTTCTCCATGCTTGATATATCTTGATGAAACCTCTCACCATGTTCATCGCTAACTGCACCAAGATTATCTGGAAAGAAATACAGATCTGAATGCAGGAAATGGATCTTGGGATACATGTTACATCCCAGTGCCTTGTAGGAAAGCAACATATCATTAACTATGTCTCGGTAATTTTCAACCTTGACACTTCCTAAGAAGTTCTTGCAAACGTTTCTAAAGGAATTCCATGCTGCTGCTTCAAATTCATTTAAACTATTTTGAAAATTTGCATCTTGCAGAAACTCTCGAATATGAGGTCCAACGAAAATGCCTTCTTTAATTTTCGCTATAATAAGTAAATATTTTCTGAATCGATCAGGGGAGGATTTACAATATTTTTATGTCCTTGAATAAAAATTTCACGGTTTGGCCAGCTTTTTTTAATGTAATGCCTTTCCCTATCTCTGCTACCCCACTCACACAGAAAACAACAAATTTCGTATATCCAAGCTGTAATCCACGCAAGAGAGCAATGACTTTCAAATCGCTGCATATTTTCCAACCGTATCTTTCATATTCTATCTTTTTCAAAAGCAGTTTCATGTTTTCGTAAGTATCTTTCATGTTGGATGCATGTGCTATTGGCACTGATGGGAACTTATATCCGTTGTGAAGGAGAACAGCTTTCAAACTAATTTTTGAAGAATCGACGAATAAAGGCCACTCTTCTGTATCATGGTCATGACCAAGCGCTTCCATTAGACCAGGGGTCTCCAAACTTTCCAGCCTTAGGGCCATACTGATGGGGTCTTTCCAGCCTTAGGGCCATACTGATTACTCCAGTAAGTTCCGAGGGCCAAGATGGCAACACTGCATATTATTAATTTTCCTGTATTAATTGTTATGTTTATTTGTTATTAAATGTTATTATTAATTGTTGCTTTTGTGTGTGATTTAGCAGAATGGAAAAGAAGCGAAAAATTGATAGTGAATGCAGAAAATTCAAAGATCAGTGGAACATTCAGTATTTCGTAATTGAGTCCAGTAACATGGCGCTATGTTTGATTTGCAATGAAAGCATAGCCGTTCTCAAAGAATATAACATGAAACGTCATTATGAAACAAAACATTCTCAAAATTACTCAAAATATACAGGAATTGTGCGGACAGAAAAATTCGAAGCTTTGAAGCGCGGATTGAAATCGCAGCAATCTTTATTTACAAAAGTCAAAACTGAACAAGAGGCGGCAACTCGTGCCAGCTTTCGTGTGGCTCTTGAAATTGCAAAACGTGGAAAACCATTCACCGATGGAGAAATGATCAAGGAATGCATAATTGCAGTAGTCGAAGAAATGTTCCCTGAAAAGGTAAATTTATTAAAAACTGTCAGTATGTCAGCAAACACTGTGGCTCGAAGGGTAGAAAACATCGCTGAAAATATATCCTCTCAACTGTTCGACAAAAATGGACATGTTGAGTGGTTTTCTTTGGCCTTGGATGAGTCAACGGATATGTCAGATACTGCTCAGGTGTTGATTTATATTAGAGGAGTAGATAAAAGCTATGAAGTGCACGAAGAACTTCTTGATATGTATAGTATTCATGGCACAACTACTGGTACCGATATTTTTAAAGGAGTTGAAATGGCCATTAATAAAAAGAACCTTCGATGGAAAAACTTGAAATGTATTACAACTGATGGAGGCAAAAACATGAGTGGGAAAGATAAAGGAGTGGTCGCTCTTGTGTCAAAGGCTGTAGAAAATGACGGCGGCTCAAAACCATTAGTCTTACATTGTATCATTCATCAACAGTCTTTGTGCGGAAAATGTTTGGATATGTCTGACGTTCTGAAACCAGTCATATCAACTGTTAATTTCATCAGATCTTTTGGGCTGAATCACCGACAATTCCGACAATTTATTGCAGAGATTGGAGAAACAGACTTACCTTATCATACTGCCGTACGCTGGCTTAGTTGTGGGAAAGTCCTTCAGCGCTTTTTTGAACTTCGAGCAGTGATCGAAATTTTTTTGAATGAAAAGCACCGCCCTCTTACTGAATTACAAAACAACGCATGGCTATGGAAGTTAGCATTCTATGTTGATATGACAAAACATGTGAACGAACTGAATTTGAGATTGCAAGGAGAAAACCAGCATCTTCCTGATTTATACACTAATATCAAGTCATTCCGGATGAAATTGATACTGTTTCAATCACAACTACGAAGTAAATGTTTTTCACATTTTAAAACATGTGAAATATTCAGCCACACTACTGAGACTGAGTTTCCTATCGATTTTGCAATCGAAACTTTGAGTGCTTTGAAGATAAATTTTGATACTCGTTTCTCGGACTTTGATGCCATTGCGAATCAAATTAAGATTTTTCAGAATCCTTTTGATGCTGACATTGAAACCCTAGCCCCGGAACTTCAAATGGAAATGATTGATCTTCAGTGCAGTGATATAATTAAGAACAAATATGAAAACTCATCTTTGTTGGAATTTTATAAGAGTCTTCCACTGACACAATTTGATAATTTGCATAAATTTGCTCGTGGGCTGTTTTCCGTTTTTGGTACTACTTATTTGTGTGAGAAAACCTTTTCCAAAATGAAGTACACAAAAAATGTATACAGATCTAAATTAACTGACGAGCATCTTAAATCTCTTTTAATAATTGGTACAAGTAAAATTAGTCCACAACTACAAACTATTGTCGGTGGAAAATCTCAATTACATACATCTCATTAGCATTTCATATGTCATGTTATAAGGTATGTGTTGTTCATTACTTACAATGTATAAAATGTAAGTTGGATTCATTTCAATAATTTGTTAGTTATTATATGCTGAAGTTAAATTTACTGCATAAATTATACATTTCTTTACTCATTACCATTCTGTGTTTCTTTATCCAACTTATCACAAACATTTTATTTGCTATAAAAAATATTTGTTCTCTAAAAGGAGTTTTCAAGTATGTCTCCGCGGGCCGGACAAAATCTGTCTGCGGGCCGGATGTGGTCCTCGGGCCGTAGTTTGGAAACCCCTGCATTAGACTAACAACATCATTGCAATATACTAAATCATTCTCTTGTGAAAAGAGGTCTTGAAAGTCATCTTGACGCTTGCGAAAAAAGCATACTTTTGTGCCTTTATGCAGCAGATTCCAGCCTTTTAACCTAGAGCCTATAAGTTCCCTCTGTTTTTTGGATAAATCTAAATCACGTACGTGGTCATTCAAATCTCCTTGGGTTAACAAATGAGGTTCAGATGAAGCACCTGCTTTAAAATTTGTGTCATCCGACTGTTGCTCTCGTCTATCTGAATCATCGTCACTAAATATTACATTTTCAGGAGGCTGTGGCACAGGTAAAATATCACTATGAGGAACCGGTCTCATAGCAGAAGGCAAATCTGGATATTCAACTGTATGTCTTGATTTGGATGTAATACCTGTAGTCTTTGTCAAACAAAAATAATAGTCTGAAGAATGGTCTTTAGGTTCCCTCCATATCATTGGAACCGCAAAAGGCATATGACGTTCATCTTTAATCCACCCTGTAAGACGTCGAGCACAAATTTCACAACAATGATGAGGAGCCCAAGTCTTATCTTGGTCACTGACTTTACAGCCAAAATAAAGTTGATAGCACTTTTAGATGAGCTGTGTAAAGTTTCGCCTTTAAACTTTGAGAGTTAATTCTCCACAAATATAACAGAAATTATCAGGAATATTAATGCAACGCCTCGGCAAATTGACACAGTCTAGTGCACAGGATTTATTAAAGCAAATCTCTAGAGAAGAATAAACTGATAACTTCAAATTTACCTGTCACTTCTAATGCAAATCTATTAAACAAATCGTTAAGTTCAATTTAAATATACATATTAAAACTGTTATTCAGCAAATAGGATTCCAGTGCTTGTCGTTATTTTTGAGTTGAAAGCAAAACAGTTGCATTATAAAATAAACATATTTAATTAAAAATTCAATAATTTGTTATTTAAATTAATATTTATGATTCCTAAAGAGCAAAATTTAATTAATAATAAATAAAATAAAGCTTTTGGGTCCACATATCAACTCTTCTTGTCAAAAATAAAGCGCTAGCTAATGTAATGATGTTTACTTAAAAATGCCTCAGTAACATTTTCTGCATTATTACTGTAATATACCAATTTATTGAAAGAATGGTTATCCGGAAAGAACTATGGGTGATGAAAAACTTCTGATTTCATTTTTGAATTCAGCATGAAAGGTTACATTAGAATCAACATCAGGTTTTCTCCGTCAAAAAAAAAAAAAAGGTTTTTTTGTAGATTTGTGTTTGCATTCTGTGTTTCCAAAATCATTAGCTATATAGAATCAAGCTTACACAACATATCAAAAATAACGCCGACATGAACAAAAACTTCGTTGCTTTCATATTGGCTATCATATATCCCATCATCCCACCCCTTCATAGCAGCAATAAATAAAAACAATCTTAAATAATCAATACAGAAATAAAAATATTCTAATCTCAAGAGCAGACAAAGGGGGAAGTATGGTAATTCTAAACACCGAAAAGTATATCAATAAAATGAAATCCCACCTGAACAATATCGATTTCTTCATCAAAATTGAACCACAAGAAGCCTCAAAATTTATAGCAGTTTCCAAAAATCCATCCATCAACTCCCTAAGAACCAAATTATAGATAAGTCCTTATAAAAACAAATACTGGAAGACACTGGAACTCATCCATAGATTTATGGCCTCCCCAAAATCCATAATAAAACATCCCCCTCAGACAAATAGTTGCCTATCATCAATCACCAGCTTATTTTATTTCCAAACCTTTAGCCAACAGACTCCATGAAATTACCAAAACCCTCCCCCATATTATGAAAATTCCCGAAGATATCCTACAGAACATCAAGAATTTGAAACTTGAAACCAATCATCAAATTGTTTCCTATTACGTCATAGATCTATATATAAGCTTACCACATAATTTACTAATAAACTCCTTACAAACTCTCCTAATGAAAAATAAAGTAGCATTTCCGGACTACCTCACGATCATGAAACTCACAGAAATCTGTCTCAAGAGCACCACAGTCACAGACAATTACTACCAGCAGATAAAAGGCACCTCGATGGGAAGTCCACTCTCTACTACCCTATCAGAAATAGTCCTAGCCACCATAGAATCTTGGATAACTGAAATAAAATCCAACGAAATTTTTATCTGGTTGAGATACGTAGATGATATCTTTTGCATCCTCACAGAAAATAGTGAAAATTGCATCCAGGAAACCCTCAATAGCTTCAACCCATCAATACAATTCACTATAGAAACAGAGCACCAAAGAAGCTTACCATTCCTATACATTCTGTTCACCAAAGTTTATAGAAGGCCTACCTCCCCAACGCAACACTTACATTTTTCGTCCAATTCTCCCATCTCCCACAAAATAACAATCATACGCACCTTGACAAAAAGACCCTTTACCTACTTTTTATCAAAAATGGGATAGCATAGAGAAATTAAATTTATTGAAAACCAGCTTAACCAATCTGGATACCCGCTTCCCTTAATTATAAGAAACAGATATAGACCTGGAACCCCAGAAATAACTTCAACCATTAAATATCCACCTGTTACTTACCATACACGGATTCCACAATTTTAATAGCTCGCAAACACAAAAGAATCGACATAACAGCCATCTATAGCTTCACTTCTAAGCTTCACTACCAAAAGCACACATCAGAAAAAATTAAAAAAGATTCAGTATATCAAATCCCTTGTCAAAACTGCAATAAAATTTACATCGGTGAAATCTCAAGAGACTTTTTCATTAGAATCAAAGAACACCAGAGAAATATTTCAAAGCACAACCCAAACTCTCTATTAGTAAAACACATCAATGCAACGGGCCATACTCCAGACTTCAATAGTACCAGAATCTTCCATAGAAGTGCCGCAACTAAAACCCAAAGACTAATCCTTGAAGCAATAGAAACCATCAAGAATCCAAATGCAATTAACAAAAGTATACAGCTACCATCGCAATATGTCCCCTTCTATATTAATACTCTTTTAATATATATGTGCATGTATTATTCATATCTATAATATTTGTTCTTCAAAAATTTCAATTATGTAAATTCTTATGTCCTATTTTGCATAGATATATCTTCAAAATTTTATATAATCTCTCTCTATTAACTTTTTACCTTTTAGTTTGCCGAGGAAGGGCTTGCCCGGAAGCTTCTATATACAATTAATAAAAAAAGGTTGCGGCATCTTATACCTTTTTGTAATTTGTCGAAATAAGCAAACCTGTGATAATGAACATTCGCATTTAATGTAAACATCGAAATAATTTGTATTTTTTCCGCCCCGTATTCTATTACAAAATATAATGGTTCTTAATAAATTGGTCAGAATTTGAAAAAAACACATCATAAAGCGGTAATTCTGTTGTCCAATGAAATTCGTATTAAATAGATATTACTCAAAATTTTAGAATAATAATATTCTATGAAAAAGGAAGAGTGAAGAAATTATTTACAAAGAGAGAGTTAGTACAAGAACAAGCGTAAAGGTTTGATGAGTTTATTTGTGTTAGCAGTGTGGGCATTGAACAAGGAGGAAGCAAAAGAATTCTAAAGACGGACAATATTCTTTTTCATGGAATGAAGAAGAACAGCGTTCTCTTGTTCAGTTTTTTTTTTCAGTAATATCCAAACTCGATTGGAATTCTTAAAAGAATAAATTACAGCATTTGTGTGTGTTCGAGTGAAAGACAAGCACACACACTCAGCACTATACTGAATTTATTTCCTAGATTAATTTTAAATGGAAAGGGTCATAGAGGTTTAAAGGTCAGAATAGCTCTAGAGCAAGGACAAAAGGTCTCTTGATAATTTAAACCAGTAGCTTACAATTAAAAAGCATTTTATCAAATGCTTACCAGACCTGTACCTTTATAAAGACAGAAATGATAAATTAAAAAAGAAAAAAGGCATTTCCTTTTCGGGCAACTGAAAGTTGCTTATGGCTTACGCCATCTATCGGAATAAATATCAACTATTCGTTGAAAACAATATTAAATTTGTACTATTTTTTTTCACAGAAATGATAAAGTTACCTGTTTTTTAAATGTGGTGCTAACGCCGAATGATTATAATACCATGGACTAAACAATAAAGAATTCCTAAAAATGAATAAGAAGGGATATAGTCTACTGGAGACGATTAAAGGAAGAGAACCAGCATGTTTGGACATCTTGTCCCACACTCGGAGTGGCCACAGGTATTGGAGCTGGAGGGATGTATGGAAAGAAGATCGGAAAGAGGAAGTTCGAGAATGAAATTCATGGCCAATTTCGAAAGAACACTTTAAGATATCATTGAAAAACTATCCGTAGAAAATAATATGTTAAAGAACAGGTATATAATCACAATCGAACCATAAAACTAACTATAGCAATATCATCAACCTATCAAACACCGCTCTCTCACAGACAGAAGCTACTGTAATAACCACAAGGCCTTAAATACAAGACTTCTATAAAATGGATCCATTCAGAACCTTCAGTAGCATGCAACAAATCATAAGCAACTTCACTCATCAAAATGAAAATCAGATCAGAAAAACTTTCTAAAATATACAACCCAGCTTTATTGTCATAATGAATCGGCATTCATTAAACCTTTAAAAGAGAGAATATCTTATAAAATAATTAATAAGTGAAAATACATTTAAAAAAAAAGCTTTTATATAAATGCACTAAAAATAAAAATAAAATATTTTATCTTCTGTTATTGAGCAATTAGATGTATCTGAGTGAAAATAAAAGTGGCGGGGGACCATCATCATGAATTTCGAACCTAATGTGATTTAATATGTAGCAACTGATTAACGATTTTTATAAGTGTTTGCTACATTTTACCTTTTCTCTAAATATGATCGTTCCCCGCCGTTCTTTTATTTTCACTCAGATACATCTAATTTCTCAATGACAGAAGATAAAAATTTTTATTTTTAGTGCATAAATTAAAGCCTTTTTAAAAAAATGTATTTTTATTATTAATTATTTAGTTATTTTATTTAGTTATATATATATAGTCATGAATTTACAAAACTCAGACTCAAAAGCTTACTGAGGATTGGGCCTTAAATAGAAGGGAGGCCTGCTCCCGGCGTAACACAAGACTTAAAAAGAAATATAGAAATTTGTTCATTCTTGGTCACTCCGACCATCCTGAAGTCTGAAATTTGTACACTTGCATTGACATCGGGTTCTGAAAAATGTACCAAATTCCAGATTCCTACGTGCTCTAGAAGTATATTAAAAATTTATTACAAGAATTGTGGACAGACAGACGGACGGACAGACAAGGAAGGAAGTTAAATAAAAGCTTTTAATTAGTAGATCAGACAAAGAAACTCGCACAGTTATGAGGAATCGTTTAGAGCACAAATCAAAGAGATTTTAGATGACGCAAAAATCTTTTCTCCTATCGCAGATATTAGTAAAAAACATATACATTCAAGGTTCAAAATATATCTCAATGCATTTAAGAAAAACCAGCTAATTAGTGGAGATGAAGGTAAAAATGTTCTCTATGAATGTATGCCAATGTCCCTTCACAGCTTCCTCAAAACCTATAAATCCTCGATTCCTCTCAGACCTATTTTTACTTCTTACCTATTCTCGGCCTCAGCACTTTAAAGAATCTTGGCATCTTTCTTCACCACTTTAATCCAAGAAAAAAAAAAAAAAAACAGCCACCTCATAACTGGACTACCAAGTTTTCTGGCAAAATTATCCCAGTTTTACCCCGCCCAGAAAAATATCATATTCTCTAAAATATTTTCTTCTATAGAAGGGCTTTCTTGTTCGAAATCTAGATATTTTTAAATTGAAAATTTTTAAAAGAAACTTTTACCTGGAGGCCTAATGTTTCCAATTTAATATTGATTCAAGGGATTATTTTATCGAGTAATAATCTGTTTCGATGTAGTGTCGCTATTCCTCAGCTTACATCACCAACTCATCATAGATAGGGTCACAAAACTTTTGTAAAACTTCAACATCAACATAATCGCAATCAATAGGATAGAAACAGTTTGCATACGGTGTTTGGAGATGAATATCTTCTCGTTTCATAGAAAATAGTTTCAACAGATTAGAGGCTCCCCAGAGGTGGCCACCCCTATCCCCGATGATAGCAGAATTGATCATGTCCCGGGTTACATTGGCATTATAAACACAGCATCTATTTAGCTATCCTCATCTGAAAACTAAGCAAAGATACAATTCAACCGCTTGCTATAAAAAGGTGTACAACTCCGTCAGAGTTAAATTTTAACTATATAGTTCGATGGTTCACAAAATTATAATTTTCGAAAAGTTAACCAAAATAATTTGGACACACTGCTTCCTATCAACATTAAGAAAAATAAGAGACAATAATAATAAACGCGAAAACGCCCGAAGCCATTCCTCACCTATCGCAAAACTTCCATCTATTAACTCGTATTAATGATTTTAATTGAACATTTAATAAAATTTGAGAATTTAGATTTAAAATGCCCCTTCTATAAGTGCATCCATTGGACCTGAATATAAATTTTAAGTGCTAAAATATATATATTATATGAATTACCTTATGTGACGTATATTGTATTTTCAGCACACTAAACATAAGCTGTGCTCTTGCATAACAAATCTGACGTTCTATATAACAATATATCTAATATGTTGTAAAGGTGTGATTGCCTTTAGTAGCAGGAATCCCAGACATCAGGGTCCTTGCCTTTGCACAATCAGCTTTCCAGTCAAGCAGCTATCTGCGCGACGTCCGCCATCACTTCCCGCTCCCAGAAATTATCTGGCCGCTTCTTCTTGGAATCAAACTTTCCGCAGAAATATTCCACCGTTATAGAGTTCTTATCTCTGCACTGTGACTTTCCATATTGGCCTCTTTTTGACCTGGAATCACCTTGATCGATCTATTTGCTCTGATAGGATTGTGTGTGTGTGTGTGGTGTGGAACGTCGATTATGGACAACCAGGATCGATTGCTATATTCATCCCTTCTTTTTTTGCTTTAATGGCCCCTGATTCTTGAACAAGTCTAAAATCACTAGTGAGTGAAACTAACTAAACGGGTCGCTAGCAACTCAAAAGTGTAAAATTCGAATTACTTTCTATACGTGAAGAAATGTGGTCCACTTAGTTGCTAACCGCCCACCATGAGTCCGTACCACGAGTAATTTGTTTCATCTGTTAATCAACCAGGCGCGATTTTGTAGAAATTTCGCCTATTACAGAGGAAACAAACAAATCAACAAACAAATTAAAACCTAGATTTGAATATTTATAAATTTATTATGTATTAATCGACAGCGATTATAAAATTTATTTAGCAAATAGTAGCTTTTGTTGTAGCTATTCTGATTTTGCATACTTCCCTTGTGTATTTGAATTTACTCATTTATCATTAAAATGACCAGAAGTTTATCTTAAGAAAATGGCTTCTCCTTATCGTGTGCAAATGAAGGTTGCTGATGGCTTGCGCCATCTGTCGTAAATTTCAACTAATCGTTGATTTTAATTATTCCAGAATTGGCCGAGTACTATTTTATAATTGATAAAGAAAAAGATAACCACCTACGCATTTGAGACTGCTGGCCCTTATAAGCGTGGGGAAAGTTGTACCTCAACGACCAGTTCCAATTCATAATCACTTTATTGGGTGCCGCACACCAAGAGCAACCTAGTTCATAAATGTACAATCAATAGTTATGTAAAGAGTTTATCATAAATACATTACTTAATATTCATAATATTTATTATGTAGATCCTATCTTTTCCATCTGCTTCATGTTTCTATCAGCAATGTTTGGGAATTATCTGGCTATATTAATATTTCGATATACATTATTTGTTTTTTTTTTTCAATTAATATTGTTTTTCTTGAATTTATAGACAACTATTTTTAGTCTGAGGCTGTTTTTCTTTTGTGTTTTTTTTATTAAAGCCGCAGGCTCTTTGAAATGTTTTGTAGTTCGTTTGTAATTTGGTATTTAGAAAAATTTCAATGCTAATTTTTTAATGTAATCATTTATAGTTTCAATTTTCCAAATTTTGCATCATATATCTGCATATAGACAGGCCTAATGCAGATTATTCTAAATGGATTCTGTGTTATATGCAGAGGCTAGAATAGCCAGATCAACAGCAAAGAAGTTTAGAATGGTTCCTTCAGATCAAATGTGAAACCATCAATAAATATGTCAATGAAAGGAGGACGGAGGACTCCCTGCTTGGATTTCTAGAGTTGTAGAGAGGGGGAGAGTCTGTTTTAACTTTGAATCAAAATGTTCTATTTTATTAGAAAGTTCATTATTGCCCTGATAATGTCTCTGAGTAGATTTTTTGGGTCGTCTTGTAAAGGAAGGCTTCTCGCCACACTTTATAAAATGCTTTGAAAATATCAAAGAAGACACCTCCAGTCATTTGATCGTGACATCTTTTCTGTCACAAAAACTAATTGGTGGAGTGTGGAGTGTTTGTTTACTGGTCTAATAGGACTTTTTTTCGTTTAAGATATTCCTTAGTCTGGTTAAGATATTTTTCCATAAATTTTTAAAATGGCAAGTAAGAAGAATATGGGCCTGTAACTAGAAAGGTGATGCTCTGATTTACCTTTTTTTTCAAATGGGACATACAATTGTGATATTTTCCATTAGCCAGGAAAATGTTTCGATGCAAATAATGCATTGAATTGTCTATTCCTGGGGCTTTTTATTTGGAAAAAGTGATTTTACTTCAATGAAATTTGTAGGGTCAAGGCATCTTTCTTTATTTTTCTAACTCAACGACCAAAATATCTGGTCTTTGAGGGCATCCTGAAAAATCACGAAATAGGTATTTAAGGCCGGACGGGCGTGAAAACGCTAAACTATGTGAAAAATAGTACAAAATTACATACGGCCTTTAAGTGGATGATTTAAGAAGAAAGCATTTACTGATCCTTGCACCATCTGTTGGAATAAATATAAACTAATCGTTGATTTATTATTATTTTAGAGAAATGGCCAAAACTTCAAAATAAAATTGAATACAGTAAAACACACTTACACTTATCTAGCAGTCTATACCTATAAAATTAGAAATAATTTTAATTTTTTAAATTAAAATAACCATTCTTAATTATTCACCTCTTGCATATGACCATAGACCTCAATAAATTATTCGATTTTCACTAGCGTCTTTTACAGTAGACGCAATTTGACACTGTGTAAATCAATATTAATAAATAAATTACATTTTAGTATTTGAAATTCAAACTTATCATTTCTTTAAAAAACTTGAATAATACACTTAATTATCAAAATATACATATATCAGGTTCAAAACTGAATTTCTGTGTTTTTCTCATCAAAATGAAATTTGTAGAATTTCAAAAGAAATAAAAATAGCGTTTGTTCAAAGTGTTTCTCGATATGAAAATTGTCTCTCGAAATATTTGCTACGTGTAATTAATTTACTCTAAATATAATTTCAACTTTATAATATCCTAAGATGTAGCTTCCTGGTATACTTGAATGACAGAAGAAATAAAAGGTCCGTTAATAATTCATATAGAGGAACAAACACTTAACCTGTACGGCTCACACACACCTTCTTTATGATATTATCAAAATATGAAGACATAAATAGTTTTCGAGCTTCCCACGACCTCTTTCAATGACACGCCCAGCTGACCCTCCCACCTTTGTCTCTGAATTTTTTAAATACATTTTGTCTTTTCGCCTTTTCAGTAATACGCTAACCTTGACGTATGCACGGTGAAATCTGTGGCCACTGGACATGCGTAGACCCTGGAAGCTGTTGTTGGGTTCTGTGCTGCCTGGAGTATAGGAGTTCCATCTATGCTTCCTTCCTGCGGTGAATCTGTATAAGATCGGTGGTCTTAATAAAGCTGTATGTGTGTTAAATACTTCATAAATATATATTACTTGCTACCCTTATTTTGTAAAATAAACTTAATTTTTTTTAACAATCTTGTAAATGTTATACATCGGTATTTATTCCTGCGGTAGTTCCTATAAAACAGGATAAATCACTCGAATACTTCTCTTAAGTATCTCCTAAAGAGGCTTCATAATATTGTCATGAAAAATGAGGAAAAACAAAGATGTGTGAGGGTTATAAGGTTATTTATTTTGATCAAAACGATGAACAGAGAGACAAAAATAATGAATAACTCGAGTAGCAAATTTTTCAAATTAATCATAATATTCATAAATATTCTGTTGCAAAATATCCTGCTCACGTGAAATCAAAGTTACACGGTTCTTGATTTTCAGTGTTACTTGAGTTCTCCTTGCTCTGAAGCGCATTACACGTGTTTTACATTAACACGTAGAGTATGATGGTTATTTTATGATCGCCACACAAAGGTCATCTTGTTATAGATCTTTTGATAACGTTTTCGTCCAAGCCAACTTTCGCTTCGCCTCACGCGAATTCAACTTAAGATATTTGCTTATGTTCCACCTATCGTATAATTCTTTGACAAGTGTATAGAAAATACTTTAATATCTTATTTACTTTTTCGTGGTGTATATATCAACTAAATTGTTCTATATATTGAAATCTATAATAATGGCGAATTCCAAAATTGCGCTAAATTATCTTGTACAGATGGTGCACCCTTTCCTTATATTAAATTGACGCCTTGCAAGCTTATTTAGGAATTTGCTGAAAAACATTGTGCTCGATGCTTGTAAATGTATCTATATACATATTACTTATCGTTGCACTATCAGGGTGATCGAAAGAGCACGCAGGGGCAATAAGAATCTCTGTTATTAAATTATTGAAGATTTATGAATTGAAGAATTATTCCTCCTTGAACTCAGTACCCAAATCAAGGATGAAGACGCGACACTAACGAATGACGAACCACTGAAGGTGAGCCCATCTGTCTCCACTGCGGAAGCCCTGGTCACGTCGTCCACTACTGCCGTGATAGACAGAGACAAAACGAGGAGAAGAGAAAAGAATACTATCAAAGGAGACAAGAACCAAAGACGTTCTCTCGACCCGATTTCCATGGGCAAAATTAGGACATGCACAAATATTTAAGCCGCTATCGTACCCTTGTCGAAACGATAATCTGAATACCGATATACATGCTTAAAAGGTATAATTCTTCAAGTTTTGTCCTTTAGTGTAGATGCCCATTCTGGACACGCTTGTTATTAAAGTACCCTCAGTACAGCAAGTTCGATCGTTCCGCCACTTCATTCTGAGTGCGATACTATTTCCCTTAGTGTATTTGTGTTCGTTTTGAATAAAACTGTATTAAGCGGCTAAATTAAGGAACTAATCCTTTCAAACTTTACATATCGCAATTCTTAATCTAGGAAAAGTCTAGGCATTTATATTTTTATTAATACTTTCAATATATTTTTTTATTATTTAAAACGATTTATCATCATCATAAATAAGTCTCATTGACCCTTAATCATTCTAGTTAAATAGATCCTTCCCCAATCAGTACGGAATCGCTCATTTCTGTTTAATTGTACTTTAAAATTTCCGTGTAGAATATACAACAGGCTGCTGCTATGATGTTTTTGCTATATAGTTTTAATCTCTTATCTATAAATAGTATAAACATAGTATACACAATCAAGATAATCACAATAAGAGTTTTTATTCGGAAACCTGCAATCATCTTGATTGGTATATTGTGTTTATACTTTTTAAATTATTTTAAGAATCTTTAATAAATAATATAGGCAAAAATATAAATTTCATATTTAAATAGATTTAACTATGTAAGCATATATTATTCAAAAAATGTTTTTCTTAGATATTTTAATAAATCAAGGATATCACACAACAAAAAATAAAGCACTGGCCCGCAAAATTAAAGAAACAACATCCTTTTTTTATTTATCTCAAATTTTATTGAACATTTATCAATGAAATCTTGCACAAAATTTTATTATTCGATTATTAATAAAAATATTCGACATCAAAGAACTCCAACACGTATTTTATGCTAATTACCGGTCAAGCAATGATATTCTTGCAGTCAGTGCATAAATATCTTGAATATTGTTCTTAATATGGGGTGTGATCGCCTTTAACTGATAGACAGGTTCTACATTGGTGACCCATACTAAGAATTTGAGAGCTTATCAGATCCTATGGAATCAACACCCACTCTTGTGTTAAGGCTGTTTCTAGCTCATGAGTGTTTCTAGGAGGGGTTTGGAGGGATGAGACCCCCCAATTCATCCAAGCAATTGCATGGTTTGGAGAAAAGTGTCGACCACACCAGCCCTATGTGGACGGGCATTATCATCCATTAGAAGAATTTTTCTCCCATATCAACTGAGACAATACGCAGAAGGCTTCACATGAAGTGCCTCTATGCTCGACGATCCATAATTTGTGTGCCATTGACACCGCCTCAAAAGAGAGCAAGGAAACTTTGGTGCAGACAACATGTCGCCTGGAATCCGGATGAATAGAGACGTGTAATGTTCAATGATGAGTCCAGATTCTCTCTAAAAATTCTCGTCGTGTGTTTGTTTGGAGATAGGTGGGAAACAGAAATAATCCCCGGAATATGGTGAAAGAGATCACTAAAAAACCATGGTCTGGGCTGGAATCTTCTTGGGCGGTCGCACAGCACTCCATATTTTGGCTAGGAATCCTGACTGAACTGAGGTATTGAGACGAGATCTTGGCAGCATATGTGATGCCTCAAGCATTGGAAATGGGAGAAAACTTTCTTCTAATGGATGATAATGCCCGTCCACATAGGGCTGGTGTGGTCGACACTTTTCTCCAAAACCATGCAATTGCTCGGATGAATTTGCCAGCTCGATCTCCAGACCTAAATCCCATCGAACATGTATGGGACAATCTAGGACGGCGGATCTCATCCCTCCAACCCCCTCCTAGAAACACTCATGAGCTAGAAACAGCCTTAACACAAGAGTGGGCGCTGATTCCACAGGATCTGATAAGCTCCCTAATTCTTAGTATGGGTCGCCGATGTAGAGCCTGTCTATCAGTTAAAGGCGATCACACCCCATATTAACAACAAAATCCAAGATATTTATGCACTGACTGCAAGAAGATCATTGCTTGACCAGCTAATTTGCATAAAATACGTGTAAGATTTCTTTGATTTCGGGTATTTTAATCAATAATGTAATAATAAATTTCTGTATAAAATTTCATTGATAAATGTTCAATAAAATTTGAGATAAATAAAAAATATTTATTTAATTTTACGGGCCAGTGAAAAATATATATAAGTTATATATAATTAGAAGGCTTTGAAACTTATTTTATTATTTAAAGGCTAATATGAAAATGCATAAATGTTAATAATTCATATTTAAAAAGTTTTAATTAATGATCCCAATTGGATATTTTTATTTGATAAATTAAACTTTTTAGAAACCTTATAGTTTTTTTTATTACTTTTTGAAACAGATATATATTTTTCTTTTCAAGTCCAGGAAAGTTCGAATGGGGTTGTATGATCATGGTAATAAGGCTAATGACAATTCTAGTAATCAGGAGTTCTATTGTACTTTTAAAGAACAACCAATACACGATGCGCCCAGACCTCAGGTTGCAGAAAGGGGCAAACCTTGCAACCGTTGCATCACCTGTTGAAATGAAGGTACCACAGAGGATTTCACCGTCTGCAGACATCTTCCTGTAACCTGTTGTCAAACTTGTTACTTACCTTTTTTTTATGTCGGATCCTCTTCCTAGAAATGTCCTTGAACAGGGCCTCCATGTCTGCAAGCGGGATTTGTTACAAACACACCGTGTTTGTGTATCACAAACATTTACCTTTTATTTGCATCTACTTTATTCTATTTTTATAATTTGAAATGATACTTGATATTCATGCCAATACTGATAAAATGGAATAAACGGTATGAAATGAAAATAAACGCTAGCAATGTGTTTCTTTAAACGTGAAAATTTAATGCAAGCTTTCGGATCTCATCGATCCTTCCACAGGCCGAGCTATAAGCTGAGAGAAAAAAGAGTATATATAGATGTACAATATTATTTACATACACCTAACGAAGATAGAAAATAAAAATATAAAAAATAAGATAAATATAAACACATTTACATAAAATAATATATAAATTTCGCCAGACTGCAGGACATATACACGTTCGAAAATTAAGACGCAAGTAAAATTCCATCTACATACGAACCAAACATGTTGTATAGGGCTATGGGTGTGAAGGTCAAACTGGGGAAGATGAGGAAGGATCTGGTGAAAAGGAAGGGCTGGGCTGTTTTTTCCTAAATGAGTGGTACTGAGATGGTAGTTCTATACGCCTGTTGATACTGTTTAAATCATGAGAGACGAAGGATTCTATTAATTACTTGCGTCTTAATTTTCGAACGTGTAGATGTCCTGCAGTCTGGCGAAATTTATATATTATTTTATGTAAATGTGTTTATATTTATCTTATTTTTTATATTTTTATTTTCTATCTTCGTTAGGTGTATGTAAATAATATTGTACATCTATATATACTCTTTCTTTCTCTCAGCTTATAGCTCGGCCTGTGGAAGGATCGATGAGATCCGAAAGCTTGCATTAAATTTTCACGTTTAAAGAAACACATTGCTATCGTTTATTTTCATTTCATACTTTATAGCAATTCTTTTGTCTATTTACAATAAACGGTATACCAGAATGCTTATAGAGTATTTCAGATTTTTGCATACTTTATATATTTTGCATACCTCATATATAATAACATACTACTCTGATCAAAAGGTTTCGACACTTTGCTCATAAAATCCTGAAAACTCAATATATTTTTCCCGGTTTGTGGCAAACGCAAGCATCGCCCTTGGCTTGGAGACCTGCCAATTTTCAAAAATCACGGGCTACAACAGCGCGAACAGCGGCTGTTCGAAGTGAAGCCATTTTGCCCGTGCTTCGATTTCGTTAGTCACCGAAATGGAGGAACAACGAATTTGCATCAAGTTCTGTGTGAAAAACGGATTCAAGGGTGACGAAATTTTTTGGATGTTGCAAACAGCCTACGAGGATGCCATCATGAGCCGAAGACGAGTTTTCGAGTAGTACAAGCGCTTCAAGGAGGGTCGGGAAGAGACCGCCGACAACGAGCGTTCCGGAAGACCGTCCACATCAACCACGCCTGAAAAAGTGGACAAGGTGTTGGAATTGGTGCGTGAAGACCGACGAATATTTGTCAGGGAGGTCGCCGAAGAAGCAGGGATATCATTCGGGTCGACTCAATCGATAATAAAGGACATTTTGGGAGTGAGAAGACTCAACGCCGTTCTCGTTCCCAAAGATTTGACTTTTGATCAAAAGAACGCCCGGAAAGAAACGGCCAGTCTCAATCTCGAAGCGAAAACCGACGACCCCGAATTGCTGAAGAAGGTCATTACTGGAGACGAAACATGGATTTACGACTTTGATTCGGAAACTACCCAACAGGCATCGGAGTGGCGCTTCAAAAATGAGCCGAGACCAAAGAAAGCGAGGAAGGCTCCCAACAAAGTCAAGGTCATGTTGACGGCGTTTTTCGACTACCAGGACATCGTTCATCATGAATTTCAACAACAAGGCTCTACAATAACTGCTGACTCCTACCTGGGAGTTTTGAGGAAATTGAGGGAAGCGATCAGGCAGAAACGGCCGGAGCTGTGGAGGAGCAAGTCGTGGATCCTCCACCACGATAACGCGTCGGCGCACACAGCCCTCAAAATCTCGAAGTTCCTGCAGGACCACTCAACCTATGTGTTCCCCCAACCTCCCTACAGTCCCGATTTGGCCCACTGCGACTTCTTCCTTTTTGGAAAGCTCAAAAAAAAGTTAAAGGGTCTGAAATTTCAGAGCATAGAAGAAATCAAAGCGGAATCGAAGAAGGCCATGAAGGCGATTCCGAAAACAGACTACCAGAGGTGTTTTACCGACTAGAAAAAAGGTGGCTGAAGTGCATCGCGGTCAACGGGGACTACTTTGAAGGGGACAATTTGAATTTGGTAGAATAATAAAGTTGTTTTAACTTATGAGCAAAGTAAGTAAAAGATTTGAAGCGTACGAAGATACTTTTCTTTTAATCTTTAATAAAGATTCGAGCTTTCGGGCGAAAACAGCCCTTCTACAGGAACATTAGAAAAACAATTTCAAATAGTAACGTTTGTAAACAAATAAATGGTATCTCTATTTGGTCTTGTATTGCGCGAGTGAATCTCACACCCACGCGACCCAGACTATGATACATTGATTAAATCAGCTAAGTTGAAACTTTCCAAAGTAAAACAAACTGGTAAAGGGCAACTATGGTACACAATTTATGAAAATATTGCTTTATATGCGTCAGGGATCTCTATGTGTCGGTTAATACTATTGTGTTTCAAAGAGAGCAACGCCTCGACGACTAATTTTTTGAATTTGCTGTTGATATTAGAGTAATATGCATGTGGGTGGGATGTGTTAAAAGAATGTCCTGTTTGTCTAATATGTTGTACGATAAGGGACTTGGGTTCATTATTTCTAATGTTTCTATGATGTTCGTCCATCCTGTCTTTGATTCGTCTGCCTGTTTCTCCTATGTATATGCTATTACAGTTTGAGCATTTCAATTAATATACGGAGTTTGTGAAAAAAGGTAGGGTAACGGGAAAGCTATTCCTGGTTATGGGATTTCTGATTATTGTTTCTAATTTGGGGGTGTTGGTGTAAAAGGTACGAATACCATAGTTATTTTTTAGGAATCTAGAAATGTTGACACTATGAGTAGAGAATGGGATGGTGCATATGGATCTATAAACTTGGCTATTAAGGTGCTGTTGGGGATTATAAAAGTGTCTAAGTATGAAAATTTTCGGGTATCCAGAGTTCATCAGGTGATCGATTACGTTTTGGGTTTCTATTTGTTTGAATTCTTGCGAAGAACAGTGTGTGAAAATGCGTTTCGACAAGGTTTTTACGATGTTAATCTTATGGCTAAGGGGGCAGTATGATGTGTAGTGTATATAGGAGGGATAGAAAGAGGGCTTATAGTAAACATACTCTTCACAGTAGAAAAAGAAAGCAATAGTTCACTAGCCTTTTTAGACATTCTGTTTACAAGACAGAATTGCAGATACATAACCAATGTTTACTATAATCCCTCTTTCTATCCCTCCTATATACATTACACATCATACTGCCCCCTTAGCCATAAGAATAACACCGTAAAAACCTTGTCGAAACAAAAAGAACCCAAAACGTAATCGATCACCTGATGAACTCTGGATACCCGAAAAATTTCATACTTAGACACTTTTATAATCCCCAACAGCACCTTAATAGCCAAGTTTATAGATCCATATGCACCATCCCATTCTCTACTCATAGTGTCAACATTTCTAGATTCCTAAAAAATAACTATGGTATTCGTACCTTTTACACCAACACCCCCAAATTAGAAACAATAATCAGAAATCCCATAACCAGGAATAGCTTTCCCGTTACCCTGCCTGTTTTCACAAACTCCGTATATTCATTGAAATGCTCAAACTGTAATAGCATATACATAGGAGAAACAGGCTGACGAATCAAGGACAGGATGGACGAACATCATAGAAACATTAGAAATAATGAACCCAAGTCCCTTATCGTACAACATATTAGCCAAACAGGACATTCTTTTAACACATCCCACCCACATGCATATTACTCTAATATCAACAGCAAATTCAAAAAATTAGTCGCGAGGCGTTGCTCTCTTTGAAACACAATAGTATTAACCGACACATAGAGATCCCTGACGCATATAAAGCAATATTTCCATAAATTGTGTACCATAGTTGCCCTTTGCCAGTTTGTTTTACTCTGGATAGTTTCAACTTAGCTGATTTAATCAATGTATCATAGTCTGGGTCGCGTGGGTGTGAGATTCACTCGCGCAATACAAGACCAAATAGAGATACCATTTATTTGTTTATAAACGTTACTATTTGAAATTGTTTTTCTAATGTTCCTGTAGAAGGGCTGTTTTCGCCCGAAAGCTCGAATCTTTATTAAAGATTAAAAGAAAAGTATCCTCGTACGCTTCAAATCTTTTACTTATACTCATCAGAGGATTCCAACTTTCTATTTATTATGAGCAAAGTGTCGAAACTTTTTGATCAGAGTAGTATTCCTATTTCATATTCTCCAAATTTTTGTTCAATTTAATTGATTTCCATCATGGTGCATATATGATATATCTATCAAATATTTTTATCACATATATATATCGATGGATTCATTTAATTAAGTGAATTTGTAAGGAAATATTCAATTGAGGATACTTTTTCTCTCAACTTGGAAATTTTTAAAAGTACACAGATGAAATGACAAAAACACAATGATACTGCATTTTAATGTTACCAGAAAAGAGAGATGAAACATTCTAGAACAAAATTCACGACTCATATTTAATATATTTCGTTATAAAGTTGATATAATTTCTGACCTAAAGAAACTTTGCACGCTGATTGGCCGAATAAGGCTACGTGATATTGAACAACCAAGCAGAGCGCTAATAAAATGGACATCTATATATATAAAAATCAATGTTTGTATGTTTGTTGGTTTGTATGTCCGGTATACAAATTCGCAGTATAAAATAAAAGGATTTAAAAGCGCGAATGTTTCTTTTATACATAAAACGAACCTCTACTGTCCTTACTGCGATGAAAAAATATATTGGGAGGGCTTGGCTCATCAGTGGTGAACCCTCCCAGCGGTTTCGCCAATTTAATCCACCAGACCGCTTCTCAGAGCTCTAATACTGTATTGGATCATTCTGCTTTTATATGCTACACTAAAGGATGGAATCTTAGAAATGGTTTTCAAGTAAACTATGGACATAAGCTTATAGGACAGTAGAATTACATTCAAATATTTGCTTCGAGCAATGCTCTTCAGCAAACTGTAAAGACAAGGCCAGTTAGGAATAAATTAACACAAAGCAATAACGCGCCATCTATATATATAAAATGAAAGGATTTAAAAGCGCGAATGTTTCTTTTATACATAAAACGAACCTCTACTGTCCTTACTGCGATGAAAAAATATATTGGGAGGGCTTGGCTCATCAGTGGTGAACCCTCCCAGCGGTTTCGCCAATTTAATCCACCAGACCGCTTCTCAGAGCTCTAATACTGTATTGGATCATTCTGCTTTTTATATATATAGATGGCGCGTTATTGCTTTGTGTTAGTTTATTCCTAACTGGCCTTGTCTTTATAGTTTGCTGAAGAGCATTGCTCGAAGCAAATATTTGAATGTAATTCTACTGTCCTATAAGCTTATGTCCATAGTTTACTTGAAAACCATTTCTAAGATTCCATCCTTTAGTGTAGCATATAAAAGCAGAATGATCCAATACATAATTAGAGCTCTGAGAAGCGGTCTGGTGGATTAAATTGGCGAAACCGCTGGGAGGGTTCACCACTGATGAGCCAAGCCCTCCCAATATATTTTTTCATCGCAGTAAGGACAGTAGAGGTTCGTTTTATGTATAAAGAAACATTCGCGCTTTTAAATCCTTTTATTTATATATATAGATGGCGCGTTATTGCTTTGTGTTAATAAATTCGCAGTAGTTCACTAATTCAAACCAAAATTTCCATACATAGGTAAAATAATACGGGGAAGAAGATAGGCTATTTAAAAATATATATAAATCAATTATTAAAACTATATATTTTTAGTCAGAAAATGATGATGACGATATTGCTGTATCATGTTTGATTTTCAGATACAAAATTATATCGGGAAAAATTCCAAAAAGCAGAGACCACGAGTGAAACCAGTTCATTATTTTGTACGCAGGAACAAAATTCAAACAGAAAACATTCATTCGAGCAGAAACAAAAGCCAGATCATCTTTCTATAAAAATATCGCTTCTCAGACACAAGGTTTGGAGCGGGACGTTTCACAAGAGTGACATCCACGGCGCCAATTTATAATTGTAACGAATAGTATTCGAATAAAAACATTTAATCGGGTAAAACCCGGCTATTATCATTCGGCTAGTATTTAATATAGCTAACACACGCACACATAGATGAATGTCAAATTCGCGGCAGCAAAGCAGGTGGGTTCTTTATATGTTCAACACCCCTATTCGCGTTAACTACCGAGGTCAAATTCTATGAGCTACGGTATAGTGATGATCAACTTGAATTTGTTCTGTAGACTTGAGTAAAGGAACTCCACGAAAATTGAACAAGGAACCTCTGAATTTAATTATCTTTGAATGAAAGCTACAATAATTAATTTGATTAACCTAACATGAATTGATGGCTGATTTAACTAGACTAACAAAACTAAGCAAAACACAAAATATATAGACAACACAGTGTTGCCGAATCAATGAAAATATATACAGATTAAAAATAAAACAATAAAGAATTAATTATGTAAAACAATGAATTATATTTAACAACAATTTCTACAATAATTAGCAATGAATAACATAAGAATGAAACATACATTTTTAACCAAACATACTTACCGTTGGACAGCCAAGTCCAACAAGTATAAAATTCATTCCTTGAATGGCAGAGGAGCTATCTTGGTGATGGGACGCTTGAGTACATTCTTTGAAGTTTTAAGGTCTACGACTCGCACGTGTCCGTCTGGTCCTTTATAGGTCTTGATGATTCGCGCCAGAGGCCAATTATGAGGAGGTGTGGAGTCTTGTTTCATGAGTACAAGCTGTCCAGATTGTAGATCTTGATGAGTCTTATGCCACCTTGGACGTGCTTGTAACAGATTAAGATAGTCTTGGGACCATTTTTCCAAAAACTATTCTTCATTGATTGAATGCATTTCCAACGGGAAATGTGACTTAAATTATCCACAACTTTATCTGGAATAGCTAGAAGAGGGGAACCAATCAAAAAATGTGAAGGAGTCAGTGCTTCATAAGAATCAAAGTTGGAATCAAGGGGGAGAAATGGTCTCGAATTCAAAATTTCTTCTATCTGAGTAAGCAATGTGTAAAATTCTTCAAAGTTAAGAATGGCCGACTTCGTTACTTTGATTAAATGATTTTTAACAGATTTAATACCTGCCTCCCAAAGTCCACCAAAATGGGGAGCGGAGGGAGGAATAAAATGCCACCTAATCCCTCTTTGAGCACAGAAATTTTGAATATTTAATTCCCTATAAAAATCCAACAAAATTTTATTGGCCAATTTGAAATTTGTAGCATTATCACTGAAAATATCTGAAGGAAGCCGCGTCTCGAGGTAAATCTCATAAGAGTAGCTATAAATGCTTCTACAGTGAGATCAGAAACCACCTCAAGATGTATTGCCTTTGTGGTGAAACAAATTAATAAAACAATATAAGTCTTAAACGGTATTTTTGATCTTTTTAACATTGGCTTAGTAATGATAGGGTCCGCCAAATCTGCACCGACTCGTTGGAAAGGCCGGGATGGCACCACCCTTTCAAGTGGCAATTCACCCATAATTTGAGTCACGACCTTTAATCGATGCTCAAAACAGGTAATACACTGATTCAGAACTCTCTTCACTGCAGCTTTACAAGAAATAATCCAATACTTCTGAGAAACCATAGATAATGTGGTTTGCAGACCCGAAAGTAGAGATTGCTTATGATAATGTTCGATAATCAAATCTGTACAATGATGTCTTTTTGGTAGGATTATTGGATGTTTTTGATTATAGTCAAAAAATGAATGTTGAAGTCTTCCTCCAACTCTAAGAATTCCATCAGCATCAAGGAAAGGATTTGGAAACCTGAGATTGCTTTTCCCCGACACAGAGCCCTTATTTCGAAGCCACCCAATATCCTGAGTAAATTCTTGATTTTGAATTAATATGATGATTTTAACCGTTGCATTATGAATTTCTGAGGCTGCTAGGAATCGATTTAACGATTTATTAGTTGATTTACAATTTGAAATGAACCTCAAACAAAATGGCATTACATCAACTGTTTTTATTCAAGATGAGTACTTCAGAAGTAATTCGGGCATAGGTCCCCACTATAGAGTGATAGGCCAAGATTGTCGACCTCTCCTCAATCAGCGTTTCCGGAGACAGTTCATCTGAGGGAGGCAAATAAATGTAAGAATTAAACGATGGGTCCTGCAACCAATGTGGTTTCTGCCACCATAACTGGTTATCAACCAATTGTACAGGAGTTAGTCCTCTTGTAGCCAAGTCTGCAGGGTTTTCCGAACCTGGTACATGGAACCATGAATGGGGTGGTGTCTTTCTCTGAATAGCTGAAACCCTATTAGCAACAAAAGTCTTCCATCTTTTAGATTCAGATTTTATCCAATTAAGAGCAATAGTGGAGTCGCTCCACAAGAAAAATTGATCAAAATGCAAACTCAATGACTCTTTCACCGCAACAAATAAATTTGCTAACAGCAGAGCTGAACACAGTTCTAAGCGGGGCAAAGATAAGATCTTGATTAGAGCAACCTTTGTTTTAGATGCAATTAGAAATATATTAACTGATCCATCATGCTTACAAGATTTTACATAAATAACTGCTGCATAGGCCTTTTCCGAAGAATCACAAAATCCATGTAATTCTAGAGTGAGAATAGAATTTCGGCAAGGAATGTACCTCGGGATTGAAATTTTGTTCAATTGATTAATATCTTCCTCAATACCTGTCCATTGCCATTGAATACACTCAGGTAATCTCTCATCCCAGTTGCATCCCTTGGCCCAGAGTTTTTGCAGCATGATTTTAAAAATGATAACCAAAGGAGCCATCCAGCCCAAAGGATCGTAGATTCTCGCAATCAATGATAGAAGTGACCGTTTAGAATATACCTGAATATCAGGGGGCTTCACTCTGATGGTAAATGAGTCTAAGCTCGGATCCCACAAAATGCCCAATAATTTAACTGACGGGAGATCCTTGAAATCAAAGGATTGATTAATGCCCTTTTGATCTTTAGGTAGGAAGTCAAGTATTTTTGGACTGTTAGAAACCCATTTCCTAATGGTAAAACCTCCTTCAGCTAACAAAGCAATGACCTGTCGAATCAAAACTTGTGCCTCTTCCACAGTATCTGCTCCTGTAAGAAGGTCATCGACATAAAAATCTTTCTTCACAATTTCCGAAGCAACAGGATAATTCATCGTCTCGTCATCCGCCAACCGATGCAACGTTCGAATGGCCAAATATAGAGCGCATGCTGTTCCATAAGTGATTGTTGTTAACTTATATTCTTGAATAGCAACTGATGGTGAATCACGCCACAAGACTCTCTGATAGTCACTATCATCAGGATGAATCAATATTTGCCTGTACATCTTCTCAATATCTGCAGATAGTGCAACAAAAAAGTCCGAAACCTCAATAGAAGATCAAAGATGTCTGTTTGTAATTTAGGACCTATATGTAAGGCTTTATTCAAAGAGGGACTATCATCTGAGCAAGCTGAGGCATCAAATATTACTCTGAGATTAGTGGTAGTACTCTCCTCTTTTAGCACACAATGATGTGGCATATAATAGACCCGGGACGGGGATTTAGGATTATCTACAGCTGAGATAATTTGCATATGATTTAGCGATGAATATTACTTCATAAAATGTTTATACCGACTATAAAGTTGCTCACTCTTTAATAACTTATTTTCAAGAGAAAGAAATCTAAAAGCAACTCTTTTCGAATTTCCGAAATTCGGAGTAACCCTAAAGGGTAATCTTACTTGATACCTCCCAGTTGTAGTCCTTAAAACATTAGTTCTAAAGTGTTGTTCACAATCCAATTCTTCTTTGGTTAGGATAGGTTGGGTACTCCCAGAACTTTCTGAGTTGATTATCTATAGAGGTAGCACAGAATGTCAGAACACTATGATGCAATGAACCATCTGATTGTTGAGCCATGATTTTGCACGAGAGAAGCCAACCCAACTTCGAATTATATGCTGTTGGACCCCTCTCGTTTTGAAACCTAACTTGTCCTGTATACAAACTTGGGGCAATATCAGCTCCAATGATTATATCAATGGGAGCGGGCTTGTCAAAGGTTGGATCCGCCAGCCTGAGGCCAACCAGGTGAGGCCACCGGCTCCCCTCCATTACAAAGTTTGGCAGATTACATGTGATTTTATTTAAGATTAAGGCCTTAGCGGTGAATAACATGTTTGAATAGTGAGGAGAGAAAGTGATATCCACCTCTCCTAGCGGCTTTTCCAAGCAGTTATCTCCGATGCCATACATAGAGGCATCCGAATAATTCACAGGAAGATTCAACGTTTTATTAGTGAATCAGTTATCAAAGTCCTTTGAGATCCAGTATCGATTAAAGCTCTGGCCATACAAGAATTACCGTATAGATCATTCACCCTTATTAAAGCTGTTGATAGCAAGATCTGAATAGAAGAACTAGAATGATTAATTGAATGTGTCTGAATCACCGAATTAAGACGAGCCGAAGAATTTACATTAGATCTCACTGATGAATCAACTCTGTTGGCATTACCAGACTCTACTGCATTTATGGCCCCCAAGCAGTGAATTAGAGTCATGTGATTCAGAACTAAATACGTGAAGCAAGGTATGATGCCTCAGTTTACATACTCCGCAAACTGCAGTCAACTTACACGCATATACCAAGTGGTTTGATCTAAGACAATTATAACATAACCCGTTATCCTTTACAAACCTCCATCTATCTTGCAGTGACTTATTTTGGAACAAATGACACTTTGATAACAAATGTGAATTTTTGCATAACATGCAGGGAGTGCAAGCTGCATCTGAATTTGGATGGGATACAGATGCAGCATGAGAATAAACCTTATTCGGTTTGGGTGAGGTCTTTGAAGTTTCCCTTAATTTTAGATTTGCAAGGCTCCGTGCATACTTCTCTAAGAATGCCATCAACTCATCATAAGAGGGATAACCCTGCACATAAATGTGCAACTCCCAGTCTTTTTTAAAGGAATTATCAATTTTGACTGGATAATATACAGGGTGATCCAAAAGTCCCGCACAACTTTAAAAATTAATAACTCCGCGAATATTTGCGCTAGAGCAATGCGGTAAACACCATTGTGTTCAGGATGCAATGGGATTTTTTATGGCAAATAATGAAAAATTCGAAATTGATTTTAGTTACAACTTTATTCGCTAGATGGCGCTCTACCAAAATCAGCGATTCAGCGGCCAAATTGTTTGATAAATTGAAATATAACTGAACGACACGTATTTTTCCTTTTTGAATATCAGGAAAGAACCCTAATAATATCAAATTATAAATTAATAAAACACCATTTCGACAAAAGTTAGAAGAAATGGTTAACGATTTTTAAATACAATCTGAGATATGTAAAATAGGTATATGCAAATTAAAACACGTAGCAAAAAAAAAAAAAACTGATATTTTAGATACGGTTTGCTGGAATCCTCCCAGCTATTTGAATTTCGAAAATAATAATTTCTATTTTTTTAAATTCAACTCTCTCTCAGTATCGATTATATTTATTTTAATTCATTTAAAAATATTTATCTATCTCTGATGATTTATTTTACTCTGGAATGCCGTTGTTGTTTTTGTCGTGTCCAATAAAGAGCCTCAGATGTCTCCATGCATCTCTATCACAGCAGCAGCAGCATTGTCCACTATCTTGGGTGTGTAAAGCAGCTGCTCTGGGTCTATGTCAATTTTCTGCAAGGCTGCGGGCATGAGAATATGTGGGTAGGTGTTAGCTCCACACCACGACAGTTGTTGCATGTTCTATAGGTTCTTGTGCCATCTGGATGTATTGTCATCCTTTATAATGTTTTGTTCTAAATCTTGTTATAGTTTTGTCCTTTTTCTCTCAGAGTTTATTTAACATTTTGATCCTTTCTTATTTTTTGTTTAATTATCTTGTATTTTGCAAAAGCATTAGCGTCAAATATTGACATTTCTTCTTTTATTTGGCTCAACTTTCTGGCTTCCTTTGCAAATTCAACTGCCATTTCATTACCCCCGATCTAAACACTGGCAGGAATCCATTGTAGAATGCAGTTATTCTCCAATGATATCAGTTGAGTAAGTAACGAATGTATTTTATGTGTGATTATAGTATTGCCCTTCTGAATTGCTTATAGATCGGATATGAAGTCGTTGTACAGTATATTATAATTTCTTCTGCTTGATGCAGGGATGGTTGGTTAAGGCATACATCAAGAGCTTTCCAGATAGCTGTCAATTCACAAGTGAAGTTTGACGAAATCTTTCTTGCTCCTTCTTTGATATTGATGTATGTTCCATCTTGCAGTATTATGTTAATTCCAGCCCCTCCATTACTAATGGTAAGGTCTGATGATCCATCTGTATATGCTGTTAAATAATTTATCTGATCGCATAAACCAATTGTGTCAAGTCCTTTCTTTTTAAGTATGTTTTTGTTCTCTTTTTTTTTTTAATTGCAGGGTTCATTCAGGTTAAGATTGGTGATTACATTTGATGGCAATGGGGTAGGAAATATTGGTTATTCTCGAATTTGAAATTCATTATGTTTCATATTTATGCTCTTTCTAATATTGTTGTCGTACTGAAGTGTTGAAGTTCTTTTGAGCCTTTCTTTTTGTGTCCAGTTTAAATAGGTTCTATGAGATATGTGTTCGGTTTCTTTAATTTTTGAGCTATTGGTGAATTTTATTGTTTTTAATTGTCTTCTGCTTTCAAGTAGGTCTAGACCACATTCTCTCTGAATTTTATAATTGTTGGTATTTGAAACAGAACCAATGATTAATTTGGCCGCTTTTGCTTGAACACTGTCTAGTCTTCTTTTTAGTGATGAACTTGAGGGAGCCCAAACAGGTGTTGCATATTCCATTATTGGCCTTAATAAGGTGATATATGTTGTTCTGAGAATTTTGGGTTTTACTCCCCAATTTGTTCCACATAGCCTTCTCAGAATTTTTAGGTTTCTGGTAGCTCTATTTGAGGTGCTAATTATGTGTTCTGTAAATCACAATTCCTCATCAAGTATCACACCTAGGTAATTTGGAGATCTAATTTTATCAATTATATTGTTGTTTATGCTTATTTTGGAGTTAAATTTATGCCTTTTTTCATGTCAGTGAAGGAGACCTATAGGTTTGTGTTTATTGGGTTTATGGTCATTTTGAGTTTCATTGCCCACTTCTCCAGTCCTCTCATTGATGTGTTCAGTATTTTTCTGATATTTCTATACTGCTACTTGTGTGCCATATGGCTATATAATCTGCACAACAGGCAACTTTTGTGTCTTCAGTGAGGATGGATGTTGTTAAGGTTGTGTCGGAATTAGATGTACACAACAACTCAAACTTGACCATGACTATTTTTTTAGCTCTTATTCTTTTCGTTTGGCCAACAAAAATGTCCAATTCATATACACATATATTCTTACATAATGAGACTTTAAAGAATGCAAATAATCTTCATCTATTTACATACAAAACACATCTCCCCCCTTAATAATACTCCAGTCGGTCTGGGGGTTTCCTGGCTCTCTGAGGTCTAGAACAGCGGACGGGCACTTGCACAGCGGCAGGCTACGGTTTAGGAGTGCAAGAGGGCAGGTGCACAGCAGCAGGCCCTGGTCTAGGAGTGCAAGAGGGAACGTGCACAGAAGCAGTTTCCTCCTTTTTTCCTGATGTAATCTCTGGAACCTCCTCTTCACTTTATTTCTGACTTCCACCTACAGGCTTCTCTTCTGAAGTTCGAGGAATTATCAAATTTCTTGTCTCCACTTGTTTCTTGCTCACAGGTCGCAATTGATTGATATGCCTCTTATACACGACGCCCTCGCAACTTATAAGGTAGTGACGGTAGCTCAATAATTTCAAAATGGTACCTATTTACTGTTTAGGTCCAGTTGCATAGTTGCGGAAATAAACCTCGCAACCTGTAGTAAACTGCTCCTGCCTTCTTACGGCCTCATGAAATACCTCTCGCGGATTTCCCATCTTGGTATTAAATTCGAGAATATTGATCTTAAACTTCTCTTCATTAGCAGTTCCGCGGGGGAATTCCTTTATTACAGTTTGGGGGAATGCTCTATGAGCAAATAGGAATCTTTGTAGATTCGTCTCTAAATCATCCTTCCCATTATTCTTTCTCAAAAGGTTTTTAAACTCTCTCACATATCTCTCAGCTAAGCCATTTGTACTAGGATTATACGGTTTGGTCTTAGTGTGCTGTATACCATTCACTTTGGTAAATTGCTCGAATTCACCGGAGACAAACTGTCTTCCGTTATCTGTAACCAAATATTCGGGCAATACAAATCTGGCGAAAATTTCTCCAAGATGACTTATAATCGTTTTGCTGGTAATATCTTTGAGGATAAAAATTTCTATCCACTTTGAGTATGCGTCCACGAGAACCAAAAACATTCTTCCCATGAACGGATCGCGCATCCTCGTCGCCACTTTTGTTGTGTCGTAATTAGACGTACAAGAGCTCAAACTTGACCATGGCCAACAACAAATGTCCAATTTATATATACATATATTTTTACATAATGAGCCTTTAAATAATACAAATAATATTCATCTATTTACATAAACAACAGTTAATATATAGCGAGAATAGTAGAGGACTGAGCACAGATCCCTGAGGTACACCTGCCCATGTTCTTCGGTCCTTGGAAAATGTTCCATTGACCGAACCTTTATCCTTCTTCCCCTTAAGAAGTCTGTAATCCAGATTAAGGTTTTTCCTCTTACTCCTATGTTGTGCAGCCTTTCAAATAATTTCTACACTCGATAAAAAGCTGAGGTCATATCCAGGAATACGGCCGTTTTCTTCTTTGGCGGTTTTTCCTAGAAATCTATTATTGATTGACAGAAGTAGAACAGTTTATCAGTTGTACAGTGTCTGGATCTTTAGGCAGTATGGTAGAAGTTTATTTTATTATTGTTAGTGAGCCAGACTATGAGCCTAGAGTGGATAATTCATTCTGTTATTTTACAAAGTATGCTGGTAAGAGCAATTGGCCGATAGTTCTTGCATTCCATGGCATCTTTGTTTGGTTTCAGTATTGACCCTATAATTGATATCTTCCAATTCTTTGGTAGTTTACCAGTTTGCCATGAAATCTTCAGTATTCGTAGGAGTTGATTTTTAGCTTCGTCTTCAAAGTGTTTAATCATTTGACCAAAGATTAGAGCATCTCCATGTGACATCTTGGATTTAAATTTCCTATTGATGAGTTTAGCTCATTCAGTGTGAAGTCTCTCGAGTAAATATCTTGTTGGTGGTAATTTCTTGCTTGTTTAACTAACCTGTTTACATAATTTTTTAGAGTCCTGCCTTCATTCGTATAGCCGAGTCTGGAAGTGCTTGAAAGATATTCAGCAATTATTTCAGCCATCTGTTTGATCGTTCTCGCTATTCATATCGGTTAGAGTATTGGAGGATTAGTGTTGGTTTTGATTGTTTTATAACACTAATTATATTCCAGTGATGGCTTTCCTTTTTTGGATCCATTTTTTTTCGCAGAATTCTGCCCATTTTTCTCTCTTGTTTGAATATCCAAATTTCTTGTTCTATTTTGTAACTAATTTCAATGAGTTCCTTTATGATTTCTTCTGTTTTATTTGTTTTAAGAAGTTCATTGATATTGTCTCTCTCTGCAATCATTGCCTCGATATTGTGGTCCTTCCAGTAAAGTAGTCATAGGTCTTTACGTCTACCTCTAGGTATCGATACTTTTGCAGCTTTGGATATGTTCGAAGAGAATTTTTCCAATTTTTTGTCAATCGTTCTGTGATTTAATTCTTCGTTGCACAGTTCTTCAAGCTTTTCTGTGAATTTTTTTCCAGTGTTCTTTTATTCTGTTGGAAATTCTCAACTTTGAATTTTAGGGTTGTTAAAATTGGTCTGTGGTCACTGATTGCACTTTTCAGAATTATCCATTGTGTTGTGGGTGCGATGTTGTAATTTATCGCTGTGATGTCTATTGCGGATTCTGTGCCTGTGGACTTGGATATATAGTTGTTATTTTCGTTATTTAACGGTGTAAGGTCGAGGTCGGTTAGCATGTCCTTAACCTGCTGACCTTTGTTTTCCTGGACAGGTGATCCCCCAAGTTGGTCTTTCGGCGTTAAAATCACCGAGTATGATTGCGATATCCGAAGACGCTCCACTTAATGTCTCTATCAGGCCTGTATTAATGCTAGTATTATCGTGGTGATAAATATTTATGATTGGAATTTATTTCTATTGCCTGAGCTTCTGTCGTGCTTTCTCTAGGCTTACTCTGATTATAGGTGATTTCCTTAAATTTGATTTCTAGAGTTTTAATCAAAACTGCAAGTCCTCCTCCGAATTTTCCCGGTCTGTCCTTTCGTAGTGTTGCATAATCTTTGATATTGAATCTCAGATTCTGATTCAATTTTGTCTCCTGAGGACTAGTAATATGTACATTGTTGTCACAGAGAAGACAAGTCAGCTCTTTATTTTCCTCTGGGTACCATTTAATTGAGTTGTAGTAGATTGAATTGTGTCCTCGTAGTAGATTTCTCATCATGAGCTCGAGCTGCAGCTCCTGTCGCGGCGGTTACCCCGGACGAGGTAGCATTACTGGAGATATCAGTTTTGCTCTTCATTTGAAAATGGGTGCCGTTGCAACGTTAGTCATCTTGGAAACGAACCAGAATTTGGTCAAATATTCCAAGGGTCCAGGGGGGACCGCAAGGAGGTGTGGTCGGACTTCTCCCCTTCCGCCTGGAATGCCGTCACTACAGGATAAAGCACTCGGTGAATTTTTTAAATTGTGATTCAGAATCTGCCACTGAAGCTATACGAGTGTTTCGTTCCTTTAAAGATATTCGAAGCGGTAAAGGACCAATGAGTTGCTACTCTCTAAAGCGATTGATTAAAGTTTTGAGGAAACTGGGTCTCTGGAAGCAAAACCTCGGAGTGGAAGACCATCGACATGCAAGTCAGTGGCTGTTACGGTTTTGCAGAATTCTGAAGCTATTGAAACGTTATCCACGTATGGAGAAGTAAGTGCTAGACAAGTTTCTCGAAAAACGGGGATTTCGTATGGAACAGTTTGGAGAGAACACACATTTAGAATTTCTCTATAAAAATACCCTAACAAAATTCAAAGTTTTCACGAGTTGAAAGTCAGCGATTTTGAGAAGCGTCAAGAATTCGCTGCATGGGTTTTCCGGCAAATTGATATTGATGAAAATTGGCTGTCAAATGTTCTAAGAACAGATGATGCTCACTTTTATTTAAAGGGAGGATTTAACATTCAAATCTGCCTCATTTTGGCAACAGAAAACCCTAGGAATTTTACAGAAATACCACTTCATCAGCCCAGAGTTAGAGTTTTGTGTGGGTTCATTTCATCTTTTATTATTGGGCCATTTTTCTTTGAGTAAATCAATGGAAGAACTTTTAAAACCGTTTTTGTATTTGGTGAACGTTATGTTCAACTTTTGAGAGAAAATGTTATTCCCATATTGCAGGACAGACAAGCAATAAGCAAAATAACATCCATGCAAGATGGAGGACCTCCTCATATCTCCCGCGGTGCCAAACAATTGCTGAAGGATACGTTCAGTGAAATTCGTTGATAAGTCGCCACTTTATATACCAGTGGCCTCAAATATCACCAGACCTGACGCCTTACAATTTCGGTTATGGGGATACATTAAGTCGCGTTTTTATCGATGCCGGCCTACCACATTGGCCATGTTGAAGGCTTCTATCAGATGGCACGTTTTATAAATTTCAACTATTTAATTGTGACCATTCTGTCATCTATCGTCTGCAGGCGGTGTTTGAGAATGAAGGGCGCCACATTGAGCAAGGATTGTGACCTAATACAAGAGAGAAGACAGTTACCTCATGTGTTATATTTTGCAGCTCTTTGTTTTGGGTTATGGGAATAATAAATGCTGTCCTCACATCTTGACTCTTTTTTTTCTGTGAACAGTAATTTTTTTGTTTGCCATTTGCCCACATCTTATATTATATCGTGCAGGCCAAAGTGTTATAACTTCTCGAATACCACTGGTATACACAATTTTACCCCTTATGTGTTTAGTTTATCGCTTTTCGCTCATTAGATGAAATAGCATAAGGAATTTTCTCTGTACCTCCCCCCCCCCCCCCCCAACTTCAGAAATTTTGCGCAAAAAATAATACAAAATGATTTTACTACCACGTTTCTCAACGCAAAAGGTCGATTAAAAAATGATTTTTTTAGGAGATACATTTTCAAAATTATGTACAGTATTATAAACAATGATAACATTTGACAAACCCATAGGATATTTGGAATAAAGTACCACAAATATATTTTGTCACTCCCCTCTATATTTCATTTTTGGATCATGGCAAATATCCAGTTAAATAGTCAAGTGTCGCCAATCAGTCAAGAAACTACACATTCCTTATAGCAGAGAATCCTATTAGTAGTGCCATCATAATTTTTGGTACTATATTAAAATTTCAAAAATCGTGTATTTTGATATCAGTAGTTATTTTCAAATATTCGATCTATTTCACAAAACTCCATCTAAAATATAAATATTTTTGTTACGTGTTTTAATTTGCATATACCTATTTTACATATCTCAGATTGTATTTAAAATTCGTTAACCATTTCTTCTAACTTTTGGCGAAATGGTGTTTTATTAATTTATAATTTGATATTATTAGGGTTCTTTCCTGGTATTCAAAAAGGAAAAATACGTGTCGTTCAGTTATATTTTTCAATTTATCAAACAATTTGGCCGCTGAATCACTGATTCTGGTAGAGCGCCATCTAGCGAATAAAGTTGTAACTAAAATCAATTTCGAATTTTTCATTATTTGCCATAAATAATCCCATTGCATCCTGAACACAATGGTGTTTACCGCATTGCTCTAGCGCAAATATTCGCGGAGTTATTAATTTTTAAAGTTGTGCGGGACTTTTGGATCACCCTGTATATCAGCATTGAATCCACGAGAGTGTTTCTCTCCAAACCCAATGTACTAAGATTTTGAACACCCTCATAGCAGATATCCAAAAACTCATAAAGAGCCTTATCCGAGTCACCTTTAATGAATTTATGATTAAAAAATTTTTGAGTTTGCTTAAAAGCCAATTCCCTTTTATTATCATACCTATGTATTAATGTTTGCCAAGCTATGGAATAATTTGCATCTGAGATACTGAATGCCCTAACCAACCTCGCAGCGTCTCCCCTAAGGGCAGAAACAATATATTGCAGTTTCTGAGAATTTGCAAGTGCTCTATTTTGATCTATTACTTTTATGAATATTTCTTTAAATCCTAATCATTCCGAAAAAATTACCACTAAAAATTGGCAACTGGAATTTAGGGAGTTTTATCGAACATTCTTCAGAAGTCGATTTATCCTGTTTAATACCATCTATTGATTTATTAACGCTGACCAGCATACAATTAATTTTTTTACCGCATTATAAGTTATTTTAAATTTATCCGCAATATCCAAGCTTTTATATTTTGCTAATTTTAAGACCTGACTATCGAGATTTTACTTTAAAGTATGTAAATTTTCTTTTGTCTGATTCAATACATGCAAATCACCTGTCAACAATTGAGATTCTACGTCTTCCCTTAACAAATCTATTTCAACTAAATACTGTTAAAAATAACAATTTCTGCCTCCATATTAAAAATAATACTATTAAAAATAAACAGACAGAAACTGTCCGGATCCTACCTTAAGACTTTCAAAAGTGAAGAAACTATGTAGATGGCGGTTGGGTTGACTCAAAAGAGATGGGCCTGACTTGGCCTTTGGAGGAATAATCGGGAATTGAACTCGAAATGGCCGCTTGCTTACTTCAGGTGAACTTGTCGATTCCTATGTAGATTTATAGATTTCTTTTTTGATCGTAGCTTCCCCGCAGAGTAGTATCCTCCCTGTCGAGCCGTGGATTCTCTGCAGAGCTGTAGATTTCTTTCCTTGAATATTTCCTTGTCGAGTTGTATAGTTCCTCACACGGGGCACCAAAAATGTATTCGCGTTAACTACCGAGGTCAAATTCTATGAGCTACGGTATAGTGATGATCAACTTGAATTTGTTCTGTAGACTTGAGTAAAGGAACTCCACGCAAATTGAACAAGGAACCTCTGAATTTAATTATCTTTGAATGAAATATACAATAATTAAAAGGAAAAACAGGGTAACGTGGTACCGTTAATTTGATTAACCTAACATGAATTGATGGCTGATTTAACTAGACAAACAAAACTAAGCAAAACACAAAATATATAGACAACACAGTGTTGCCGAATCAATGAAAATATATACAGATTAAAAATAAAACAATAAAGAATTAATTATGTAAAACAATGAATTATATTTAACAATAATTTCTACAATAATTAGCAATGAATAAAAAATAAGAAAGAAACATACATTTTTAACCAAACAACACCTACCAAATAAAGTCCCACCTCCTTCTATGGTTTCCTAGGTGTCTGGTGAAGATATCCATAGCTGGATGCATATGAGCGCATAACAAGGCAAAATAATTAGGATGAAACCCTTCACGTTGACACTGGGCGTCACCTATCCATCAAGCAACGACCTTATTGATAGCATCATTAGAATACCAATTCATTTCAAGATGAAATTTGTATCGTGCAACCTCCTGGAAGTCCGTAGGAATCACCTATCGTCTTGATGAGAAAAAATGATGGCAGCTGAATGGATATTCTACGCCGTTTATCGCTGTCTGACAAAATAACAAAAAAATGATGTTTAAATGCTCCCAAGGATCGACAACATCGTGGACTGCCTGCGGGAAGCTAAATTCTATTCTTCCATAGACCTACAATCTGGGTAGTGGCAGGTCGACTTGAAGTATCAGACCGCGAGAAAAACAGCTTTCATAACCCAAATAGATAATCTATCTCGTTTTTTTTTCGATTAAATAATCGTCTTTTCCGATGATACAGAGCATACGTATACGGCGCCTTCAATTGGTATTGAATTGTCTGAAACAAGCAGAGTTGTGCATTGATGCTGAAAAATGCAAATTAGGGGCAAAAACCTTTACGGTTCTCGAACGGGAGGTTTAGTGGAAATGGATTAGGTCTAATGCCTAAAACGGTATGCGACTTCGCTATACTATATTCATCAAAATGTGAGAAGTTTTCTTCATACTCTACCGCCGTTTCACTCCATTTATGCCCTTTTAGCCTAACCCTTGAACGTACTTTCAAATAAATGTAAAATAGTTTGTTGCAACCGAAATCTTTGTGCATAGGAATCTCTAAAGTAAGCGCTTATTTCCGAACCTGTTTTTGAAAATGTGATTATATTCCTCCATCAGAAATAAAAACTGATACAAGAAACTATGGAATAGGTGCAGTCTTATTCCAGAATGGAAAATTAAGAACCATCGCTTATGCATCTAGAACACTAAAATAGACAGAAAATATTATTCGACTACTAATAATTTGGGCTATCAATAAATTTAGGCCATATGTATTTGGACGCCTATTCACTGTCGTCACAGGCCACCACTTTTTTGTTGGCTAACCAGCTTCATGAACCCAGGTGAAAGTTAGCAAGATGGGGCCTTCGAATGCAAGAATTTGATGTCACTGTAACGTATAAGACGCAATTTTCCTATCAAGAAGTCCACTAAGCTGTAGTGAAGACATAGAAGACACTCCTAGCATAGTGGCTTAACAAAATTTCGGTCAGGAATAAATGAAAGATCCGGACCTTACGAAGATAGCTGACAAGATGAAACGAGAGACCTCTAGTAAGTCCTTTTTAAAAGTTGATGATATTCTTTTTTAAAATTAAGGATCCAATGGGAAGAGAATGGCTCCTGGTGATCCTTTGCCATCTACGACCAGAAATACTGAGAAGCTGATTCGCCCACTGCTCTCGGTTTACACATCTCGGTTTCACCAGCACCTATGCTCGAATAAGAAGTTCTTATTGGCCTGAAATGCATAGGACCGTTAGAAGGCATTTGGCTAACTGAAAAGATTATAATATATGACGCCAAAATCAGCCCAAACTCTTTACGGGACACTTACAGCCAATACCGGTGCCTAAAGCCGCCTTCGGAAAAGATGTAATGGACTTCTTAGGATATTTTTCCAACATCAACATGTGTCAACCGCCAGATTATTGTTTGCACGGACTACCTGACAAAATATGATAGTACAAAGGAGCTATTATTAAAGGAATCGGATTGAATTTCCACAATTTTAATTGGATATGTGCGCACCGAGGGAATCGATCACAGATAGAGGTAGAACATCTTTAATGATCCACGATCTGAACAGACATTGTAGAATAATCTACTGGACAGCGACCGCCCACCATCCGCACAGAAACGGCCTGAGGGAGAGGTGGAATAAGGCCATAGTCGACATGCTAGCTATGTATGTGGACGTCAACCAGAAAAAAATAGGATAAGATAATCTCATTCGTTACGTTTACATATAACACTATGAGACAAAAATTACTAGTTTCACTACATATTTTCTTTTATACGGGCATGAAGCCGATATCCCATTAGACTTGTTATTTCTCAAGTTCGTTCCAGAACAAGATGATGACTCATCTAAACTCTAGGGTGACGAGCCGAAGAATCGCGACAACTGGCACGTATTCAGGCCATGAGATCTCAGGAAAGCAATTAACTCCGCTATGAGGCACATCCCAGGAACATAATCTACCAGCCGAGGACCTCATATGGATCTTTATTTCTTTGCGTAAAGTAGATTTTATAAAAGACTAATCCGACGTTACTTCGGACCACATAAAGTCATAAGAAAAAACTCCGATTTGATCCAAGAAGTGTAGATATTCGTAAACCACCAAAGTCGTCGTATAACAAGGTATATAATTGACGTTTGTGTAATTAATCCTTACTTAGAACCAGATGATCAAGAGGACCACTCTAAAGAAGACATATAAAATGGCTTACAAAGCACCCAAGAAGAAAACATCAGATATTACTTATAAAGCAGTCATAAAGAAGACATAGAAGATGACTCACAAATCACCCAAGAAGAAGACATAAATTATGACTCACAAAACTCTAAAGAAGAAAATATAGAAGGTGACTCACAAAACAACCAAGTAGAAGACATAGAAGATGACTCACAATGCACCCAAGAAGAAGATATCGAAGGTGACTCACAATGTACCAAAGAAGAAGACATAGAAGGTGACTCGCAAAACAACCAAGAAGAAGACATCGAAGGTGACTCATAAAGTACCGAAGAAGAAGACATCGAAGATGACTCACAATGTACCAAAGAAAAAAACATAGAAGTTGACTCACAAAGCACCCAAGAAGAAGACATAAAAGATGACTCACAAAGCACCCAAGGAGAAGACATCGAAGATGACTCGCAATGTACCAAAGAAGAAGACATAGAAGGTGACTCACAAATCACCGAACACCCAAGAGAAAGACATAGATACTGACTCCCATGCCATCAAAGGACTCTTTAAAGATGACTTATAAAGCACCCAGGAAAAAGACATCGAAGATAACTCACAAAGCACCCAAGAAGAAGACATCGAAGATGACTCACAAAGCGCACCGAGAAGAAGAAATAGGCGATGACTTAAAAGCACAAACCAAATAATTATGGGAGAAAAGCTGATACAGGTTGCACATTTTTAGATTCAATGAACGAATACTTTTTTTCTGTTACACTATTAAAGATTATATGATAAGAAAAATATTTAAAAACACACACATATATATATATATAGTCTTAATATATCCTTCCTCATATCTATAAAAATGAAATCCAAAATCGATGTTTGTTATCGCGTTGCGCAAAATCTACAGAATCAATCATTATGAAATTTCGCATGTAGGTAGCTGAAGATTTCGTTTAAAATATAGGCTATTCGAAAAACTAAAAAGGTTAATGTGCTTTTAAAAAAATGTAAAACCAGAAAGCGTTAGTTCCAGCCTTTTATCGCTTGGCGCCGCCGTTGTAATTTATCGCGTGATGTCTATTGCGGATTCTGTGCCTGTGAACTTGGATAGATAGGTGTTCTCTCCATTATTTAACGGTGTAAGGTCGAGGTCGGTTAGCATGTCCTCAATCGCCTCAAAACTCCCAGGTAGGAGTCAGCAGTTATTGTAGAGCCTTGTTATTGAAATTCATGATGAACGATGCCCTGGTCGAAGAACACCGTCAATATGACCTTGCTTGACTAAGCATGACTTTGCTGGGAGCCTTCCTCGCTTTCTTTGGTCTCGGCTCATTTTTGAAGCGCCACTCCGATGCCTGTTGGGTAGTTTCCGAATCAAAGCCGTAAATCCATGTTTCGTCTCCAGTAATGACCCTCTTCAGCAATTCGGGGTCGTCGGTTGTCGCTTCGAGATTGAGACTGGCCGTTTCTTTCCGGGCGTTGTCTTGTTGATACTTACATACAATAGACTCTCCTATAACGCGAGTTTTTACAACGCGATAAAAAAAATTGCGACAAATTTATTTATACAACGTGAATTTTCGTGTAACGCGTTATAAAATAAAACAATTTGCCCTAACAACATTCGCGTTATACAAGTTTTATTTCGTACAACGCGAATTCCTATAACTCGATATCATACAACACGGAACACATTAATCGCGTTGTAGGAGAGTTTACTGTACTTATAATAGTAAAGCTAACGCGTTGATTTATAATTATGGTACATATGAAAATGTTGTGTATATTGACATATATTTCTACATATACTTAGTTGAAACCAAAAAGAATATTCTAATAACATAGTAAAAACAAGTATTCAAAGGATATGCGTTATTTTTATTAAAGCTGTTGGTGAGAGAGAGAGAGTTATGTTTAAATAAGGACAAATAGTTCTGATTCCTGACCGGAGTAAAATAAGAAATCTACCACACACACACACACACACACACACAACTTTTGCAAATATACTTCCCTACTTCTCTACGGCAAAGAATATAAATTTCTATAGTAATGTTATAATAAATTAAATAAATTGCCTGTGTTCAAAAGAGATATATGGTTTCATTTATATTTATTTTGATAAATTTGATAAAATTTTGAATTTCTATCCAAAATACACTCATAGGAAAAGGTTTTTTCCTTATCTACACGTAAATAACTTGCCGTTAAAGATTGTACGCAATAAGAAATCATCCTGTAATGGTTGTGTTTCGTTTTCTAAGAACATGTTAAAATTAAGCAATTAAAGAAGCTATATAATTCTGAAGGTGTCAACTGGAGGACAGAGGTAAATGTGTTAACAACAACAAAAAGAGAAAATGTGTGAATCAGATCCGTAGTTACTTCCGCGGGAATCCCACTTCCTTCTAACCTTCAACTTCTGAATCAGTAGCTGGGTGGGTTCTTTATTTGTAAACTTTTTGTGGCGTCTGATGAGACTTCATCTTCCCGCAAACCAAATTATATATATTTTCAAATCCGAGATGCTGGTCGTCTTCTTGAATGGATTTCTATGGCTTGGATGTAATCGTGAGATTTTAGCTCTTGTTTTACCTAGATAGAACAAAATTTAGCTTGATCTACCCAGCTCTTGATTGCTAGAAGGTATCCTTAACTGTGACGAGAACATACCCACAACGAATACACAATTATCAATCTTAAATTAGATTGTAGAAAAGGGGTAGTCTGTATAATTGACTAAGATGTATTTAAATAGATTTGTGTGGTAATCAGAATGATCTGCTACTGTTCGTGTAAATAAACGAGGTATTTGTAGCTAATACGCTGAAAAAAGGCATCTACCTTAATGTACGTATTAAGTCGTTTGAGTGAAATCTTACCGATATTATAAAGATTTATAAAAATAAAAGGTCGCCTAACCCATCAAAATTGACGTCGAAACTATACGTCATCTATTGACCGTCGCCGCTAACTAGCGTCCTCGGGTTGTTGACAAAGCCACAACACCAGCTTTGATGAACTGAGAAACGTCCACCTGTATACCACGGTTTCGGACTAATGGCTCTTTTCAGTACAGGGCGGACTTTATTTCATGAGATCCTGAAGGGGTCAAGTAAAATATTTACAATCTTCCAAAGTGGTGTTTAGGTAGCAAAGTGACCCTTCCAAATCTATGGCCAAAATATAGATGGAAATTTTGCCAAGAAGTTAATTATTAATACAAATAAAGATCCTCTCTGACAAAAGTTACTTTGTACAGTTTGCACACAAAAACCTAAGGCCAAAATTAATAGTAACTTAACACAGAGAAAGCCCCTACACTCAGAAATACAAAAAAAATTAAAGAAAGGACGTAAATAAAAACTCTCGATTAGTATAAAAAAGTCAGTTCTTATCTTTTATTGCAGCGCTGATAAGGCGCTCCTTATCCGGGTTATACAGGTATGCGAGATCACCAGACACGGATCAAGCACACAGAGAACGCTTCAAGCCTCTCCGCACAATAATCCACTGGCAGAGTCTACGCATTCCCTATCAACCCTCTTATATACAAACACTAGCCGAATGACCCGGGCAACGCCCGTGTTTTACCCGATTGAATGTTTTTATTCAAATACTATTTGTTACAATTATGAATTGGCGCCTTAAATAAATGCATATATTAGTTAATAACTATAGCCTATGTGCTTTATCTGTCTATGTACTGTTGGCTTCCGTAGGCGTCTCATACTGGGAAAAAGAAAGAGAGGATTCCATTTAGTTATTAACTAATATATGCATTTATTTAAGGAGCGACCCGTTCCAACACAATAGTTGCAAAAACGAAAAAGCGAGTGGGGGAGGCATGATGGGGGGGGGGGGGGGGGGGGCAAAGGTGGCGTGATCGTAGCCAACCAATAGGAGGGCGCCATTCCAAAAAAAAAAAAGCAAACGGTGACAGAGTTGATTAGGAGATGAGGAATGACGCTCGTAACTGTATATTGAATGGCCACATTCATCCAAAGAGAAGGCGTGGGAGATCAGTTCACTTAGCAAACAAACAAACAACATTCCTTCCAAAACCCGCTTAGAATCTTAAAACTGCTTATGTTTGTCAAAATAATTTGACACCTTTCTCGTCAGATATTTTTCTGTTAAACCTAAATTACTGATTCATATTTAATTATCATAAATCAAAAAGCGAGCTCCGCCGTTTTCGCATCTGGCGAGCGATGAAATGTCCATAGACATGGCGAATTCGGCATCGCCAAGGAGCACAGGATCTGCTGGACAAGTGCCTGGAAGGCCCAGCATCCTATCTCAATCCGGTGAAAAGAATTCGCTGAAAAACGGAATTCATAGAGAAATCTCTAAAGAAAACTCAACAAATGAAGACTATGCAAATTCGCCGGCAGGCATTAAGATTGCAACATCCAATGACGCTGCCCAAGTCCTAAGAAACTGGGCAGATTGCGCTGAGGACTTGAACCCTGGAACGGACGACGTTTTTACCGTCGTCAAGGGCAGGAAGAGGCGCCCGCGAATCGGCGGATTTACCTGCATCGGCAGCGCGATCCAACTGCGCTGGCACATCTCGCCGACAGCGACCGTCGTCGCAATGGATGCCCCGGGTCCAAGAGATCACGTCCACGAGGGCACACGTCATGGAGGCCAGGGCTCGCCAGGCGTCTTGCAACGAGGAGCAGTGCGTATACCTGGAGTACTGCCCGGACTACCAGTCATACCAATACCTGAAGGCTATAGAAAGAGTGGTCGGAGGACCCAGGAATGTTGTCCAATTCGCCAAGGTTAATGGGCACTACCTGGTGGGACTCGACAACAAATCCCTGGCGGAACACCTGATCCGGGAGGGCCTTGAGATCGAAGGAACCCTCATCAGGACCTTCCCCTTCAGGAAGAGCTCGACGAGAATAACAGTCGGAAATCTGCCCTTCTTTGTAGGGGACGCCGCCATCGTTGATGCCCTCTCCCGCTATGGGCGCATAACCTCTATCACCCCCAAGCTGCTGAGGGCTGGAGAGTTCACATACACCGACGGCCGACGGGAGGCCTTCATCCTCCTCCACGACGGCATCACCATCGACAAACTGCCTACTCGCTTTGAGATCAGGATCAAGGGTGAAGCCTGGCCAGCCTTCCTGTCTCAAGGAATCAAATGCTCAAAGTGTCACGGCCAAGGGCACAGAAGAGCTAACTGCCCCCAACTCCATGGGCACTCCACCACCTCCAGACGGGCCTCACCGCCCTCTACCACCAACCTCCTACCATCGACCGCGCCTGGGCTGTCTAGGCAGTCTTCAGCCGCGCCTCCTGCGCCGGCGCCTCCTAGTCCAGCTGTCGGGCTTTCCGGCGCTCCACCAGATGCCCGAGCTGCGTCCCTACCAACTACGGCGCCCCTGCCGTCTACACCAGCGCCTCCAGCCTCATCTGTGCAGGTGGCGGCTCCTGCTCCTCCATCAATGGCCCCTGCACCTGAGGATTACGCGAGCCCTCGCTCGGCGGCGACTGAGCCGACGCCTCCCGCCCGGCCGGACTTCGTTGCCCCGTGTGGCCCTCTGCCTGCACAGGGGACCCTCGGGCCTGCAACCCACACACCGGACGTCGACATGACCACCTTTAAGGGACCTCTGCATCCTCACCAGCCGCAGTGAGTCCAACACCCCCACTGCCTGCGCCTCGGCCTGCTGGGCCGACACCACCCGCTCCCCACGAGGAGGAGACAACGCCGGCAGTGAAGACTCCTTCGCCTCTACTACTCGAACAAGAGGAAAATATGATTGTTGAAATCTTCAGAAAACTGAAGCACACAACATGCCTAAAGCCCTTTTATGAATCAGGGATCCATCCGAATGAACTCAAGAGTGCCATTCTATTCACCGATGACAGAGTGTCCCTCATGGCGGGACTTTCACCTGCGTTGAAGGGGGTCCTCGCTGAGTTCTTCGGCGCGGCCATAGAACTGGCTCAGAACTACCATCCCATTGTTGGCCTCGATATGGCTAAGCTTAGGAGGCGATGCCTTAATTCCTGACGATTGTTAATTGTAAATATTTTTCACCCTCCTGGTTGAGTGTTAACATTGTCTAGAAGACAATAAATAATTTTTAATTGTCAAAAAATTGTCTCGTCAGAATAGAAATCAAACAAGACGCCATCTATTGACCGTCGCCTCAAACTAACAACCCCGACCCGGTGACAAATTCACAACACCAGCTTTGTCAAAGAATAAATGCAATGAGTTATCATATAGTGATAAAATAAAAGTTGACCTATACTTCATAAAATTTTAGCAAAGTCTTGATTAAATGAGAAACTTTTTTCCACCTTAAAAAAATAACATATATATATGTCATAATATATGCTCTTCCAGGATTACTAAAACAAACCTACAGTCAACGAGAGAGAGATGGGTAGCTAAAGCGAGACACTTTAGACATCACGACATTCCAAAGGGGCGGCAAAAGGGGCCCGCCCGTCAACACCTGAGGACTATTTTTGGGACAGATGGTCGGGGGGTGGTGGCCACACAGGCAGTCGTTCAGCGGACAGCGCTCTCGCTCCCCCTCTCTCTCGGATGGCTTCCAGATTCCTCTTCCAACTCGTCGTGTGATTATTTCTCTCATCACCACATTATTACCACTATATTGTCACATTGAAAGTCGACAGGATAAGACCTGACCGGGAAACAAATCCCTCATATACCAGAGTATGAAGAAAACAAGAAGCAATACCACGATGATCGAACAAACCCACAACCAAGTTCCACAAGAACCAACGACCGACTCTACTGTAGCCGCTTCCCTTCGAACTCTCACCCTCTGTCTCGACCAACTTTTAAACCATGAGTCTGAAGAAGCAATCACCTACGACGGAGATGAACCTGCCGCACACTTCTTCTCACAACTTGAGTCTCAGCCGAACTTCCACAACTTAGAGCCAGCACGCCAAGCTCGAAAGGCTCTATCATCACTCAGAGGCGAACCTCGCAAAATTGCACAAGACTTAGCTCTACTCAATAAGACTTATGAAGAGGTCAAGGAGTTACTCTGCGCCGTCTATCCCCGACGCCCTAGCTTTACTCTTCAAGAGTTCTATGAACTTAAATGCACATCGATGGCCGAGATCGAGACTTACTACAAGAACAAGGTCCGAATAGGATTGGCGATCAACCTCCCTAAGAGTGCCATCGTGCAAGCACTATCCAACGGTGTGCCACGTAACTATGGCAACCTTTTAAAGATGGCACAACCCTCGGGACCAGAAGAATGGTTGTGCTTAGCCCAACAGCTGACCTATGAAGGGATAACATCAGCACTAAAGCTGCCCAACAACGATAACCGCGCCAGAGCAGAGCACCTTCCACCACCGTGGACAAGACCCCACCATATCCTTGCCGTTACTGTGGCGGACAACACTGGCACGCACAGTGTCAGCACTGAGGGCCCTACCAGCGGACTTTTCGGACCTTTACACCTGCGGTCCACAGCGTCGAGCAACCCCAAAGATCGACTGGGCCTGCAGGTGTCTACGAGACCGCAGCAACGACGAGCTCGAGAGAAAACCAAGTAATGCCAGCTTCGGCAGCAGAACTCCTCCGAAGCTCAATGAACCTACCTGCACCCTAAACCAGCATACGCCTGTAAGTGCACACACAATTATTTTAACCCCTATCATTCATTCTTTAAAGATGCCATTCCTAATTGACTCTGGAGCCAATGTTTCCATAATTAGTTTAAACCAATTTGAATATATTAAAAATGTTAATAGTTTCATTTTTTCCACCCCTATTAACAATGATGTTATTATCCGTACTATATCTAGTCATGCCAAACCAATCGGATTAGTTACCTTACCAATACAATTTAATAATTTTAATTTTAATGAAACATTTTATATTTTAAATTCACCCCTTGAACATGGTATCCTATCTATTCATGTTATGCAATTCTTAAGATTAACAATAGATTTTCATAATCAATTGATACTTCAAAATAGTGTTCCAGTACCTAAACATTTGTACCATTTTGTATGTGACCTTCCCACTTGTAAGCACGGCTCGCGAATAATAACTTCTAACCCTAAACGACCCATAATTCACTCGGTTAACTTAGGCGTTGACGATTTTCAACCTCCACGTGAGCCTTACTTACAAACAACCCTTAGTAATATTTATCAACCTTCCCCTGAATGCCCCTCTCACCCTTACAACCTTAATAGCCTTCCTACCAGCCCATGCGCCTCTAGAGAATTAATGATTAAAGAATTTATCGAACAACGCCCAGAACTGACTATCCCTTACCAGCAATTATTGTATTCTTTTAAAGATATTTTCCCTATCAATAAATTCAATGTATTACCACTCAACATAACCCCTGTTGTTCGCGTTTATCACCGAGCTCAAATCCTATGCGCTACGGTGCAGCGATGAATAACTTGAATAGATTAACTTGAATAAAATGAAATTCCACACAAATCGATCAGGAACCTTTGAATTTAATTTATCTCTTTGAGTAGGCTACACGAATGAATTTATGAATGATTTTAACTAGACTGACTGACTAGACTGACTTAAAAACCAACCTAGCAATAACTAAGCAACACAATATATATATACATATATATACAACACAGTGTTACCGAATCAAATAAATATGTACAGAATAAAAATAAAATAAAGAATTATGCAAAACAATGACCAACAATTTCTACAACAAATAACAAATAAGAAAACATACAATTTTTAACCAAACAACCCCTGTAAAACTCAAAATTATTTCTGATAAGGTTATTTCCCTCCGACCATACCGAACTCCCTATGCCTACCAGAAGGAAATTCAGGACCAGAGATATCTCAACTTCTAAAACATGACATAATCACCCCCCTCCTCTAGCCCATATTCCTCTCCTGTGACACTCGTTCGCAAACGCGATAACACCATGCGTCTCTGCATTGACTTCCGTCGCGTGAACGAACTAGTACCCTCGGATTTGCATCCTTTGCCATTGATAGAAACGGTACTGGATAACCTGTCGAAAGCCAGAGTATTTAGCACCGTTGACATAAGCAATGCATACTATCAAATCCCCATCGCGGAGGAGAGTCAACCACTACTCTCTTTCGTGACTCAACAAGGGCAATATAATTTCAAACGCTTACCCTTTGGATTCAAATCAGCACCCCAAATTTTCGAACGTGTGATTACCCAGTTGATCCACAAACACCACCTCTCTTTCATAGCCCATTATTATGACGACTTCGTTATTTTTTCTGACTCCTCAGAACAACACCTTACGCACCTTCGACTTTTCTTTAAATTCTGTTTAGAGGAAAATCTTCAACTTAACCTTAAAAAATGTAATTTTTATCAAAATGAAATAGATTTTCTCGGCTACCACATCACCGCAGGGACTTACACACCTAATATTAAAAATACCGAAATCATCAACGCTATTAGAACCCCTATCAACATTAGAACCCTACAATCATTTTTAGGAGCCGTCAACGTATATCATAAATTCATCCCAGAATATGCTAGACTTCGCCACCCCTTAAATCAATTATTAAAAAAGAACGCCAAATGGCTTTGGAGCCAGAATTGTCAACAAGCCTTTGATAAATCGAAGCAACACCTCGCAACACAACCTGTGTTACATCTATTTCAAGAAGGGCTCCCATGCCAGGTCTATTGCGACGCTTCCACGCAGGGCATCGCAGGTGTACTCAAACAAGTACATCCTGACGGTAACATCTACCCTGTACAATATTACAGTCGCGCGTTGCGTTCCTATGAGCGTAATTACACTATATCTGAACTGGAGTGCTTAGCCATTGTAGAATGCGTTGACAAATTCCGAGTGTACCTCCTAGGTACAAAGTTTGTCATCTACTCGGATCATCACGCCTTACAATGGCTAAAGACCATAAAAGACCCCACCGGACGCCTCTTTCGCTGGAGCCTTCGACTCTCAGCTTACGACTATGAGGTCAAATACCTCAAGGGCTCGCGTCAGTACGAGGCGGACCTACTCTCCCGTAACCCTTTCTGCGGATTCCTATCCACAGGTCAAATAAAAGATCATCAGGGCGAATTACGGAGGGACACAAGGTATATCCTCAATGACAAGGACCTTATGACCATCACACGACGGGGTGTCACTAAAATAATTGTTCCACCATCACTCCGTGGCACCCTACTACAACGAGCCCATCGCGATTTCAATCACCCCGGCATTTCGCAGATGACCAGACTGATCGCAGCACAATACTATTGGGACGGCATGACAAATGACATCAGGACACATGTAAGAACCCGTTCAGTATGCCAATTAGTCGAACCATCAAAAGGACCTATCTACGGAGAATTGGGACAACTCCCCCCAGCGGTCCTGCCGTACGAACTAGTGTCACTAGATACTATTTCTGGATTCGCGAAATATAGAAATTCTCAGACCTGCTTACATGTCGTAGTGGACCATGCCACACGGTACGCGTGGCATTTCCATCGCGGTCCACCAGCATTCTCACCTATACCCAAGTGATTAAAAAGGTGATGCAGTTTGGTTCTCCTAAACGACTTTTGACGGATAGAGCTCCTGCCTTCACCTCTCCGAAATTTCGTAGATTTTTGATTAGACATAACATTGGCCAACTTCTCACGACAAGCAACAACCCTCAGGCCAACGGATTAAGTGAACGACTAAACGCCACGATTACTGGCAAACTTAAACTGTTGCGCCTCCAACAACCTAAGACGGCCTGGACCAAACTACTACCTCAGGTCTTTCAGGCTTATAACCATACCCCACATTCTGTGACCAGGTTTCCACCGTCATACCTTTTGTTAGGTAGTTTTTCGCTACAACTATCCGAGCATGTACAAAACTACCCAAAAATCGACGACGCCAGAGAAATAGCCTATCAAAGGACACACGAACGACACTTACGCGACAAAGCGAGATTCGACCAAACACATAGAGCTTCCGATTTTGAAGTAGGCGATCTCGTTTTGGCAAAAACATACCACCATCCAGATACCGGTAAACTGGCACCTTTCTTCTCAGGACCTTATGAAATACTGGAGATAATTTCCCCTCAAATCGTACGGATCAACCGCTCCAACCGACCTCTAAGTCGTGAGACAGATACAATTCATGTCAACAAATTAAAACACTATACGGAAAACGAACAATTTATTTCACCGCCCGTAAATGATCGAGACCAACCTGAAAATACCTTCAATTTCCCATATAAACACTTCAATCACACTCTAATCCATACTAAAACGGCTATTAACTCACGAAAGCAACATGACTACACTTACAATCAAGATGATCAAAGATATTTGAACCGCTTATCCCCTGAAATCTTTACCAATTACTAACCTGACAACGAGACTTTACGAACCCAGTAGTATATAAATAATTAAGGTAGAAAGGCCCAGGCTAAGTTTCCCCTCACTCTGTCCGCCCATATTCTACCTTTGCATCTAGAACTATTTTATCTTCTAAAATTAAATATAAGTCCATTCGACTTCCTCACCTACACACGGGACTTTCCCCTCGGACTCGCTACACAAGTAACTGCATAGATAAGGTAGAATGGCCCAGGGCAAGTTTCCCCTCGCTCTGTTCGCCGAGGTTCTAACATTGTATGTAGTTTTATATTTACCTCAGTCCTGAGCTCACACAATTGCCAACCTCAATCTCTCATTTCTCGTACTCTACACTTATAGCATAGAAAGCCCATGACAAGTTTCCACTTGCCATGTCCGCCTGAAAAATATCTTAAAGTGTAGAGTTCCCCACTCTTAATGATCTTCAGAATTCCATCATATGTATGTGACTCTTCTTCCCCTTGTTCACACTCCTCAATAACATTTCCCTTATAGTACATTAGATTTTGTTGTATATAGCCTTTTATAACCTTGATATTTCCAAAAATTTCCTTTAATGTCAAACTCTCCGGTGTTGTAAAACTGCTTGTAAATAATATTTACTTGTGTACTATACAATATTTTATTTACATAAAACTATGTCACCATTACCTTAACTAATTTCAAGTGTAAAATTATTTTCTCTATTCCTGGCTTCTCCAGCTTTAAGTATACTCAAACCATGTTCAGCCTTCTTCAACGGGGGCCATATGTCATAATATATGCTCTTCCAGGATTAATAAAACAAACCTACAGTCAACGAGAGAAAGATGGGCAGCTAAAGCGAGACACTTTAGACATCACGACATTCCAAAGGGGCGGCAAAAGGGGCCCGCCCGTCAACACCTGAGGACTATTTTTGGGGACAGATGGTCGGGGGGGGGGGGGGGGTGGCCACACAGGCAGTCGTTCAGCGGACAGCGCTCTCGCTCCCCCTCTCTCTCGGATGGCTTCCAGATTCCTCTTCCAACTCGTCTTGTGATTATTTCTCTCCTCACCACATTATTACCACTATATTGTCACATATATATATACTTCTAGAATGTTGTTAGAAAATTGATTAAACCTCAAAAAAGTATACAAAATTAATGTTAAATTTTTATTGATGGAACCACATAAGTAGCACATAATAATGTTTAAAAATATCTATATATTATATCAATAGTATTGAATATATGTATCTTTTAAAAGTGTGAAAGGGACTACAAAATGTTCAATTATTTATAGGTAAAAATGTGTATAATAGATATATCCGTCTTAAAAAATAATTTTATTTTAAATATCCTCTTTTAAAATATTAAAAATATACGTAAAAGCACTCTGATAAACAATAGTGCGTGTCTTGAAAAAGGTGGAACTAAAGAGAGGTGATTTTTTAAAAGCTTTTATTTAACTTGCTTTTCTGTCTGTTCGTCTGTCTGTCTGCCCACAAATCTTGCAACTGATTTTTAAAATACTTCTAGAACACTTAAGAATATAAAATTTGGTACACTTTTCAAAACCCGATGACAATGCAATTTGACAAATTTTCAAACTTCTGGGTTGTCAGGGTGGCCGGAAATGGGCAAATTTCCAAATTACCTTTTAAATTTTGATATACATCCAGATCACATAGAAGTATGAAACTTTTAACACTCACTCAATCCAATGAACAATACATGTTTACAAATTTCCACACTTCCAGGTGATCGGAGTAGGCAGGAATGAACAAATTTCTACATTTATTTTTAAGTCTTAGGTTACACCCCTTACAAGAAGGAATTGACCAATCCGCCGCGACCAGGTCTCCCTTTTATATAAGGCCTAATTCCCAGTGAAATTTTGATTCAAAGTTTTGTAAAATCATGACCAAAAACTAACTGATCAATTAATAAATTTTAAAAAATTTAAAAAGCTTTTATTCAAATGCACTAAAAAGGAAAAATAAAATATTGTATCTTCTATCAATAAGCAATTAGATGTATCTGAGTGAAAATAAAAGCGGCGGGGAACGATCATATTTAGAGAAGTGGTAAAAATATAACCAATACTTATAAAAATCGCTAATCAGTTGCTACACATTAAATCACATTAGGTTAGAAATTCATTATGATCGTCCCCCGCCGCTTTTATTTTCACTCAGATACATCTAAATGCTCAATCACAGAAGATAAAATATTTTATTTTTATTTTTTAGTGCATTTGAATAGAATATTTTTTAAAAATGTATTTATATTTATTATTTGTTAATCTGTTAGCCCAAGAAAGCTTACATAGCGAGAAACATGACGTTTCAAGATGTGCAGCAACTACTTGCAATGTTTGACCAATGTTTGATCTCTATTTCTTCCATTGTCAATGATGTGACCGTATATAGGTAAATATTCACTATATACAGGTAACGACGATATAAGTGTAATTGCTCTCATAGTTCTCCCGCCTAGTTCTCATGGCCGAGTCCCAGAGGCGGCGTTATCTCGGGGTGAGCCGGTTTGTGGGAATGTCGCCACTTTATGGGGACATGTGACCTCCCCCGGGTGGGGCGTGTGATCTATGTGACTGGTGGATTTTACGACGTTGTTGATGTGGTAAGTTCATGGACCTGATTATTAGTAGATTACAACGATGGCGCATATTTTCTATGTATGTTTGAAGGAAGATGTGTCTTTTTGAGAAACTTAGAATTTACAAGGATGCTCTATAATTTCCCAGGAGGTCAAAATTAATTCATGGACCTGATTATTAGTAGATTACAACGATGGCGCATATTTTCTATGTATGTTTGAAGGAAGATGTGTCTTTTTGAGAAACATAGAATTTACAAGGATGCTGTATAATTTCCCAGGAGGTCAAAATTTGTTCATGGACCTGATTATTAGTAGATTACAACGATGGCGCATATTTTCTATGTATGTTTGAAGGAAGATGTGTCTTTTTGAAAAACTTAGAATTTACAAGGATGCTCTATAATTTCCCGGTAGGTCAAAATTATTTCATTGGACCTGATTTTACAAGATTACAGCGATGGTGGATTAGACATGGTTTTGTGTCTGTTTGGAGGTAGATGCTTCTATTTTATAAATATTCAAGAATAATCAGAATTTCGAAAATTATAGGTTCTTGAAAAATGTTTTCCTTCTACATCATACATTATGTCTACAGTGTCTCTCATGCTTTGGTACATTTATAAAAGACGTATCTTGGATGGCTCTTGAGAATCCTTTTAGATACCAATATATTATGGCCTCTAATGCTCAATTTACATATTATAATGCCATTCTTGGGCTTGAAATGCTTCAAATGTAACGAATTAGGTCTTGGTAAAAGATTGGATAAAAAAACGGAGTACTTATATTGATCTCGAAAGGTCATCACATTATAGCGGTGTGTGCCATAGCGAATAGGTAACTTTTTAAACTTTGTTTCAAGGGAATGTATTGGCATAGGGTTTTTTGGATGGCCAAATAGGCTTCCTTTTTTATCTTTGTTGTTGTTTATTTCCTTTCTTCAAAGTGTTTATAATGTGCATGTAAATTTATTTTAAAGAACTTGGGAAGCCAATATTATTTTTACTGGAAAGACGATATTGTTTAATTCTTCAATCATATTTTTCTTTCTCTCTCATACACTGGCCCTTCGTTTCAGGATGACCTAGCGCATCAATGTCTCGTCGCCACAGTTATTATTTCTACCCTTCAATTCGGAAATTGTGACTCTATGTAAAGCATGTTTTGAAAGTAAGAACACAAACCATTTTATGTTGGCTACGAACAGCTAAGCGATAATTTTATGAAATCTTCCTCATCCTCAAGCTTTCTTTGGAAATATAAATTTCGATATAAAGAAAAATATGATGTACCAGTTTTCATTCAATGTCTCGTAAATTCGAAAATTTTCTTTATTTCTCTCACTCGTTGAAGAAATTTTGAACAATTTTTTAAATACTTTACCCCTGATGTTATGAGAACAATGGACCGAGATCAAAGCAGATCTGGTCGCGGAGATACGGCCACTCGCGCCTGCAGTCGCCAAGTCCGGCGGTGTCCCTGGCGAAGGCTGGAGGACGACACTGCCCGCTCCTATTATCTTTTTCAATCGGACCTCGGGCGTTCCCTCCGAGCCATACAACCGCTCCCCTCCCACCAACACCGACGACGACTGTAACGCCATTTCCGGGGGCCAGCTAAGACGTTTTCTTCAGTAACGCTTGAAAAGTCATTTCGCCCAGGCTCCTAACTCGATTGAAGCCATTACCGACTTCCTCGCTATAGTGACCCCTTGGAGTTCGACGATTAGGACCAGCTCTTTGGTGCCGTCTTCTCCTGCGACCAGATAGCGGCAGCCATCCACCGCCTGGCAAACGGCCCGTCCGTGCCTTGGGATGAGACGGATTACCATGCGAGTTTGTCAAAACCTTTGAAGATTTATTCGCCGGAGTTATTTGGCAAGTCTTCGAGGCTTCTCTACTTCGCCGGGGCCTTGCACCCATCTTCAAGACGCAGCCAGGTCATCCTGCTGGCGAAGTCTCACGGTGGTCCGGATCTACTGGTATTTCATCCAATTAGGCTCTCGAAAACCGACTACAGGATTCTCAGCAGCCCGCTCTTTGGCCACATAGTTTGTGCTCGTGCACCTGATCTTCGAAGAGTTCCGTATGCCCTCCGAGGTATTTGTCAATTTCGACAAAAGAGCTTCGGGCCCTGTTGCGGTTCCTGGAAGCACCGAAGTATTCTCCTCTTGAAATTTTCTGGACGTTCGAGTAGCCGAATCTCTTGGGCTGCACAATCTCAGGTCGGCACGGCCGTTGCCTCCCAGGCCTCCCGCCTGAAGTCTTCGAGGGTGGCGCCGGCCTGCCTGACATCGTAGGCCAGCTTCGGCACGCCAACCTGGATCCAGGCTTCACTGCGCGGCGCCACCAACGTCAATTCTTGAATGGTCTGGATCCAAGCGTAGTTGACCTGGCTGACATCTGGCTATCAACGAGGAGACTGCTAAGCCTGTGGTAGGCTGCCTCTAGTGTCTTTGAGCTGCAAAAACAGGTTCTGCCCCCGCAAGCCTGAGGTCCCTGTGATTTAAAGGCAACAACAGGGTTCTGAGGTCGCCAGACCTGCTAGCCCTGGGGCGCTGGCTACAAGCGACCGTCGGAGACATTTCAGATGATGTCCCTGCCTTAGCGCACTCAACGCGTGCTACGCTCTCGAAGGCGCCTCACTCAGGAACCATCTGCAAGTGAGTAGAGCAGGAAAACGCCAGCTCCAGGTATCATGCGGATCACAAGGCGGAGACTATCGTCCTGAGGGGCTCAACAAAGCCCGTTACCCTCCTTAGCAGACATAACGCGCCTCGGGCATTGGACTCGACATGGCTGCAGGCACATCCTCATGGAGAGCTGGTTGTGCGCTGGGCTACCACCGTGGACTTGCCTCGTTCCATTTCCTGGGCTGTCCTGCGTCGCAATCTCTTCTCGGGGCACGACGCAGATGTGGCCCTCCACGCCCTACAATATCCTGATCACCCTGCCTCGAGACGCACTAACTGTGTGCGACGGGCCGCGGATCCAGATATAATGGAGTTTCCGAACCGTACGACTATCCCTGCTCAGGGAGGTGTTCGCCTCCTGCGAGGTGCCCCTGGATCTGCAGTCCTAGCTCTTTGGCGTCGGCCTCTATCCCGAGCCAATGGAGACCACAAGTGTGGCGATGGCTACCATCTACAAGTACCATCTTGGGATTAAGGTGAACAATGCCAGCCACCACATGGACCTGCCCAATCTGTGGTAAAGAAATCTGGCGCTCCATCGTTCGCGGTGTCTTTTCCGCGATGGAAGCCACAAATGAAGATATTGTAAATATTATTTATATGTGATGAAGTCCTGGTAGCCTCTTATAGAATCCTGTCGACTAGCTGTAATGTGGTGAAGTTCTGGTAGCTCTTGTAGAATCCTGTCGACTAGAAATGTGATGTGGTGAGGTATCCATTCGACTTAAACTATGTGATGGGATCCGAGAGGAACAGTCAGGATGGTGAGTTTTCCAGTACCTCTCTGCACCTTGTAAGACCTTTAAAAGTTCTCACAGAGTACAGGCAGTCGTGGTCGAGGCAGAGTGGAAAGCTTGGGAATGTCCATACACAAAAAACGAAGACACAATTGCACTAAGAAAGTTCCGTGAACAGATAAAAGTTGAGCTAGGAGCGAAAGATGGAGAGATAGAAGTTTCTTACTGGTCTACATGATGGATGAGATGGACCTGAGGTACAACCGACGAGGGTTCACGCAGATGCTGAACTAACTGTATTTTTGGCTAAAGACGGGGTTTTATATACCTTTTCTGAGAAGGGGGGTTTTGCCCCAGATGTGAGAGGGGCGTCTGGTGACATTCTAAACTGGCGCCGTCCTGACAGCTTCCAATCTATCTTTAGACCTTGTTGTTTTGTGACTTCCATCTCCTTAGCTCAACTCTTAATTTATTACAGAGTTTTATTTATTTGTCCTCAGTTTTTACAAAGTACAATACATATGATGATGTAATGACACATGTCAATAATGCGTATAATCATTTACAGATGTGTTTCTATTATACAACATTAAAATCTTGTTATAAGTTATATACAATATGGGGTTGTTGGTTTAAATTACCATAGATGGGCCCCGGGAGTGAAAGGGTTTATCCGGGTTTAAGCGGGTAAAGCCTCTCTAACACAGGTGAGTAATTGAAATTTCTTTTAATTAATTTAAACTGTGAGGATTAAAAAGGGCTATAACAAGATGATTTGTTTGGATTTATAAAAGTGAAATAAAAATGGACATTTTTGTTTGATTTAAAATAAAATGATGACATAAAAATTCACATTCTAAGAGAATATCGGCGGGCGTTGGAAAGGGTTAGTAGTTGAATAATATGCAATTGTTAGCAGTGCACATGTAAACCAAATACTTAGATCCAGGTGCAAAGCGAGGATATAGACTTGAGAGTCTTCCTAGGCAATGTTTCACTTGCGATCCTACATAAGGGTTACAGTGCTTTGTCACAATTGTAGGGTTATTGGGTTAAAAGTTGTTGAAGAGAAGTTGCTTATTATATGATTGAAAGGGGTGGTAGAGCCATGCGATAAGTAGAATTGTAGCGACAGTAAGTGATCTGACTTGACTCGAAATCAATGGTTGGTTGTGGTTCGCTAGAGCTGAAAAAAAAGTTGAAAGTTGAAAAAAGTGAACGCTTTGTGCATGCGTTGGTGATGTGCTCTGCGGATGAAATGAAATAAACTCTTAAAGCGTGTTCAGACCAGAAGTTGGGATTTTTAAATCTGGGGAACTGTGTTCAAAGAGTTTGTTGAAATACGAAAAAAAATTGTCAAGCAGTGTTTGTCGTTTTTCTACAATGAAATGAAGCAATGGCTGAAAAGATAGTGATGAAAAATATAGGGATTGGTTAAAGAATATGATTGTTGAAAACTATTGTTGTAGATGCCCGATAGTTGATGATAACATTGTCATATAATAAAGCTATTTAAACAAATATAAAATATAATGAATAAAAAGAGAGAAATATTTTATTTTATTTTATTTGACATATCGGACGCGATATCCCAGCTCGGGATACTTGCGCCTAAATACATTTTAGTAGATTATATACAATTCATTTTATACAATTTAATAACCGGACTAAAAACATAATTAAAACTCAAACGATGGCACTCTAAAAACAGAAGAGAAAATCCAAAATGGATTATTTTATCAACCTATATACAACTCAATAACCGACTAAAAACACAATTAAAACTGAAACGATGGTTTTCTCAAACAGAAGAGAAAATCCAAAATAAATCACTTTAGCAACCTATATACAATTCAGTATATACAACACAATAACCGGTTAAAAACACAATTAAAACTGAAACTATGGTTTTCCTAAACAGAAGAGAAAATCCCAAAATGAACCTACAAAATTTATTGAATTTTACATAAGTGTCTTTGTTATATACAAATTCGCAAACCTCTTCGATGGGATAAAAATGATTACTTCTGTAGCTGTGGAATATCGGACATTCCATCAATAAATGCATTGAGTCTTGGTTTTCTTTTCCACAGAAACAGCTAGGATCATCCGTTGCCCCGATTTTCGACAGAAATTCTCCAAAATTACCATGACCCGTGACGAACTGTGAGTTATAAAAATTCGGACGAAAATAAAAAGGAATTCCAAATGGGAAAAAATTTTCTGAATGTTTCATTAGTGTTAGCTATTGTTTCAGCCATTCTTGATTCTATGTAGTTATGAATTATAGTCGGGGCATGCGGTCTGAATACATTAATTTCTTCTTTTGATAAATTGGCCAAATCGTATTTTATTATCAACGATTCTATTTGATCTGTGAGAATAGGTATTTTTGCCAAACTATGAATACAATTTGATGAGGTCGTTTTATAGGCTCTCACTACCCAAAGAAGAATCTGATATTGCTGAGAGTTTAATCTTTGCTTACTTCTTTTATTAATATATTTATACCATATTTCAGATCCATAGGTTAGTATTGGCCTGAAAAGAGTTTTATATAAAATTAATCTTTTTTTAGCATCCAATCCCCACAACTTCCCACAGAGCGAAAACAAAAGATTTTTCATACGGTTGATTTTACAAAGAATATCATTAATGTGGGGTGTGAAGTTAATTTTTGACTTAATTCTGTGATTAGAAAATTTTATACCTAAAATTTTTACCTCTTCCACTGGTTTTATTATGAAATTTGGAGTTCCCATTGGAATATTTTGTTTGCCGTGCATATGTATTAAGCCGGTTTTCTCCGGGCTTAGCTTTAGCTTATTTCTTGTACATAATTGTATTACATAATTTAAAGTTCTTTCTGTTTCATTTTTTAACCCTTCTATGGTCTTGTGCCAGCAAACAATCGAAACATCATCCGCATAACAGATTATTTCAGAATTTGGGGATGCGAAGTTGATCAACAAATCATTCAGGACTATATTCCACAATAAAGGTGATAATGGTCCGCCTTGAGGACATCCCTTTGATAAATATTTCGAAATTGTTGTATTCGAGAAGGTGAGACTTGTTTTTCTTCTCCGATTTAAAAATGATTGGATAATTTTTATAAGAACTGCTGGGACGTGGTCTTCGTCCATTCTTTTTATTAAGGCAGGCCACCACGCATTATCAAATGCACCACTTATATCAATGGCAATCAATGCAACCAATTCGTTTTGTTTGTGTTTCAGTATGGTCTCGGTTATTTTGTCCAATGCCGTTATTGTAGATTTTCTTTTCGTAAATCCATGTTGTCTATGGCTCAGTAAGTTATTATGATTATAATAATTGAGTATTTTATTTTTAATGATCGTTTCAAATATTTTTGAGAAATTTGATGTTAGTGAAATTGGGCGATAGCTATTAATTGCTTCGTAGTCAGCTTTTTGCGGTTTCGTAATAATTTTTAATACCGAATGTTTCCAGCTTTCAGGATAGTAACCCAGCACCAGACACTCATTAAAGAGTTTTGACTAAACTGGGTAGGATTGATAATAATGAGTGCTTAATCATATAATTACTCACGTTATCTGGACCAGGAGCCTTTCTGATATTAAGATTCGAGCACAAATCCTTTATTTCCTTTTCAGTAATAAAAATGATTTCCCTGTTGGTAAAACTTGGGATGTGATTTCTAATTAAAGTGTGTTCTTCATTGTCCAACCGCACATCATCATCAGGAAAAAATGCTGTTAGCATTTCCTTCATCTTTTGCTCTCTCATGCATTCTGCAGTTTTATTCAGTAATGGTATGCCCACTTGAATATCGGCCGATCTTAACCGTTTAAAAATCCTGTATGCATTCCCGAAAGCATTCGTAGACTCATTTTCTTCAATAAATATTTTCCACGACGTCTTTTTTGCTCTATTGATGGCTCTTAAGTATTTATTTCTTGCCGCTCTGTAAATACTCGGATTCAGGTTACCCCCTCTATAATACAAATTCCTGAGATAATGTAAATGTTCTTTTAATTGTTGAAGCTCTTTATTCCACCAATTTTTGGAAGTAGTCGTGTTTATAGAGGTGTGATGCTTGACGTCGAGAGAAGAGTATGCAGCTTCAATTACTAAATTTGTCAATTTGTTTACCACATTATCAATATCTTCACAATTGACAATGTGCTTAGAAGCTGAATTTAAATCCAGTAAATCCGAAGGCGAAATACTCTCAGCAAATTTGGTCCAATTCGCCGATTTTTCTCTGAATTTCCATGTCGATGTCTGTCTATTATTGTTTGCCAAGTTTATCATATTGAGATATCAAAAAGTATTGCCAAATGGTCTGAGGTAACAGAAAGTGCTGAGGTTCTCCAGTTATGTATAAGACCAATGGAATGTTTATTAGAAATTGTCAAGTCGATTATGCTAGCATTTCTGCAAGTTGGGATTTTAAGATTATGAACAAATAGATTCTGCTCCTCGATAATAGACTTTAGAATGTATCCGTTTTTATTTGTCGTTGAATCGAACCAGAGTGGATGTCTTGAATTGAAATCTCCACAAAGGATAATTGGGAGTTGACCAAAGGCCTCAAGTATTTCTGAGATGAATTGGATATGAAATGCAGCCATTGAATTTGGGTGTATATAGATATTGGCAATAACTATTCTTTTTCCCGTTGAAATAGAGAGAGATCGCTGTACAGAAGGAATTTGTAAACCTGTTAATTTTCTCATATATTATGTTGCGGTTCAAAATAATAGTAGCAGTATAAATTTGCCTATCTGTGCTAGAATATACTATTCGTGAATTCTTGCCAAATTTCACTGTATCATTGCACATGTATGGTTCTTGTAGAAATATGATGTCAGGAAGATCGTCTGCGATTGTCACACCTAACTCACTATTTGCCATCATACTTTTCCTTGCATTAAATTGTATACATCTGATATTGTTATCATTCATCTGAATGGTATTGAGTTCTTTGTATTACTATTTCCATCTGGGTTTTGTACAGGGGACATTCGCTGGAGTTCGCCTTGTGATCAAGAGACCTTCCATTCTTGTACCTCGGGTGTTTAGCGCAGTTGAAACATTTTTGTTTACGCGAACACTCATGATTTCCCGCCGCGCCGCATATTAGGCAAAACTTTTCATGGGAGCATTCGCTGATTTTATGTCTTGGATTAAACTCAAAACATTTCTGGCACTGCCTAACTAATACTTTGTCGTGTATATGGCATCTCTCACAGTCGGTATAGATAAAATTACCCTTCTTCCTTAAGGTTTGATACACTCGTGGAGAAACTCGCAGCACTACATTGTGGTGAGAGGTATTGGATTTCATGGGGAACAGCACTCGGATTTCATTCTCTAGTCCACTCAATCAGGATTCATGGTACATATGATTGGTATTAAATTATTAACTTCCGTTAATTTACTGACATTTTTTATAATAATTGTTGGGTCTCTAGGTTGCGGGGTAAAAATTTTACTATTTGCTTTCAATTCCGCCGCCATGCTCAGTTCCTTTAACAAGTGTTTAGCCTCTTCGTCGCTAGGAGTTTTTATTACTACTGCATTTTTGGTGTTAATAATTTTATTAATTCGTATCCCACTACCGTTTTTCTCGTAACTTTTTTATATTAGTTGAAATTGTCTGAGCTATGTTGTTAATAGGCTCATTATTTAGAGGAACTGCGAGCAGTGTAGCTTCAGTGTTTAAGGTCCGTTGTCTTTCCTCAATAAATTTCTGTGTATGATCTCTCTGTGTAACTTGGGCATAAGATAATCCTTTCGAGGAGATCACGCTTCGAATATCACCGAGCATCTCTTCCACTATGTTGCCGACGGTTTCCTTCATCTGTGCCAAAAGGTTCTCGTTATCCGATTCAACCATAGAAGAAATTCCATCTTTCGTTTGTTTTAACATAGTCGAAAGATATGATAAATCATTTTTAGTCAAATTTTTTTGATTTTGTTGAAATTTATTCTCAAAGTATGCAAAAATTTCATCCAGTTTCAAATTTAGTAACCTAACCATAGAATTCATATTTAATCAAAAGAGAAACAATTCGAACTATATAAAAAAGCAAGGTAAAATTAAATAGCAAAACAATAAACCGATTTAAAACATTTCAACATGAGCATTTAGAAAATAAATTAAGAAATTTAGGCAGTGTTTACCGAAACTTGCGGAGCGAGATGACGCACGTATGATTGCGGGTAAAAAAATGTGTAAGTGACAAAATCAAACATGTAATATATAAAATATATAATAATTAAGAAAATAAAAATGATTTTTGAAGCAATAAATGTTTTATAATACTAAAAAAAATAGCATGAAAAATAAAAGTAAATCTGGTTAAAGTTTTTTTTTTTTTAAATAATGTTGGATTAAAAATGTGATTATATTATTGAAAGGTAAAAAAATAAATAATTAAAATTTAAGATTTTATACAAAAATTTGAAGGTAATTAAAGGTTATTAATGATTGGATAAATATGATGGGTAGTGGAAAATTGAACAAAAATAGTCTCTTTTGAAGAAAAGTTACAACTGTGGTGTGTCCCATTTTCATTGGTAAACATAGGTGTTTCTATGACTCTCTGAAGCTGGGAATACGTGAAATGACATTTTAATTTGTCCAAAATGGTGATATGTAGAGAATGATTTCTCTTTTGCGTCATAAAGTCTATATAAGACTTAACCAAATTGTTTTAATTGGTGATATCAATTAAATATGTAAAATGTTTAATGTATGTTGTGTGTGTGTTGTGATTAAGGCGTTGGTGAGATTTTTGAGAAAACCTAAATGGTTAGTGTGAAACATGTGTTTAAAATGGCGATCATGAAGAAAACGGTCATTCACATCTGCCTTGTGAGGGGACATGTAACTGAAATAGATTCGGGGGATCCTATTACTCGGGGGTCACTCCTCCTGTTTTTCACGGGAATTGCCGGGTTCTATTTCTGGGATGGTCACAGATGTGGGGTGGTTTGCTATGTTTGAGATTTACTTGAAACTGTCTTTCTCTCTCTCTTCTTTTGTTGAGTTTGGCATATTTCTTGCCTATTTGAAAATATAGTTTTCTCGATGTTCGTAAGTGGTTGTGTTTTCGAAGTTGTTTAGACTTAGTAAAAATGTTATTAAGTGATGTCAGGTTTAGATGTGTGGTGAAGAGTTCGACTTTCGACGTGGACACGCTTCGGGGTGAGATGTCACAGGCATGAAGGCGTCCTTTGGCCTGAAAAGTGAAAAGGTTTTGTGGTGTGGCACTGTGACACGAAGTGAAAAATGTGAATAAAAAGATGTCTCGTGAAGTCGTTGTTTGGTACAAAATCTAACCTGTTTCACCATGAATAACAAATTTACTAGTCATGGGTGGTGGTTGTACGAACACATATCGAGAATTTTTAGATTGTCAGTGAATGGCACGTTTAATGCGAACATTTTTTGAGTGTTTAGTGGGGCGACGTTATGGAGCTCGTGTGGCTCGAAATTTGGATTTTTTTTTTTGTGAAGTCGCGCACTAATATTTTGTTGCCAATTGGATAAAGTGATGTGTGAGTGTTGTAACGTTTGTTGAGAGAGATTTGTTGATAATTAAATATGCATGTAAAAGGAAAGGATGAGGGAGTGTATTTATCCTCGAATATTAACGATTGTAATAGGTTTGGCAGGTTGTGACCTAATTTAGCTACTGGCGGTGAAGTGGAGGGAATCTTTATTTTAAACTTGTTTTGGGGAGATACGTTATTTTTCTAGTTGTGATTTTGAAGATATTGTCTCCTTCCATTTTGAAATTAAAAAATGCGTTTTACCTATGTTGATTTATATTTAAAATTTGAATATATTTTTAAATCATTGTGTCGCGTTCAGCGGCGTAGCGCCCAGGCTCTATTTTGCCCAGACGCCCGAAGTCTCTTATTCTGGTCCCGGGGAGGAAAAAAAACCGTGGAATCTCAAAGGTAGAGAAGAGCGATTCCCAAGAAGTCAAATCTACGGAAGTGTCTAAGGCAGGTATCAACCAAGGCGTAGACCTCTCGAGAGCGGGCCGAGAAAAACCACACGACTCTAACCAGTCAACATAATAGTTTATTTTTTTGTCACGAATATATATACATATAAATATTTACATATGACAAATATGTTTCTTATAATGGATTAAATTTACATATATTTAGAAAAATATAAATCTATAAGAAAATTAACATTCTATTCCCAACATACTCCCACCTTGAGTTTTTTCTACAGAAACTCAACCAATAGTTGGGAAACGACCGTTCATTCCAGTTCTTTAGGATTGGGCTATCTTCGTAGGGTCTTTACTGGCTTCTCTTCGGGAGCCTCCCCGGCGTGGTTCCGATTGTATACTCCTCAAGGTACTCCCCAGATCGGCGGGTTATCTCTAAATTGTAGAGCCGTTGAACCGGCCTAATCTGGACGCCCTTGCTGGTTCTCAACTTGGCGACCCTCACAGGTCCATCTCGCCAGGGTAGACCTCCCACAACCTCTCGCCAAAGGCCAATTGACTCGCTTAGCATTATCTTGTCCAATCACACCAGATCTCCCACCTTGATAGGTCTTGTCTTCGAGCGTCTTCTAGTCTCTTGCATTAAGAATCCAAAATACTCCGTCCGGAATCTCTTCCGCAGATCTTCTCTTAACCTTTGTCTAAATCGGTATCTCTTCTGAAGACTAGCCCTTTCAATAGAGTCCAGATCTGGAACCCTCCTCACTATTTTCTTTGAGGTCGTGCAAGAACAAGGCAGGGTTAATGGACGTGAGTTCATCAAAGACTCTGTGTCACGATAATGGTGTAAAGTTCCTCAAATTCCAAACGAGCTTGACCAAGAATCTTCCTAAGGAGTTGTTTCAGCAAACCAATCAATCTTTCCAGATCTTGTCTCCTACTTATTTTAGTTTTGACCCTCAACAATCCCAAAGAATCGCAGGCATAACTTGAAATCCTTCAACCTCTTGTCCTCTGGTCCAGTGAAGGATTCCCGTTGGATAACTCTCACCAGCATCAGTTCCGCCCTTTTAATTTCATTCACAGTAAGATCACCTTTCACTCGCTGACCTATTGTTCCTCTCGAATTTGTTAAAACCGGTTCATCCAGGCAGTTACTCTCAATATCTTGTAGTAGTTTGAAAAGCGATAGTAGTACTGATCTTTTTCCCTTTCAATACATGTTGATGTTTAAAACAATCTTTCTCTTTTCCGAGTTCACAATATCTGGGTCAGGGTATATTTCCCTATGGGGCCAATCTCTTCTTGGTCTTCTCAACCAACTCGGGCCCTCCCACCACTTCGATCTCTCCAGAGAATCGGCTAAGCACCCCCGTGATGGTAAATCCGCTGGATTCAAACATCCTGGTACACGATACCAATCCTCTGTCTCACTGAGAGATCGGATCTCCATAACTCGATTCATTACAAAAGTCGCCCAGTTATCTTCCATTGCAATTTCTGGAACCTCTTGAGAACATTGAGCTTTACATCCTGAAGAATCAGGATCTTATGCCGAGGCATCGTCTTTAGGCTTAGAGGTATCGTCTGAAGGCCCAGAGGTATCGTCTGCAGGCCTACAGCAGTCATAGGACTCTGAACTCTTCCTTAGAGATCTCAAACCACTCAATATAATAGTCCTATGATCTACAGGATTCGCAATCCTTTCCGGTCTAGCACTTTCACCAGACTTTCTGGAGACTTGTCTCCCAAATTAAGACCTTTTCGCTGGAGTAGGCACTTGCCCCTTTGGAGAACTGGCCGGAGTATATAACATTGGAGTTACTGCAGCTCCAGAAACAGTTTCCTTCGATACAAGTTACATTCCATTGCTTGGAAGATATTTGCCAATTGAACCTTTTTCTATTGGCTCTCTCCTCACATAGGTGATCTGGACAGTGCAACCCTGCTTAGAAAGCGTTTCACCTTCTCCAACCATGCATCATCATTCAACCATTTACTTTTCTTCCGGATTTAGAGGCACGGGCACTCAACCAAAATCGTCTACAACGATTTCGCGCTCAAAACCATCAGTTGTCCATCTTTTTTTTTCCAAAGAAATTTGAGGTAGTCCCAATCATTATCTCTGATGGCGATCATCTGGAAATATCTTTTCAGGTCGGCCACAACTCCGAACTTATTCACCCGAAGCTTTATCCTTATCTCAGGGATTCTTCTCAGCAGACTGTGTATCCTCTTCATATATCGCTTCAACGAGAATCCGTTTCGTCCTCGATAGGAAGCGCCGTCTTTCGCTGGCCGTACAGGCGCAGCCCTGGAGTCACACCCACATACAGGGCGATCAGGCAAATAATATCCCTTTACTTTAAATTCCGCATCTCCTATCTGTCCTGCTTCCATCAATTTACTCGATGCTGGAATTCTGACAACTCTTTCCTCAATATCATCAATGGACTCAGCCTCACCATCTGCAATCTCCACTTGATCCGCGCCTTCAGCTACCGCTTTAGAGTTGCTCACCGATTCACAAGCCTCAATTGCAGTTCCAGAATCCTCCACTTCATTATCCTTGGTTTCAGCTTCAGAATCCTTTACTCCGTCGCCCTTAGGCTCATCTTCAGAGTCTTGTACTCCATCGCCCTTAGGCTCATTTTCAGAGTCTTTTACTCCGTCTTCCTTAGGCTCATTACCTTGTTCTGCATATGGCCTTTCTGCCATCCTTAAATCGGTACCTTGTTTTACATAGAGCAGCTTCACTTCTTCGGTGTTCTTTGAATCCATTCCTTGTTCCACATCCAGCACTTTCTCTTTATCTGCTTCAACGGATTCTTTCTCAACTTCAGCCCTATTACTTTCTTCAACAGCAATCTGCTTGGATGGCTCCTTTACCATTTGCTCGGATGATACCACCATCTCAGCATCTTCCTTAATAGAAGCTGGATCAACTCCTTTCATCAGGGTAACTCCGACAACACTTGGCTTCTCACTCATCCCGATTTCCAAACTGCTCCCATCGCAGATCCTCATATCCATTGTCAATTTGGGTAACTTAACCATCCCAGTTAGAGTCGGTCGACCGATTTCTCCTGGATATTCCTTCTTCGTGGCAGTTGCAGTTTCCCTCTGCATTCCTTCCGCTACCACCAGACTTCTTTTCTTTAATAAATATTTCCACGCCACGGCCTTTTCCCGGTATTCCTCTACCATCTTTAGATCTTTCTCTAGATCTTTGATGTCAATCAGCTTACCGATTTCTTCGTCTACCCGCCTCAGTTCTTCGTAGACATCCAAAAGCTGCCCCAGCAGTTCCTCGTGGTCACACTCCTTGTGCACGTCATATTCCACTATTCTTTTCCCGTACTTGGATAAAGACGTGCGGAGTATGGTTCTCTTCTTCTTGAGTCTCTCTAGCGCTTCTTCTCTCTCCATCTTCTGATCCAAAAGGGTTCCAAATATAGGCACGGCTTTCTCCTCGCGTCCCGGCTGGGATGCCAAATGTCGCGTTCAGCGGCGTAGCGCCCAGGCTCTATTTTGCCCAGACGCCCGAAGTCTCTTATTCTGGTCCCGGGGAGGAAAAAAACCGTGGAATCTCAAAGGTAGAGAAGAGCGATTCCCAAGAAGTCAAATCTACGGAAGTGTCTAAGGCAGGTATCAACCAAGGCGTAGACCTCTCGAGAGCGGGCCGAGAAAAACCACACGACTCTAACCAGTCAACATAATAGTTTATTTTTTGTCACGAATATATATACATATAAATATTTACATATGACAAATATGTTTCTTATAATGGATTAAATTTACATATATTTAGAAAAATATAAATCTATAAGAAAATTAACATTCTATTCCCAACACATTGATTATGGTAGCGTGAAAATGATCCTTGTAAAAGGGCAATGTCGTGATAGTGACAAGAATATTTTGAATTGGGGCATTTAGTGTAAATGGTAAATATGACAATTATTTTGAAAATTTTTAAGTATTTTTTTTTTATTATCATTTACAAAGCACGCGATATTCGTCTTGGATATTTGCATGCATACACAAGTTTGGGAGCTTATTTACAGTAATTATTAATATGATTTTAGTTATTATAATAGAAATTATTAACATATTTGTCAGTTAGTTAACGATTTAATTACCCTATAATGAATATTAGTGAACATCACAGATAAGAACAGAAATTTAGAGCTATTTACAGCATATATCTATATATCAGTTATTACAGCCCAGGCTATCTATTACTAAAAAACATTCTACAAAATCTATTAAAATTTATATACATATATCTATTATTAACTATTTGATTTAGACAGTTTATATTTATTTGATTTTTGACTCTCAAGTCCTCTACAAGTCGACAGTCCGTTAGAATATGTACAGGATTTTCTTCTTCTGCACCACATGAGCATTTAGGCGAATCCGTCTTTCTGACTTTGTACAAATATGATCTAAAGTTACCGTGTCCAGTAAAAAATTGGACATTGTAAAAATTTGGCTTGACATATTTGGGTATTTGGGAATCAGTGAAGAAGGACTTGAAAATGGTATTAGTCTTCTCATAGTATTTCTGCAATTTTCCCCTTATATAATTAGAAATTATATTCCTACTTGAAGAGTCAAATCGGTTGTAATTTATTTCGGTTTTCAATATGTTAGATTCAATATAATCAGTAATTTTGGGTACTTGTGCAAGTATATGTGTACAATCCGATGATGTTGTACTGTAGGCCTGTATACAATGTTTTAATATATTATATTGAAGAGAATTTAGTTTGTCCTTAGACTTTTTGTTTATGAATGGATACCATATTGGATAACCATAAGTAATTGTACTTCGATATAATGTCTTATACAATATCAGTCTTCGTCTAAAATCTAGACCCCATGCTTTTTTTGTCAGGCCAAATAGGTATCCACTAGCTCTAGTTACTTTTATGATCATTTCATTAACGTGAGGCGTAAAGTCCAGTTTGCTTCTGACTCGGTGATTTTTAATAGTCACTCCTAGGATCTTAAGTTCTTCAACCGGTTTAATTAACTTGCTACCTGAGACTATTATATCGTTATTGCATTGATATAAATATAATATTTTTGTTTTTTCATCTGACAATTTTAATTTACGACTTTCACACCACTTATTGATTTTTCTTAATACATTATCTATTGTCTTTCTTAGTTGTTCAGGAGTTTTATTCCAACATATTAACGTAATATCATCTGCATATCCTATTGTTTCACAATTATCATCCAGATTATTATTCAGTATCTCATTAACAAGAATATTCCATAATGTGGGAGACAGTGGTCCTCCCTGTGGACATCCTTTACTTAATTTCTTATTGATTTCAGTTGAGGAATATCTAAATCTTATTCTTCTATTATCAAAGTATGATTGTAGAAGTTTTATCATTGAAGCCTGCACACCATCTTCATCTAGTCTTTTCATCAAGGCCGGCCACCATGCATTATCAAACGCTGCACTAATATCCACTGCAATTATTGCTGCATATTCTCTTGTTTTATGTTCTAACGCAATTTTTATTATTTCAGTTAGTGCAGTAATAGTAGACTTCGATCTTCTAAAGCCATGTTGTCGATCACTTAGTAAATTAAAATCTTCATAATATTTTATTATTCTGTTATTAATTATTTTTTCAAATATTTTAGAAATGTTGGAATTAAGACATAAAGGTCTATAATTTTTAAAGTTATTAAAATCCGTTTTTCCAGGTTTCGGAATAATTATTGCCTCTGCTCTTTTCCATTCAGCAGGATAGTATTGTAGGTCTAAACATTTTTGAAATAGTTTCACCAATATAGGAGCTATAAATTGTTTAGTGTGCCTTATCATGTTGTTAGAGATGTTGTCTATTCCGGGAGATTTCTTTGGATTTAATTTGTCAATTAAGTCGTTAACTTCAGTAATCATAACCATCTGTTTTTCTTTATTGAGTAGTTTTAAATTATAATTTCTTATACTTTTATGGATGTTTGTATCTTCTTCACATTTATCTTCTGGAAATAAGTTATTCAATAATTCCTCACCCTTCTGCAAACATTCCATATCAGTATTACCCTCCAAAATTTGCATATTTCTCTTCCGCTTAGATCCACTTTTGATGTTTTTGTACACCTTATATGAGTTTCCATAAGGGTTGTTCGACTTGTTTTCCTCCAGAAAAATTCTCCATGATGCTTTCCTAGCTTTTTCTATTACCCGTAAATACTTATTTCGTATGCTTTTATAGTATTGTTTAATATGATTAGGGCAATTTTTGTTTCTATAGTAACAGTTTCTAAGATAATGACACACAGTGATCCTTTAGAAGCTGTAAATTCGTATTCCACCACTTATTACTAATATTATTTTTGGTTGTCATATTATTATTTACTTTAAGTGAATTATGTGCTGCCTCAATCAGTATGTTCGTAAGTTCTTTTACCGTTTGATCAATCATTTCTGGTGTATCCACTATGTCTAGTAAGTTTTCAATTTTTTCTCGTTCAGTAATGTTAATTCTCTGACTAAAACTTAACCAGTTCGCATTTTTCTCATTAAATTTCCGAGTGGAATAATATTTTTCTGTACTAAATTGTTCGTTTGTATATATTTCAAAAGATATAGCTACATGATCTGAAATTTGCGATATCTGCTGCGTCTTCCAATTTCTGATCGCCGCAATTGCCTGTTTATTTGTTAGTGTGAGATCAATCACACTTGCATCACGACACGTGAAAGTTTTATTATTATGGATAATTAAGTTTATTTCATCTATGATAGGGATAAGTCTATGTCCATTATAATTTTTCCTGATATCATACCATAACGGAGCTCTGGCATTGAAATCGCCGCAAATTAAGAAATGGGTGTTTTGGTATAAAGATAACTAATAAGAAAAACTAAAATAAGTTTAGAAATATGATGAATGAGAGATTTTTTAGAATAATAATAATGATTTTTTTTTTAAGTTGTAGATTTGGATAGTACCATTTTAAGTAAATTTTGGAAAGGCATGTAAGATTAGCAAATTGGTAAAAATGCGTGATGGGCGAATTTATTATTTTTTTAAGTAAAATTGAGAGTAATAACTTGAAATTTATAATCTGATAAAAAATTAAAGTAAACTTGATAAAAATGAGAGTGTGAAAGTTTTGAAAATTGAATAAAATATGATATAAAAAAGGTAAAAATTGATTTTAAAATGCTTAAAGTGAAAATATAAATACAAAATTTATGTTGAATCAAGTTGTGAACGTGAGGATAAAGTTATGTAAGATTTTAAAACTTACAGTTTTGAAGATAGTTCAGTCAGGAGACTTGATCTTTGGTTGTTTTCCTGCTGACGTGGAAGTCGCTCCATGTTGGACTTGTAGAAGCTTGTAGCTTCTGTGAAGTTGATTTGCAGCTTGTCGCTTTGATCATTGTCTCGACGATGTCAAGTCGAAGGTGGAGAATTTGTCACCTGGTTTGCAACACTTCGCTGCTCCTCGATTTCCATGACTTGCGGGAATTTCGGCGGTGTCGTTGGGGTGGTCAGCTTGCTTGCTCCTGGCGTTGGCGATCTATTAGCGGGTCTGCGGAGGTCTCTTGGGGCGGCGACGTTTCCTCCGTAAATATCTCTTGTTGGGGAGAGATTGCTTGGTCGTTTCGTTGGAATGGCCGATTTGTTCCTCGAAAGTCGTTTCTTGTTTGGGGTAGATTGCTCAGTCGTTTCGTTGGCATTGCGGGCTTGTTCCTCCATCTTCGCTCTTTCTCGCTTCTATCTGAACAGTCTTCTTACCTTCTTCCTTGTGTCATTATTCGTTTTGGTCATCCTGTCGACTAACATGTGATGAAGTCCTGGTAGCCTCTTGTAGAATCCTGTCGACTAGCTGTAATGTGGTGAAGTTCTGGTAGCTCTTGTAGAATTCTGTTGACTAGAAATGTGATGTGGTGAGATATCCAGTCGACTTAAACTATGTGATGGGATCAGAGAGGAACAGTCAGGATGGTGAGTTTTCCAGTACCTCTCTGCACCTTGTAAGACCTTTAAAAGTTCTCACAGAGTACAGGCAGTCGTGGTCGAGGCAGAGTGGAAAGCTTGGGAATGTCCATACACAAAAACCGAAGACACAGTTGCACTAAGAAAGTTCCGTGAACAGATAAAAGTTGAGCTAGGAGCGAAAGATGGAGAGATAGAAGTTTCTTACTGGTCTACATGATGGATGAGATGGACCTGAGGTACAACCGACGAGGGTTCACGCAGATGCTGAACTAACTGTATTTTTGGCTAAAGACGGGGTTTTATATACCTTTTCTGAGAAAGGGGGTTTTGCCCCAGATGTGAGAGGGGCGTCTGGTGACATTCTAAACTGGCGCCGTCCTGACAGCTTCCAATTTATCTTTAGACCTTGTCGTTTTGTGACTTCCATCTCCTTAGCTCAACTCTTAATCTATTACAGAGTTTTATTTATTTGTCCTCAGTTTGTACAAAGTACAATACATATGATGATGTAATGATACATGTCAATAATGCGTATAATCATTTACAGATGTGTTTCTATTATACAACATTAAAATCTTGTTATAAGTTATATACAATATGGGGTTGTTGGTTTAAATTACCATATATATGTATTTATTTATATTTTATTCTATCCATATATATCCTTATTTGTTTTTATTTAATAATATTCGTTCTTTTTTGTATTTAACCATATTAATCATTTATGAACGATGTAGTTTTAATCTCAATCTCTCTCAAAATTTCTATTTCTTGCGTGCAGAACTCTGGAGATTATTTCTCACTGAGAGTCTCAGCCATTTTTTAAAATGATGTACACATCAGATATATATGTGTTTGCGTATTTTGATTCTTTTGAATATGTAAAATCCAAAATGCCAATTCTTTGACAAATAAAAGGAATTTTATACACACTAATTTCCGCTTTATATTCTATATTCTTATTTTAAATTTAAATAAATATTTTCTAAGGGTGCAGCTTACATGCTGTTCTATATAGACTTATATAAAATATATAGCTGATGCTTTTAATTTTAGATTTTATTTTAAAACGACTTAACAATATATTGAACAATTTTATCATTTCGGCAAGGTAATAGATAGAATCGCATTCAAACGAGGAATATTTTAAATAGAGAGAATAGATCGTAAGGTAAAGTGTTGCTAAAACGTCATTAAGATTAAGACTCATTGGCACTTTATTGAATCAGACAAATGAAAGGTTGTTTGCTCGAAAGCTCGCGTTTTGTTATCTTTCACCTTACGTTACTTTAACAGATATTAGTCGCTATACGAGTAAAACAAGTGTTATATTAATGGAGGTAGCCCCTTTTTATGCATTTGCTAATTCCTCTCACTAAAGTTCTGCTAACATCTTTCATTCACAACAAAATACGATTTCAAACTCGGAAAATATATAGCAATCATTTATAAATACTTTTTTATTATATGGTTCAACACCTCGGGCACAAGAGAGCGCAGAGGGTTAGAAAAAGCACTCACAATGACTTATTTAAAAAATGACAATGCCAATAGAATATAAACAAAATAATATTTTCAAAATATAAACTATTATGATTTTTTTTAACCCGTCTTTAAACCGATTCTCCAATTCTAGATGTGCACCATTTGAATCATAGGCTTAAGGGTTAAAAAACTGAACTGCCTTTTTCACTTCGTTGGTATTTTCGAAGTGTCTAGCGCGAAGGAAATGTGCCATCGATCTGGAAAGTTTGTATTCAGATAGAGAGAGGTCTGGTGAATAAGCTGGATCGGGCGGAAGTTAAATTCCTTCCGAATCCCGAATTTTATTAAGGGTTAAACGCGCATTGTGAGTCGAAGCATATCGTCTTGCCCGAGTAGCACCCGTTTTTAGGTGACTAGAGCTGTTTATTTGAGGAATAAACCTCACACATTTCTCTTTCAATTTGGGAGAGTCTATCACAGTGATAATTCTCCGACCATCGGAAATCAGTTCAAAGAGCACTAGACCAAACTTCAACCTATCACAAAGTGTCATTTAGGTTTGTACCTTCCTCACTAAGCTTTCTCTTTGGAAGCCGCTGTCCTCGGTGAAATCACTAATAACTCACGACATAATATTTTATATTCATCAGATTTTAGCGCATGTAAACATTTCGTTTGATTATACGAACATTCATAGAATGGTTTAGCAGTTTCGGATGTGTGTGGTTGTTGAACCATGTTCGATTTTTATATTTCAAGTTTGTTGGTTAACCTGCGGTAAAGGTGATCTCAACAGTGTGTTGCAATATTCCACAATTGACAGTTTCTTGCAGATCGAGGTTCTTGAGACAGGCTAATGTTATCTTGATTGGTTCATCGGAACCATCCTTATGTCTTGTTTTCTCATCACTCCTTCACTTTCCATTGCATAAAGTTATTTGATTACTACTACTGATTTAAGGCCTTATTTTTTTCAGTAATGTAAAAGTGTTTTTAAACACATTATTAACATGGTGCATTAGCGCGCCATCTGTTAATGGAAATTTGAAATATTTTTGACGCGTTTGATTATTTTTAAATTAATCAATTTTCTACTATCCTCACTGCAATGATAAAGGGAGACCCTGACTCATCATTGGTGAACCCTCCCAGCGGTTTCACTAGTTTAATGTGAAAGTTGCACGAATTACAAATTATTCTTCCATATTAGCAAACCTATAAAAATTTATATGAATAAATAAACAATTAATGTGAATAGGTAGTACAATGAAATATAGAGAGCGTGGTTTTATCTTGATATCCAATACGTACATGTATAAAACAGCGTTAATAAAAAATTGTATATTCATTTCTTAGTTTTTAGTACCGCCTTATGTAAAGAAAGTCCTTGTTTATTAAATATAAATATACTTGCAAATGTGTGTGTGTCATAAAAGTAAAACGACAATTTGCATATATTTATTTATATATATGATACATTAGCGCGACATCTGTTATGAGAATTCGAAACTATTATAGACGTGTATGATTCTTTGTTCAATTTTCAAAAGAATCATACGCGTCTGTAATGCCGTTTTCTTAATTTATGCACCTTATCCCAGTACAATGTTACATTTGTACTATTTTTTCACCATGTGTAGCGTCCTCACGCAATTCTGGCCTTAACTACCCGTTTCATGATTTTTCAGGATGCCTTAATGACCAATTTTTTGGTCGTTGAGGTACAGCTTGCACCACGCTGATGAGGGCCAACAGCCCGAAGCGCGTCCGTGGTTAGCTTTTCTTGATTAATCAAGAATGGGTATTTGGCCATTTCTGGAATAATTAAAAATCAACGAGAATAGTTGATATTTATTCCGATAGATGGCGCCAGCCATCAGCAACTTTCAGTTGCACGATAAGGAGATGCCTTTTTCTTAATTTATATCTATATATATACATATTGCGATTCGTCCTTTTACTTTTAAGGGCTCTGATACAAGAAGTTTACGAAGTACTCGGTTTCTCCAGTTCCGTGCTATGATACACAACTTGTGGTGACCTCCATACCTTGTCCTTCTCCAGCAGCGATATCTTGTTGGCTTTTGATAGTTCCTAGTTAACTGCTCATTTTCTGGCGAAATAGTTACCTTTCATTTATTGTAAAACCAACTTAAAAATTGGATTTTTGTAATCTTCCTATAAACCTGGTAGTTGGAAAAATATATACATTTATAGTTCCAGAATTCCTTAAAGTTAAGCACGATATTTATCGATATCATTTTTTTTTTATTATTTTAGAAAACATACTATTAATTCAGCTTATTTCAATTTGAATTTTAAAATGTAGGGCATTTTGTGTGTTTGTATAATATCTACAAGTTTTTGAAAAATAAATATTGCTTTTTGATTTAAAGTGATTTGTCAATTTAATAATTATCATTACCTTTTTTTTTTCTTTTTATCTTTTGTATATAGTTCCAATTTTTCCTTTTTTTCTGCAGCCACGACCTGTTGAAGGGCAAATCTCGAACGTTTGCCATTTTTAGTAACTTCGCGTGGTAATTCTAAATATATCTTTATTAATATTATTTTCTCGCAAAATATACAATATACATATATTTTTAACCAACACACACATCATATAAAGTTATCTTAATATTTGTGATTATTATTAGATTTCATAATTTTATCAACGAATTTTAATGGGAGAACATAGTTTGCACAGTTGGTATTTTTAAACACAAGGATACCCCTTGCATAAAAAACGCTTGAATAGTAGGTACAAAGACTGAGTCGTCATGCGGATATAGTTCTGGGAACATAATAGAGTGTAACTAGTTAAAGAATTAGATATAGGTAGAGTGTGATAAATTTACCTAAAATTCTAATTCACTTTACAAAATTCTATCATTTTACAGCTACCTTCGCAAATTTTGCGTCACATTTCTTGAAAAATATTTAATATAAATACCTTTTTGGATTTGTATGAATTATCACTAAAGAACAATTTTCATTTCGCTACAACATTATGACACTATAGACACATCTTTACAACTCATATTTTCAATCTAAGGGGAAATGTTGAAGAGCTTTTAGATCGAAAGATTTTCTTTTAAATGCAAATACAAGATTCTCTTTACAAGCTAAACCTTTGCTATTGATACGTCTTGCAAAGAAAATTGTATATAACATACACTAGATTTATCGAGAGATGTATTCTACTTCAGACCTATACATCAAGAGATACATGTTTTATTTTGGTAGCAGAACGCTCAGTAAAATATCATAAAGTTTTGTGTCTAAAATCCAACAATCTATATATTTTCTTATATTTAAAATATAAGATATTAAATATAAGATATTAAGATATTAAATATTAAATATAATATGAAATATATATTAAATATATAAAATTAACAATATAATTCTTCAAGGGAGCTTCACATATAATCGTGTATGTTCTCAGCCTGTGTGTGGCATGATCTCACAGGATTATTTGTTTATTTATTTCTTGGTAGATGGCGCTGCGCTGTCGACGCTCGGATAAATTTGTTCCTAAATACTTGGGCTACTCCGACGTCAATGGTTTCATTTCTGATAGAGGAGGAAGGGAGATGTTGAAGGGATGTTAGGAAGACATTCCTAAAAATTCCTAATTTCGATATAATGTTACAAATGAATCTTTATGAAAATTAGAAACTCTTTTATACGCGTAAGATTCTTTTTGGAATTAAACAATTTCTACTGCCCTCACTGCAATGGAATAATTAATGGGAGGGCCTTGCTCATCAGTGGTGAACCCTCCCAGCGGTTTCGCCAGTTTAATCTACCATTAGGCGCGCTAGTGCATCGTAAATGAATCTTTACATTGAATAAAAATCTAAAGCATATTGCATAACAACAACATAATGAAGAACATGTAAATGTGTGTGATGCAAGATTTCAACTCGAAATTTGTTAATAGTTTAGAATTGATCTTTTAGTGAGATTGTTCAAGACCTAAACGAAGAAATCTAAAATTTCTCTTTCGCTCAGGTTTCTATTTCAAACCTCCTTGGAAATAAAACTCAATGAATGGCAAAATTCAAAATAAATCTTGAAATATCTATTATATAAGGTTGAGAAAATATTTCTTTAACACTTGCAAAATATGCAAAGAGGATGCGCTATTTGATGCGTCTAATTTGCATATATACTAATGATAGTACCCAGTCTCAAACAAAATTCGTTCTACCGGAAGAATGCCACTGGACAAACGGGAACTCCGGGTCCTAATACACTACTTTGGAAGCGACACCTCTGAACAAGAGATGCCGCAATAGTAATTTGTCAAGCCGAAGGCGAAGTAACAGTGACCCATGTGACCGTATCAAATTGCTACAAACGCTTCTAATCGGGTGACTACAGCCTTGTAGGTCAAATCCGTCCAGGACGGCCAAAGACGTTGAAAGATTAAGATCTCCGGGTCACGTTAGCGAACAAGCCTGCATCGTGTCGCCGGGACTGACAGCCTCGCTTAATGTCAGCCAAAGAACCATCGTGAACCATCGTTTGGATTGCGTTCACAAAAAACCTTGTCAAGATTCCCATGAGCTGACTACGGCACAGACACAGCAACTCACAGACATTTGCCGCCAGCTGCTTGAAAACCCAAGGAACAATCGTTTGCTTGAAACGTATCGTGACGATGGACGAGGTTTACCTTGTGAACCAGAACCGTCAAAAACGATATGTTGCACGAGGCCAAGAGTCATCATCCGTCACCCGACAAGATCACTTTGCCAAGAAGGTGATAGAATTGGTATGGGTTCAGACTTCGAGGGTCTCCTCCATTTCGAGCTTGTTCCGAATGGACAATCCAAGGACGACGATCTGTACTGTGAGCAGCTGGAACGGGTCTACGCCAGGTTGACGAAGAAATATCCATCACTGATTCGCCGTAAACGGGTATTGCTTCAGGCAGATAATGTCTGGACACACATGGCAAGGAAGACACGGGAGAAGCTTGCAGCGCTTGATGTCGTTGAAGTACTGCCCACCCTGTGTACAGCCTTGATTACCTCCCGGTAAGACTACGGTCTTTTCTGTTCGGTGGAACATGAATTTTAAGTGCCAAAATTTCAATGAGAAGGTGCTGTAAATAATGAAAAAATGTACAATAAGGTTTAATATCATCTAATATTATTTCTGAAAACCAAATATTGCCACGTGGAAAAATTAGGGAAGACCAACTTCGGGATGAGACACCAATTTATTTCAAGCAAGAACAAACTATGTGTGATAAACAAAAGATAAGTAAAAGAGGGAAGTGTACAGAGTATAGTAAAATATAAACATAAAAAATAATACTCTGCTAAAATAATAAATACTTTGTTACAATATAGCTTTCATATTTAAGCTTATATAATCATAAACGCAATATAGAATATACATGTGAAACATATTAAATAATCAATAATATTATAATACTTATATATAGAAATTGAATATTTTTAAATAAAAATATTAAATTGAATTATATATATAACTATGTTCCAAAAGAGGCACCTCTCCCTTTAAATGTGTACCAGAACGATGGCACTTTTGTATCACCCTAGTAAAAAAATTCACTAGTGGTAAAAAAAAAGAGCCACAACACCAGTTTTGGCAAATTCAGACAAAAAGCCAACTTGTATACCATGGTTTCGGATTCAGCCCTCGTCAGTACCGGGGCCTCTTCGATCTCATAGCATCCTACCATTCATCTCGATTCTTAATTGATGGTTTTAGCAAAGCTAAGACTGTAGAACTGGCTGATTGTTAGAGGCTCGTGACCCAGAAAAAGAAAATATATACTTGTATATAAAAAACAATAGAAAAAAAAATAATAAGTGGGTCAGGTGTTGATATTAAAAACAAAAAAAAGGCATATCCTGACCAGGCTCACATGAGCATTTCTAGATGGCAGAGCATTTTATATTTTTAATTGTTTTTCACACATATATATAATGTAATAATAGATTTTTCACTGAAAATTTGAAACAAAATTATACTCTATATTTTTATAATATAAAAATAATAAAATGTTTTTCTATAATTTGATATTTTTGACATATGATCTAGAGATGAAATCAGAAATCATTTTTAAAAGTCCAATTAAATAGTTCAACGCCACTCATATATGATAGCTCACAAAGATGCTTATGGAACATATTTCGAACAAGATTGAGTATATACTCATGGAAAAACTTGAGGAAGTGAAATGTCTGAAATCACCGGTCGTCTATTTATTTTTAAAGAGACAGAGCCAATTTTGTTCACACTTGGTTATTTCGTGCGTCTTCATAAAGGTCACTGTGTATCTAATATATTTCAGAGTTATTGTCTGAATCCCGAAATACACACTAAAAGGTAGAACTTCCCTAAGTTTAGTCCATGAGTATATTTGAGTACTGTGGGAGTAGTCATGTTACTTCATGTAGTATTGGAATCGCCGCTGACTTTGATAGCCAATGGCAACTTGACTCTGGTCTTTGTATCAGGTTGTCCCATAAATAATGGCCGTTTGGAAGCGACCAATTAAATACACCACATCTAAGCCAATAATTAGTTTTATTTAAACAAAATAGGCACCATCAGAATCACAGCACTTATGCCAACGTGATGGTAACATTTTTATGCCATTTTAATAAAGGTCTGGTTGTCTAGAGGCCAAAGAATCCAAAAAGGCGTTTCCACATCTCTCCGGTTGATCAGCCGTTTTTCACGAAAAAGAATTATCCAAATGCTTGAAAAAAAAATGGAAATCGGTAGGGGACAGATCAGGTGAATAAGAAGGGTTAGCTAGAACTTCATAACCTATTTGAGCAATTTTTTGTTGGGTCGTAAATGTAGAGTGTGGCCGTGAGTTATCGTGAAGCAGAATAACGCCTTTTCTATTGACCAAACTGGGCATTTTTTTCTGACAATTTCAGCATGGCTTTGAAATCTTGACAATACACTTCTGAAATCATCGTTTCGTCACTATTAAAAAATCTGTAATGCAATAATCCAGCATATGACCACCAAACAATGAGCATTATCCGCTTTGGATGCAAGCTTGGTTTTGGGAAGGGTTTTGGGTCCTCATCTTTGTCTAACCACTGCCTTGATCTCTTCCTGCTGTCAAAAAAAAAAACACCTTTCATCACACATAACAATTTGTTTTAAAAAAGGAGTCAAATTGTAGCGAGCCAGCAAAGATCTGCAATTTCCAGACATCGCTGACGTTGAGCATCACTCGAATGGTGCGGGACCCATTGTGGCAATTTTTTTGTTTTGACAATTTGGTGGAAATGTCTAGCAATGGTTGCTTTTGAAGCATTAAGCTCTGCACTTACCTCATATGCTGTTTGGGTATTATTGGATTCAATAAGAGACGTTATATCTTTATTTTTGAAGATTGATCGATGACCACGACAATCTTGATCTTCAAGTCCGAAATCGCGCTAACTTTAAATTTCTGAAACCATCTTCTTGTGGCTCTTTCGAAAGAAGAAGCTTCTCCCCAGGCCTCAATAATTAATATTTGGTTGCCCTTGGCGGCCCGAACGTCCAAGTTTAATTTCGTGAAGCAAAATAATGCGCAAATTCCTAGGTTCCATTGCTCAATATTTTAAATTATAGATTTTTTATCATTCGTAAAATGTTCGAAAGAATGACTGCACGCGAAGGCGCGTTCTGTAAGCTTTAGAACAATATATAATATGCATGTGTTGCCAAATTATTTATGTTTTTTTTTTTTTCATTTCAAAAATGTGTTTCTTAAAACGGCCATTATTTATGGGACAACCTGAAATATTGATGTGTAGTAACCTCTTATTGACAATATCAGTATAATATAGGAGTTTAAATGAATGTATACGTGGCAAATATATTTATATACACTAGCCACAAAATAAATTGCATCACCTAAAAACATTTTGGTAAATTTAGAAATATGCATACTTAATAAAAACATTAAGGCACGTAAGTGACGAATTTTCTGAAATCATAACTAGAATATAAGTGCCTAGAAATAGCCTTGCTATTCCTGAAAGGGGGTGTATTCAAATAGCCTCCTAGCTTATCATTAATTAAAGTTATCTTGTTTTTATTATTAATATCATCTCTCTCTCTCTCTATTTATTCATATATCTATCATTATTAATCTTATTTATTCATTTTATGTATTTAACCTTATATAATCCTTTATATACTTTGAAATAAAGTAGTTTCAATCTCAATCTCTCTCTCTCTCTCTCTAATACAATATAATGCGGCTTATGATTGTAGAACGACATTTGAAAATTATACCGCATGAAACAAATTTCGATTTTTCGTTAAAAAAAAACACATGTGGGATAATTTTCCAAAGTCGTTCTACAATATCATCTCTTTTCTGTAGTGGCAGAAAAAAGGCCTCGTCATACAAGAAAATTTATTATTTTACAAGAGGCAGAGAGATAAGGGTCAGAGAAGATGAAATTTCGATCAGAGAAATTGCTATAAAGAAGACTTCAATCAATGTACTGTTGTAAGGATTTGGTCTCAGTTGTCTAAGGAAGAGAAAATGTTTTTAAAAAACCTGGCTCAGGTTGCCTTAGAGTATAACCAGAGAGATAGAGGATAGGAGGATTCGAGCCATGTTGTATTAGACAGGACAGCAATTTACCAATGATTCAAGCAGCTCTACATTTGCGGAATAAATCTAGATCAACTTTGAATAATTTCAAAAATCATGATGCAATGTATATAATCACCTAAATATGTATTTATATCTCCTTACTTTTTTTCATTTTATCCCTTTTAATTTATTCACATTGGACTTAACATTAATACCAATTATAATTTGTCAACACCTTATTTTTATTATTAGTCATTATAATAAAAGTTAGCAGAACATACCTATATTATTATTCTACACAACCCCTCTCCACGCACACATATATTTTACTAGTTATAACCATCATTTAAACCAATTTGTTCACAAAATAATTTCCTTATTGTAATTATTTTATGTTTTCAACTTTACCCACCACATAAGCTAATTTTCTTCACCCGATCATAAACTGTAGAAATATATAACAATATACACTATATTCTCATATATACCATAATTATAAAAGTGTAACAGCCCCAAAATGTAGATACAATTCAACCTGCCAGCTTGGCCATGTCATGTAATCACAAAACACAAGTGAGTCTGCCACACTAAAGACAGGGCGAGGACCAATTCATAAATATCAAATCATTTCCTTCCGGAGGGACTTCCACAAGTCGTTAATGAGTTTTACGACCAGTCACCGCTAAATACAGATCATATCTCCAACTCGTGCACATTACCCTCTCCTAGACCTTGCCACGTCTTCAGCCGCTGGCCTCTCTTGGGTTCTATCCAACCTGCATTGTCATATGTGTTGTCCATATACACCTGAAACCACATGGCCCCATGACTGCTAGTTCTTGTGGTATGACATATATATATTGTTGCTTCATGTTTGATGCGCCCCTCTGCTTATAAAAAAAATCTTTGATGTTTCAAATTTATTTAAATGTGTTTTTATTCATTTATTAATGTTTACATATTATGCACTATAGTATCATTCCTTTTATTTTGTAAACATTATTATATTTCGTAACTGTATAATTATTCTTACAATAAAAACCTCAGATTATTAAAACATTGGATCAGTAAACATGAGGGCAACCATCTCGCTCAATTACTTTACTTTATTTTTCATATAACATTTTTGTAAACAAAAAAGGTGATGATGATAAATTCAATGAATATTTACACAATCATAGAAAAATTATATTAAATCTTTATATAAACATAAATATTCTAACTAAATTAAACATTCTCCCGCCACCAACTTGATGGGGGGACCATCAAAACACATTATATAGGTAACAAACATAATTTTACAATAGGTCTTCTGTAAGTCCCATTAGCAGTTTGACTTCTACCACTCTGATTCTAGCGCCATCTCCTGGAAACACCTTTGAAATTCTTCCAAATATCCCATGCTAGTGGAGGTTGTTGTTCATTCTTTATCAACACCAGGGATCCTTCCTTAATGTTGGGTTGGGGCTTACACCATTTGGATCTTTGTTGAAGTTGTGACACATATTCTTGGGACCATCTTGTCCAAAAATGATTCTTTTATTTTTGAATTAATTGCCATCTATTTGGCAAACTCATTGCTATGATGTCATCTTAATCGGGAAGCGCTGCTAAAGAACCACCTATTAAGAAGTGACCAGGAGTCAATGCCTGTAGATCTTCAGGGTCCTCAGAAAGAGGACAAAGAGGTCGTGAATTCAGGCAAGCTTCAATTTGCGCTAACAATGTTGCTAGTTCTTCAAAATTTAGCAAAGCACTGCCCATTGTTCTTCTAAAATGATATTTCATGGACTTAACTCCGGCTTCCCAAAGTCCACCAAAATGTGGAGCTGATGGTGGAATAAATTTCCACTGAATTCCCTCTGAATTCGTAAGAACTTTACTGGCATTGTGACATAGTTTCCCAATAATCTTATGCGCACCAACAAAATTAGTGGCGTTGTCACTATGAATTGTTGCTGGTTTACCTCTTCGAGCAATGAACCTTCTTATTGTGGATTTGAGAGCATCTGTGGTCAGACTACTGATTAATTCTAGATGAATGGCCCGAGTGCTGAAACATATGAACAAGGCAACGTAAGCATTCATGGTTGAAGTTGTACGTCCCATGTTCCGTTTAATCAGAAAAGGTCCTGCAAAATCTATTCCAGTTACCAAAAACGGCCTTGATCTGTTGATCCTTGCAAAAGGTAGATTTCCCATTAATTAAAAGGAGCTTCTTTACGAAATCTAGCACATTTCATGCATGTTCTTAAAATTTTCCGTGCAACATTTCTTCCAGAAGGTATCCAGAATATATTTCTTATTGCTACAAGCGTAGCTTTAGTTGATGAGTGAAGATTATGGACATGAACATTGTTTACAATAAGAGGGGTAAGAAGATGTGATCTTGGAAGTAAAACTTGATTAATCCGATCACCAAAAACATTTACATTTTTTAATCGTCCGCCAACTCTAATGATTCCCTTTGAATCCAAAAAGGGACATAGATTGTATATTCTACTCTTATTCGGGATTGGCTTGTTGCTTAACAGGCAATGCTTTTCTTTCGAAAATTCAATAGATTGAACACACTTAACAACTGTCAACAGGGCATCATTCAACTCTCTTAATGTTAAGGGCTCCCTGTTGCTTGAATTTGAAGGCATTCGACTGTTGTTGACAAATCTTAAGCATCAAGCTATGATACATTTCAGTTTGGTTAATGATGAGCAGTTTATCACAATGGATGGAATTTCACACTCAATTGTACCAAAATACGTCTTGATTTTTTCTTCTTCTTTAAATTATTCCTTGGAGCTATTAATAAATTTCTTAATTTCAAGGGCAGGTTCAATTAGCCATGGTGGCCCATTCTACCATAGTGAATGTTCTACTAAATCGGATGGAAATATTCCACGTGATGCACAGTCTGCTGGATTCTGCCTTCCATCAACATGGCACCAAACCCCGGAGACAAGCCGGTGTATCTCAGCAACTCGATTTGCCACAAATGTCTTCCATCGGCATGGCTCGGAATTGATTCAGCATAAGGCTATAGTAGAATCAGACCATAAATAAATTTCATTGATGGTAAGAGGAAGGTTATCATATACAGTTTTCACTAATCTTGCCAAAAGTAGAGCAGAACATAAGTCTAACTTTGGAAGTGAAACCACCTTCATAGGTGCGACTCTTGTTTTTGCCACTAAGAGAAATGTCTTAGCGCTTGTGTTTGAGAGGATCACCTTTAGATACAGAGATGCAGCATATATGCCTTCTGTGGTGCATCACAAAATCCATGAAATTCCACCTTCATAAAATTACCTGGTACCACGCATCTTGGGATCTGAATGTGCTCTAGCGATGGAAGATCCTGGTTTATCAAAGTCAGCTTCCTTCTTAGTTCCTCTGGAATTGGGTCATCCCATTCCAAACCAGTCTTCCAAAGTTCTTTCAAAATCAGTTTAATAGTGGTCGTAAATGGTGAGATCCAACCCAGTGGATCAAATATTTTAGCAACCTGTGATAGTATTCCTCGTTTTGTCATAGAGTTCAGTGGCAGAGCTATTCCCTTAAATGTGAAACCATCAGTTCTTGGTTGCAATTGAAGGCCTAAAACGTTGACAAATTCCTTGGATTCCTCAAACCCAATATTTGTGTTGGTGGATCTTAAATGATTTGGTAAAAGTGACAGAACATCAGGAACATTGGAGGTCCAATTACGAAGTTCGAAGCCTCCTGCACTTAGTAAACCATAGAGTTCTTGCACCAAATTCTTGCCTTCATCTACTGAAAAAAGTTTCAGTTACTAGATCATAAACATAAAAATATGTCAATGCTATTTTGCTAGCTTTTGGAAACTTACTCTGCTCATCCAAAGCCAACTGTTTGATGATACAAGTGGCCAAAAATTGTGCACAAACTAGTCCCATAAGTGACAGTTTCTAGCCGATAGTCCTTTATTTTATCATGAGGATCATTCCGCTATACAATTCTTTGGAATTCGGAGTCTTCTTGTGATATTCTAATTTGCCTATACATCTTGGCAATATCAGCATTTATAGCAACAGGATGAATTCTGAATCTCAGAATGATGTGAAACAAATCCTGTTGAATTTTGGGCCCTGGAATTAAAGCATCATTCAAGGACAAACCTGAATCAGTCTTTGCTGATGCATCAAATACTACTCACAATTTGGTGGTGCAACTTTTTTCCTTTATTACAGGATGATGAGGCAGATAGTACCTTCCCTTAATAATATCTTCCTTTGGTACTAAGCTCATATGTCCCAATTCAAGATATTCCTTAATGAAGCTTCTATATTGGTCATAAACTTCAGGTCGTGGAATCAAAGATCTTTCCAAAGAACAAAGTCTTTTGATCGCATTGGATCTTGAATCTCCTAATTGGCAGTCATTCCGAAATGGCAGTTGTACAACATATCTGCCTGTGGAATCCCTTCCATGTGTTTCTACAAAATGGATTTCATTTTCATTTTCATCCTTAGATATAGAAGTCACATCAGGAATGGATTCCAATTTCCAAAATGTTTCGACTATATTTTGGGTTTCCAGGCATGCATGATGTGACTGAATAATATTCCTAATACTTCTCCTACTACCCTTAGAGGAAACTCTTCCAGAAAGGAGCCATCCAAATTTAGAAGAAGTAGCAGCAGTTAGTTGTTCTTCATCGCCGATAACGGACTCGCCAGTGAACAGGGTCATAGCTAACTCAGCGCCAATTAATATGTCGATGGGAGCAGAAATATTATAATCTGGATCAGCCAGAGGCATGGTTTTGAGATGCGCCAAGTTTGACTTTGGATATGTAGAGTTAGCAAATTATTTGTCAACTTATGCAACACCAAGGCTTTCACCTTGAAAAGTTCATCTGATTTGAAATGTGGCGTAAATTCAAAACTCCACAAGTCCATAAGAGTGACTCGCAAAATGTCCCGAAATTCCCAATATTTGCGAGTGTAAGGTAACTTATTCAAGTCCTAGTCTTTTTCTACATTGTCCTGATATAAAGTTCGCCTGAGACCCTGAGTCTATCAAGGCTCTACATGTCTGAAGCACACCATTGTTATCCTTGATTTTAATCCTAGCGGTTGTAAGCATGACATTTGAAAAATATTTCTCATTACTTAAAAGACAAGTTGTATTTTTGATGTCTTTTCCACATTCAAATTTCCCTTCATCAACTTCTTGAACCTTGGTATCTTGGTGAATCAAAGTGTGGTGTCTTTTCTTGCAAATTTGACAAATGTTTTTGCAATAACAATTCTTTGCTAAATGGTTTGGCTTTAAACATCTGAAATACAATTTAGCCGAACTAACAAAATTCACTCTCTCTGACTCAGGTAATTTAGAAAATAAATTACAGCTTGAAAGAGCATGTGCACCTTCACGTTTAAGACATTTTATCATATATGAATTATAAACATTCACCTTTTGTAATTCCTTTTCATTGAATGTTTCTCCACATTTGAATCTTTATTTGGTATATTCTGCAAGTTTTTTGGGTGGATTTCCAAATTTTCCATTAAATCCTTAATTGAAGGCACACCTCTTGGGTTGTTCTGCAATTCCCATTGTCTCCTTGTGGTTTTATCAAGCTTATCTTGTATGATCTTGAAGAAAAATACCTCAGATAAACTATCGATTTGGTAACCCAATACCTTCACTGTTCTTATTATTTCGTTGCAGCTATCTAGAAGTTTAAACATTGAATTATGGTTGTCATCGGCTAATTTTGGTAATCTTAATACATTATCTATTTGGGCGAAAATTAGATCATTTGGGTTATCATATCTTGTTAATTAAGTTTGCCAAACCTCAATATAATTATCGCCTGTAATTGGAAATGCGTTGACCAGTCTTAGGGCTTCGCCTCTCAGTTGGCCTTTCAAATATTGTAACTTTTCAATATCAGGTATTTGTGAGTTAGAACCAATTGCAGAAAAAAATAGATCTTTAAATGAGAGCCATGATTCTAATCTGCCATTGAAAGTTGGCAACTCAAGTTTAGGCATTTTAACATGTAAATTAACTTTTTTTTTTTTCAGATGGTTCTTGCCCATTATGCTCTAAATCTAATTCACACTTTAATCTTATACACTTATCTATACAAATTTCCACTTCGTCATTCAAATCATCATCCTCAAGTTGCTGCAAGAAAACATCACTCATTTTCATCAAATCATTATTTGCATAATCTAGTTTGCATTTCGTTGCATTAATATCTACCATAGACACAATGGATTCGATATTTTCCTCTATGCCTTTTATAGTTTTTTTTTATCCTTTTTAATTTTTCAATTAAAGTTTCTACATCCATAATTGCTATTAAATTCTCTTCCCAAATACTTTTAGTTGAAATATATGGTTACAAAATACTTATAAGTTGCCCTTTTTTTCGATCAATTTTAACTTGACTTTTACTTACGTTCAATCCGGCTCGAGTTGACCAATGTATAATTCTTCTTACAATATAAACCTTAGATTATTAAAACATTGGATCAGTAAACATTAGGGCAACCATCTCGCTCAATTACATTACTTTATTTTTCATATAACATGTTTGTAAACAAAAAAAGGTGATGATGATAAATTCATTGAATATTTACACAATCATAGAAAAATTATATTAAACCTTTATATAAACATAAATATTCTAACTAAATTAAACAGTAACTATTATAGACGCATATGATTATTTTTAAAAATTAAACAATTTTTCTACTTCCTTACTGCAATAAAAAATTAATGGAGGGCCTGACTCATCAATGATGAACCCTCCCAGCGATTTTCCCAGCTTAAACTGATTAAACTGGCGAAACCGCTGGGAGGGTTCACCACTACTTAAAAAAAAAGTGAATTTATGAATACTTGTCATTGGGGCGTCAAATTATTTTTTCTCATCATAAAATATATATATATATATATATATGGCCTGTCGAGGAGAAGTATACAATATAGCCTATGGTAAGATACTCCTAAAGCCCTTTTTTGTCATTTATGATGAAATAAAATAATTTAATCGCAAGGGGAACAATATGGAATTAATAAAACAAAGCGTCATAAATAAAGTTTTTAATGTAAAGTAGAAATGATACTTTACATTTAAAACTTTATCATGTATATGACGGTTTGCTTTAGACGTATAGGGCGAACAACGGTCTCAATCCTCCATTTTACTACATCAATAGCATTCTCTTGAATATGCTCTGTAGATTTTATTTTGAAAAATCATATCATATTATTTTCATTATTCTCTTATTTTTTCACACCATATCTTTTAAAACAGCTTGTTAAAAGAGAGTTTTTCGTATAATGTGTTTCTAAACCACTTATCTCTTTCTTCTCATTATTCTACAATTCATAAATACACCGCTGTTTTCCATTGGACAAAGAGAAAAAGATAGTTTAACATGGTAGTTTCTATCATGTCCTTCTTTACTAGAAATAGGAGAAGCTTCATTATAATTCTATTCAATAAAATCAATAATTCATCCTGGGCTAAATTTCTTGTATAACCTATTTATTTTTAAAGCTTTCGGACTTGTTAACCCTCTTCTCTCTCTCTCTCTCCAATCAAATCATTTAATCATTCAAATCATTGAATCAATTAAATCACTGAATCTCTCTCTCTCTCTCGAGGGGAGAATCACGCTAAATAAAGTTTAGTTAGTCTGATTTTTTTATCGAGAGAGAAGGGCATATAATTACGAAAGCTCGAGAAATAAAAGGTTATACCTGAAACTTTTAGCCTAGGATGAATTATCTATTTTATTAAATTATAAGTCAGCGGAAGAACGCTTATTATAATTCTAAGAATAAAAAATATGGTATAACAAACGATAATAATTAAGAACTGCGAAGAGATAAAATAAGTCGTTATAAAAACTAAAGAATAGTATTATTTTATCTATCTACATGTTATTAAATTGTCCAATAAATGTACACAATCCTCTGTAATATCTGTTGCCAAGTAGTAAAGCTGGGCCATAACTACAGGAGAGACAATCAATTTACATTTAAATCTTCCCAGTTCTTCCTTATGGCTCAAGGAAATCTCCGGATGACCAATGGGTTAGGAAAGTGCTATTGTTTGGTTGTAAGGGCTCCAAAGTCTACCACATAAACTATTGAGCCAAGGTCACAAGTAAGAGTTTCTTTCGAATGGCTTTTATTATTTAATTATATCGAAATCTGCTTGTGCTGAAAATGAGATATTTTGATACCAAGATCGATTTAATTCAAATAAGAATGACCTCTTTTGTTCAATGAAAATTGAGGCCTTGCTATATCCAAACGTTTTTAGCATAAAATGTTTAAAGAAAAACTTAATAAGGATGATAATATAAATAGTAAAAGAGAGAGAGATAGAGAGACCACAAGGAATATCATAAAAACAATAAAAATACCTAGAGTTTTTTTATACTGACTACTTCACGATAAATTGCCATTTTATACAGAAGCATTAAAAATGCAAGAAAATGTTAGTTCTCACTTAAACAAAGGTTTAAATACAAATTGAAGATAAAAATATCAATATTTTTCTTTATTTGATGAATCTAAATAAGTTATTTATTGAGAACATTGATCAATACTTCAATGTGGGTTATATATGACTTGGAGATAGACAATGAGATTTATTACCCAACTAGGGATATCAATTTCAGAAAGAGTTGGCTTTATTTTGAAAGATTGACAGAAAAATATAATTCCTTTACAGCTTCTTTAATTTACAAAATATAAATGTAATTATCAACTTTAGACGGTCATTGCTTTATTTTGTGTGTGTGGAAGAAAATTATTACCCAGACACCAAGATACAATCGTTCCATGGAAAATCATCCGCTATATCAATGAAGCACGGCAGGTCTGCAGTTATGTCAAAATCGTATTGACCATTTCCTTCCACACGTATAGAGGGAGTGGGTTGATGCATCACGAGTACTATACTAGCAGGAGGTCCTTCGTCCACTTCGTGATGCTGTGCGACCCAAACATCTACGGGAAGCAAAGATTTGACAGCTCCACCATGATAACGTACTTGTCCATTCTGGGCACCTGATTCAGACTTTTTTTCAGCAAACCCAACATTTCTGTGACTTGTCAGCCCCCCCGATATAGCTCCTTGTGGCTTTTGGCTACGTCCAAAGATAAAAGTGCAGCTGAAAAGAGCTTGATTTAGTCAATAGAAGACCATGCGGTATGGAACGATCCTGCTGATCAGCATTCAAAAATACGCTTTCCAGAATTATCTCCAACAATGGAAGGAGCGCTGAAAATAACGTGTACAAGGAGTCCAAGAAGACTGTATTTTTATTTACAAATCAATAATGGCATTTCTGCCTATCAAATATTCGATGTTTTATATATGGTATATATCATAGCGTATTTAAAGTGTAATTTTGTGTATATATATGTCATAATTTGTACATAACTGGATGCAAACCCGCCCCAATATGTATGCAATGTATGTTTTAAAAGATTTTAATAAAGACAAGGCTTAAGAAATCTGGGAGAGAAAGGCCATCAAAGAGGAAGCAATCATTAGCAGGTTTTATTATCCAGGAACTCATAAAACTGGGTTCAAGAGCCTAGCATTTCCTGGATCATGTCAGAACAAGCTAAGAACAAAGAATTAGCCGAGGCCCAATGAGAGCATAGGAACATTAGTTAGGAACCAATGGGAATCGAGCACCCCTGGAAATTCATCCAATGAGAGCCCGGAATAGCTTTCGTCTTAAATCGGGAACGAAGTATAGTCAGTCAGGAGATCGCCGCGGTGGAGACCAGTTTGGAGCCAATTCCATCTCCTCAACCCCTCAGATAAGTCAAATCTCAATCATGTGAACAGTTATAGTCAATAGCCAACTCAGTCAAAATAGCTTCAACTCCTTTCTCCCTAGATTGCTAGCCTTTTTCCAACCCAAATCCTGTGTTTTTCTCGTTATTTTCCCCTGTTTGAATACCTTACCACTTCAGCAACGACTGCGCCCATCAATTCAATCAATCACCAATCAATTCAGCCCATCATCTTCAAAAGGTAATCGTCCCGATCCCAAAGTGAGTCGACGGGATAAAATGGAAAACAAACGAGACCAAGTAGCGAAAAGTAACGGAGACGATTTAGCGGAAAAAAGGGAAAAGAAGATAACACGACGCACCCTGGCGGCGATTATAGCACAGTTGGCTGTCGCCCTCCAAGGAGTGAGGTTTACCCGACGAGACGAGGACCGGAACTCCGCCTGCGGGACAGACGCCGCCCACGCCCCCACCCCAGGCCGGAAGACGAACGGAGCCGCCGCCGACACGTGGCCGAGCGATCTGACGCGCCACCCCAAGGAATCATCACCCACCATGCCGGATCCCTACACCAGTGTCCAGAACAAACCAAGTAGGTGGACTGTTACCATCCCAACAAGCTCGACACTCGAAGGCAAGGGCAGTGCAAAGGGCTCGAAATTTACACACGAGTGCACGGGCAGTGCAAACGGCCCCGACCCAGCAGCGCGCCCGGCGTCCCACGCCGCCACCCCATGCCGGAGACGTACCAGCCGCGCAGACTTTTCGGAACTGAGGTAGGATCTCAACCCTTTGGCGTCAAGCGATTGACGCTGAAACTGCATTTAACCCATGAACTGTCCACCCCATTTTTAATTGACACAGGCGCAAGTTTGAATATAGTGCCCATTAATATGTATAAAATGTTAAAAACTCACCTCCCTTATTTAAAATTAAAGGAACAGTCTATAGATCTACAGACCCTAGATGGTATTGCAACAACAATAGGTAAACTGACCCTCCCGCTGACAATAGGTAAAATATCTAGAAAGGAGAATTTCCACGTGGTGGAAGCACCTCTGCCATTTGGAATTCTCAGCATGAATACCCTCCATCATTTTAAAATAACAATAGATTTCAACCAAGGCACTATATTCCAACTTGGCGCCCCATTGTCCACCCCTACCTACCATTTTCACCATGTACCCAATGAATGCACGTATTGGGAATGCCAAGCGACATCACAAAAGACCAACAATACATCCAAACCTTCCGCATATGGCACCCACTGCGTGCATCCATTGGTCAAAACCCAATCATCCATCTGCCAATCTAGTCACGCGCCCGCACAACACAACTTTTTCACTAAGGCCAATTGCCTTTACTATACGCCCTCAACTCACAAGGCCAAAACGGCTACAAATCCCTACGACAATGCACAAATTGCGTCCCCCCAACAGGACAACATTAAACACACGCGTGACCACACGTCACCATATGACCCTCACGCACGTGTACATCGCAACAAACACGACACTCACAACAACAATACACAGACAGTATCCATCCAACAGGACGACTTTCACACTAAACACACACGTGTCCACACGTCGTCACACAACAGTAACACGCACAACCAGCGCAACAAGCGCGACACTCGCACCAAAAGACGACAACACCAAGCAAACCTATGCACAACCACTGCCAACACAACCACCCCGTCTACACGAAACATAGAGACAATCCACGCCACCAAACAACCACACAATCGCAAAACATTGCGATCTTTCTTAAGCGCTGTGAACGCTTACAAAAAGTTCATTCCGGACCACGCCCGCTTGCGGACGCCACTTGTCAACCTTCTAAAAGGGGATGTCAGGTGGGTCTGGGATGACGAATGCCAGAAAGCGTTCACTAGCCTAAAAGAAAGCATTACAACACACCCCACGTTACACCTTTACCAGGAAGGTCTGCCATGCCAGGTGTACTGTAACGCCTCAACACTTCGGCATCGCAGGCGTCCTCAAACAGGTCTACCCTGATGGGAAGATCTATACGGTCCAAAATTTCAGTCGCGCTCTGCGGGCACACAATCGAAGTTATTCCATATCTGAACTACAATGCCTAGCAATCGTGGAGAGTGTGGATAATTTCCGTGTCAGTTTGATGGACAGAAAATTTAGAATATTTTCTGACCATCACGCATTGCAGTGGCTGAAAGAGATCAAAAACCCGTCAGGCAGACTATTTCGATGGAGATTAAGGCTATCGAGATACGAATATGAGGTCCGTAGCATAAATGGAGTACAACAATATGAAACGGTCGCCATACTTCGTAACCCGTTCTGTGGCTTTTTAGACGCCTCCCTCATTAAGAGCCATCAGCCTTCCCCATCGGGAAAATCTAGCTTGACCATGGATCACAATGGACTGCATACCGTTTCCCGAAAAGGTGTAACTAAAATTATAGTTCCAAAATCACTCACAAACAAACTACTTAAAGACATACACACACAACACAACCATCCAGACATCTCAAAGATGAAGAGACTCTTCTCTGCTCAATATTATTGGCAGAACATGACACAAGACATTGCAAAACAGGTAAAAACCTGTCCCACCTGCCAATTCGCAAGACGTGTCGATGAATCCAACCAACCTCTACAAAGAGACACCGATACAGCCCACAGAAACAAACTAAATCCGTACATAAAACATACCACACGCACAATACAAACAATAACAAATTTACACCATCTAAGACAGAGAGACGATTGCACGTTTCCACTTAAAACACCTACACCCGACATTTCTTCAACAGAATCCTTGACCACGAAACTGACGGACAGCAAACCTGACAGTCATTTAGATCCTACCATTTTTTCCAAAAAGCGATTTACGCAATTCACCCACGGTAACAAGAAATGCGACATAGGCCAACCACAAACAATAGAAGTCCAACCAGATATCCCAGAGCCCCATTCCATGGCAAAACATGCAAGAAGATGTGCCAATATCCCATTTTTCATCTAATAGCTATTATATGTTTTTTGATTCTACCCTATGGACTCGCCCCATTTTTATTCATCGTTCACATGCTAATTTATACCCTACCCTACCATCGGCTTTTCCAGCTGCAGGAAGCAATCTTCCATGTAGGAAATTCCGTCTTGAAATCCATCTTCCATATAGGCCAAGCACTTGTAAAACTCCTAGATCTCCTATGGGAGATTCTCGCAGAAAATTTAGGAAAACTTAAAGGAACTCGAACCAAATAACAAAAACAAAAAAATGATGCACGGGGGGAGAATCACACCAGTTCAATTAGGAGGACCATTAGGGCATGTGCAAAAATCAATTAGGGAAGCGGAAGTGAATTGGAGATCATTTGCCGTTTGCCTAGGCGACACAAACGTCGGTAGCTGTATGTCATCAAATTACTTGCTCAAATAGAGGGTGGGTAAATTGGGAATCTGCCCCGGAGGGCCCCTTGCTCCGTCCCCCACACATCCGCTATAAATCGAGGTCTTCAGCGCGCTGTGGACATTTTAACGTCACCCATCTTTGGGATCCCGGTTTGAGCCTACATATCGACTTTTACAAAAAAACACAATTTAATTGCATTCTCGCAAAAGACTTAAGAATTTACCGACACTTCCCAATGAGTTTTACCTTTCTATTCTTATATATTTTTAAAGACTTCCAAAAAACTTTTATATTTTCCACATTAGGTACATATTCAACCCACATTAGACACAGACACAACTCCAACAACACGCAGGTCTCGAGGTTAATTATGAACAAAACACGCACATAACCACTTAAATGATAGGAAAAAATTAGGTAGCTCAGCTTTCGAGCTTGCGTTTCTTCCGAAGGGAATGAACAACCATCAAAGATTTTGACTCCGGTGTTGACACCCGATATATAAAAGTGGGTATCGGGCGAGCATAACTTAGGTGCCCTAGGGAAATGCATAAAAATCCCTAGAACGCATTAAGGCTCGGGACATATTAACATACTACATTCGGCCTTGAGATCTCGAAAAACAACACAAACACAAAGACAAAATGCACACGTAAGGTTAATTAGATTCCCATGTCTCCTGTATACATAATATAAAGCAGCACAATTGGGACAGATCATGTTTCTACCCATGAGTCGCACGGGAAAGACAAAAATCTACGGCATATAAAGAAGTATTGCGAGTGTGATTAGATTTGGCACTGTAATTTTAATTACAAAGCGAGTTTGCGAACCTCGCTATACATTTTTCTTATATCATTCATTTACATTATTCTCTTATGTTTTAAAAATCAAAATACTTAATCAAATTTACCATGTTATCCTAATTCAATACTTATCATTTATTTTAATCAATTATTTACCATTTATATATAACCACTTCTTTTATCTTGTTCATAATTCAATAACTAAACAAATTTTTATCAACGAAAACTCACTGGTTTTCTTTTAAAATTAGATATTTTACCTTTTTTATTGATTTACAAAAACCTTTTCTTTTTTCACCATGCGCAAAGCATTTACTTTGATTTCTTTCAAATTTTTATTTTATTTTTGATTTCTCAAAAGACCTAATAGAATTCCCTCGATTTTCTTCCCCATCTCGAGTAGAATAAGGTTAGGCATTTCTTTTTTTTCACCATGCAACAAGGCATTCACTTTGATTTCTTCCAACTTTATTTTATTTTTGATTTCTCAAAAGCCCTAATAGAATTCCCTCGATTTTCATTCCCAATCTCGAGCAGAATATGGTTAGGCATTTCCTTTTTTTTCTCACCAATGCACCAAGGCATTCACTCTGATTTCTTTCAACTTTTTTTATTTTGATTTCGCAAAAGACCTAATAGAACTCCCTCGATTTTCTTCCCAATCTCGAGTAGAGTATGATTAGGTATTTTTCTTTTTTTTTCTCACCATGCACCAAGGCATTCACTTTGATTTCTTCCAACTTATTTTATTTTTGATTTATCAAAAGACCTAATAGAACTCCTTTGATTTTGTTCCCCATCTCGAGTAGAATATCGTTTAGGCGCATTGTCTTTTCTTTTTTCCCACTATGTACCATAACATTCATTTTGATGTCTTACAATTAAAATTTTTGATTTCTATTAATTATACGCTATCTATATATCCCCAACACCATTCTCTTTTTTCTCTTATATCACCACCAATGCTTGTATATAGCCTCTCAATAACCACAACTAATTTTCCCACAAAATTATTTTTTCTCTTTACAGAACTCACTCAGGCTAACCCCTTCGTGAATTCTTCGCATGTAGGGGGCGCATCTGTCATAATTTGTACATAACTGGATGCAAACCCGCCCCAATATGTATGCAATGTATGTTTTAAAAGATTTTAATAAAGACAAGGCTTAAGAAATCTGGGAGAGAAAGGCCATCAAAGAGGAAGCAATCATTAGCAGGTTTTATTATCCAGGAACTCATAAAACTGGGTTCAAGAACCTAGCATTTCCTGGATCATGTCAGAACAAGCTAAGAACAAAGAATTAGCCGAGGCCCAATGAGAGCATAGGAACATTAGTTAGGAACCAATGGGAATCGAGCACCCCTGGAAATTCATCCAATGAGAGCCCGGAATAGCTTTCGTCTTAAATCGGGAACGAAGTATAGTCAGTCAGGAGATCGCCGCGGTGGAGACCAGTTTGGAGCCAATTCCATCTCCTCAACCCCTCAGATAAGTCAAATCTCAATCATGTGAACAGTTATAGTCAATAGCCAACTCAGTCAAAATAGCTTCAACTCCTTTCTCCCTAGATTGCTAGCCTTTTTCCAACCCAAATCCTGTGTTTTTCTCGTTATTTTCCCCTGTTTGAATACCTTACCACTTCAGCAACGACTGCGCCCATCAATTCAATCAATCACCAATCAATTCAACCCATCAACTTCTAAAGGTAATCGTCCCGATCCCACATATATGCTCCTTCTGTATATCACCAATCATTGTGTATTAATCACTGTATAGATTTTCTCAAATATATATATCGGATAAAATTACCCAAAAGTCGGAGCTGGTCACCATCCAAGCCAGACTGAAACGCTCAACCAGCTGCCGCTTCACATGGCGCAAGAAGGATGCTCTTCAATACCTTTTTCGATTCCTCAATGATGGTTTCTCTAGTGTCAAAGCCCTTTCCTTTCAAACCATTTTGATATTTGGGAATAGGAAAAAATCCTTAGGAGATATGTCTGGAGAACAAGTAGGTTGGCGAAGCATTGAGATGCCGTTCTTGGCTAAAAAAAATCAGCACAGATGTAGCAATGTTTGGCCGAGCGTTGTCGTGATAGAGAAGCCAATTTTTAGAATTCCACATTTCCTTTATTTTAAGGCGAATTTATTCGCGTAGATGTCTAAGAAATATGTGAGCAAGAGTTACGCAGGAATTATTTGAAATGGGAAATAGAATTCGGGTAAAAGTTTATTTTATTTTAGGGTTTTGCAAGCTTTCGAGCAAATTTTAGTTCTTCAACCGCTTTCATTTTTCAAATATCTCAGAATTTTAAAATAAACTTCCTTATTTATTTTTCCCCTTCCTTAAAGGATAGTTAAATTAGTTAAACTTAGTTTTCGACTTGCAGAAACAATATTTCATCGTTCTTAACTCATCTCTTCCTTTCCACTCCTTGAATTGGCGTTTAGTTTCTGGATCACATCTGCAAACCCAAGTTTCGTCTCCAGTTATTATGTTTTCCTTCCAATTAGGGCTTTTTTTTTTACCATTTCAAGCCTATTTAATGGAGCATCAACACGATTATTTTTCTGCTCGAATATGTCAGCATTTCAGGAAAAGTTTTGGCATGTTTCTTTCTCAAGAGCAGATATTATTTGATTATCATTCCTAATAAAAAATTAGATATCCCAGTTTCTATCGCGATGTCACGTAGCTTTTTTCGAAGATTTTCCTATATTAAATTCTCAATTTTTTGTGTGTCTTCAGGAATCCTGTGAAGGATTGGCCGTCCAAGGTGTACATCATTTTCCACTGATTCTCTGCGATTTTTAAATCGTGAAAACCATTCATATATGGCTGATTTTTAAATGATCGTCGCTGAAAACTATTTTTTAAAAATACATTTTAAGTTTCGAATACAGAATTTTGAAACAAAATATTTTTCGAATTCTCTGTTTAGGTTTTGAATCCTTTAAAAATCGAAAGTGATATTTTAAAATTCGTTTTATTTACATACTGCGAGTGTAAAAACGTGATGCCATATGCTGCCGTGTTGCTCAATCTTTCTATTTATCATAATTGGTGTTCGAAATTTTTATATTATTCGTATTTCAAAAATATTGGAACTTTCCGGGGAATTATTGAGCAGACCTTGTAATTAGGGCCGTAGATGTGGCAGTGGAGGAATAACATTCCCCAGGGTTGTCCTGCTGTCACAGATTACATATTCAACTCTCTTCGAGCAGTGTTTGCATTAGAATATTTGAGTTTTTACAAATCTAAGGCCGTATTGCTGAATATATTTGTGATCAAAAATAAAACTTGTAATAATTGCGAAAAGTTGCATAAAAGGTTGGGTTTTGAAACATATGTGTCAATCGAAATAATCGCCGCTCTGAGACAAATATTTCCCCTACAACGTAAAAGGTTTCTATCTTGGCTACTAACCAAAGCCTATGATTTTCGAGCCCAGGATATCTTGACCCATAGGAAGGCATCAGTGAACGATGGAGTCAAGACGGTGTCGGATTACCTCGGACTTGATGGGTGGCAGGCGGTAGAAACTCTGCCACGGCCATATTCCTCAGGAGACAATTGAACTATATACGTTTCTTTCAATAGTATAATGATCTTTTTGTCTCTCAACTCTTCCTTGAGAGAACCTCTCTGTTGTTGTCGTGTCCAATGAAGAGCCTCAGATGTCCCCATACATCTCTATCACAGCAGCAGCAATGTCCTCTATCATGGGTGTGTAAAGCTGCTGCTCTGGTTCCATGTCAATTTTCTGCAAGGCTGCGCCCATTCCTGGGCACGAGAACATGTGGGCAGGTAGAGAACCTCTCTGATACCAATAAATAAATTGATCTTCAAAATATAAAGAGAGAACGCAATAGAAAAACAATAATATTGACTAAAATTCAAATACAAATTAAAAAAAACGAAATAAAATCACTATTATGCAAATACAATTCAAAAAGATTATCTTAATGTTTGCGCGTGCATATTCCTTATTTGATTTCGTTTCAAATTTTATTTCTTTTTGGTTATTATAGAACTTTTCCATCGGGGATTCTCTAGATATTTTTGCTAAAGATTTTATTTATTTGTATCTGGTCCGAGAAAGAGTTGGAGAACTCGAAATCTCGCTGGTTTGCGCTATTAGAATAAACGTATTGTAGATATAGATGGAAGTATATATCATAAAATTGCAGATAGCTTATTTATATCCCCCACACATATATACTAAACGAATGACGTTTTGTTTATTGAAGTTTCTTGGTACCATTTATAAATGTTTATAAAATTTGGGTAATATGGGCACTTTATAATTTTTTTTTCTTATCCTTTTTATACGTAGTACAGGCCATGATAATCATGGTGGGTAGAAGAAGGCGACTGCTTTTACTGTTAGTACACCACATGAATAATAAAAGGTGTATATGATAACTCTTCACATATATAATTATATCATATTATTTTATTGTGATGGTTCAAAAACATTATTTCTATTAGAGTAAAAGTATATTTTCTATCTCTTTTTGGAATTTTATTTGTAATTCTAATCCTGTTTATTTCATTTATGCAGTTATTAAATATATTTTGTTTGTGTGTGTAAAACTCTTACCTTCTCTAAGACATCAAGTCGTTCCTTTTTAAATTGTCTTTGACCAAGGTTCTGATTTCTATGCCTTTTTCCTGTAATGTTAAACAAAGATGAAGGAAACGCTACTCTGTCATTTTAATAGTTTTTAATAATTTGAAGTTATTAAGGGGGGAAGAGGTGGGGGGGGGACATTTGAATGAAAAAAGGATTCTGAAAATAGGCTCAAGGTTTAAAAAGAGTCTGCAAGTAGCTATATGATCGATGTTATAAAGATTAGAATTCAAAAAAGCTTATTCAAACTGAAAATTTTATAATTTTATGTCAATTCTTGAAAATACAATTTTGAAACTATATATGATTTCTAAAATGTAAGCTAAAGCATTTCAAACAAACCAAAAGGGTTATATGAAAAGTTTGGTTTGAAATAATTCAAATTGAGTTTAGCAGTTTAACGCAAAATACACAAGTTAATTTTGATTATACACTAACCACAATTACAACACCTTTTAAAACTTTAGAAAATTTTCTAAAATATGCATACTTAATAAGAACATTAAGCCATGAAAATGAACACTTTTCTGATACCGCAACTAGAATATAACTGTATAAAATAGCCTTGTTTATTCGTTAAAGTGTATTCAAATAGCTTTCCAGTGTATCATTAAATAAAGTTATCTTGTTTTTATTGAATTATAAATGCCAAGGGAGAAAAAAGAGCGTCATTCAAGAAAAATTCTGGCTTCACAAGAGGCCTTAAAGAAGGTGGAATTTCGACTAGAGGAAGTAGGTTGCAATCAAAGTACTATCGTAAGGATTAGGTCTGCAGTGGTCAGAGGAAGAGAAAAATTCAAGAAAACCTGGATCAGGTCGCCTTAGAGTAATAACAGAGAGAGAGAATAGGAGGATTCGAAGGATGGTTGTAGCAGACAGGACAACAACTGTACCAGAGATTCGTACAGCTCTACATGTGAAGAATGAATCTGGATCATCTCTAAACACCATTATTATTTTGTTTTTGTTCATGTAACTTACTTTTTATGATATAACAAATTAAACACAATTCCATTATATACCTTAACTTTGACACGGTGTCTTATTTTTAAACTCTTTCTCTCTCTCATTGATTATATTGAATATAGATATAATAGGATGAGAGAGAAAGAGAGTAAATGTTTTGTAATAAATATAATTTTCAAAAGTATTCGCATATCTTTAGAAATAAAACAGTCGCAAAACAGCCCGACACCCCTTTCTGGTCTACCATTAGGGTTTCAAAACATAATAACCAAACTTATAACAAAAGTTAATTCATAATATAGATATATTACTAAATACAACTATTTATATTCATATTTTAAAATAAAAAAATTAAAAAATCATTTAAAAAAAAACGATAAAATATAAAATTATAAATATATATATATATATATACTAACAATCTTAACTACCTTCTTTACAAAACTTTTTGTCTTCTTATTATTAGTTTGATCAAAAGTACATGGTTCTGTCTTTCTCTCTTTTTTCTAACTATTATATATATTCTCACTTCGATTATTCTATATATAGGATTAAAGTATGTCTAAATGACGTGTAAAAGCCGATGCAAAAGACGTTACTTTGTTAAATTTTATTGTTATTAATTATAAATATATAATTAACTAGATGATGTTTTAGAAGTAAAGGATTTTTTTTTTCTCTCTATCTATACTAAATAATAACAATTTACTAATTTTATAATTTGAATTTAAATAATCAAAATAATTAAGATAATTTTAATAGAATACTTAACTATAAAACTATACAACTATTTATTTTTATAATTAATTTAGATTTAGCTTGCTAATCTAACCAAATCTACTTTATATGATTTATCATTCTTATCAGTTTGCTCCTTAAGTTTTAAATGTAGAATCACTGTTATATTTTTATTATATAGTTTTTACACTATATTAATTCATATGAGCTTGCTCTATGATATATTTTTATATATAATATAATATACAAATTTAATTATATATTAGATATTCTAATATAAATAAAACTTCATACATATTATAATTATCTTTTATTGTTTGATTATGAAAAAGTAAATTATAAAAGTAATTTTAGAAAAAATAACTTCAGAACTTTTGTTTTTTTCAGTGTTTAGATAGTTTAAAGATGTTTTTTATTAGTTATTCTTAAAAATATAACAGATAACAAACAGTAATATCTATATTTTTATAGATTAATTATTCATTTTATTACAAATTTAATAACCACAAAAACAATTAAGATAAATATATTTTAAAAAAAAATTTTTTCAATAGAATAACAAACTAAAAAACTAAAAAAAACTACCAGCATATTAGGGTTAGCACCTCTTTTATGTTAATTTAAACTCGCTAAGAATTGCCTAAGAAAGAATTGTCAAACTTGTCCCTCTCTTAAGAACCATGACACTTTTCAAACGACTAGTTGTAAATTAGTAAATACTATTTATAAATTAACATGTCAAATTTGTCAATTATCATATATAGGACAAACGTGTAATCCATTAAATATACGAATAAACCTACATAGAAACCACGCTAAAAAATCAATTGGTAATATATATATGAAAGAACACAATCAATTACATACTTTTAACACCTTTAAGATAGAAATACTAGACATATGTCAAAACAAAAAACAACGACTATTATTAGAAAACAACTACATTTATAAACACAACACATTATTCCCTTATGGACTTAATGACGAATTAAACTACACATACAAACCACAAACAGAAGAAATTTCAACTTATGAAATCAGCTGCAAATACAAAAAAAATGAATTTAAAATTAAACCTAATAAAACTAGAGGTAAAACTACCAATAAATTAGGTTACATTGAATTTGAAGAATTACTGGACCCAAAACAAATGTACACTAACAACTTCGTCGATAAATTTATTAAAACATTATTTAAACTAAATAATAATAAATTTATCAAACTTATAGAATATATTAAAATTCATAATCTGACTAACAGATTAATAGATATCACACACGACATCTTTAAATACAGAAAAATTAAACAATCTACTAATAACATTAATATTATCATTAAATTTAATAACAATTTATTTAATCATATTAAGTTTAATGATATTTTTAATAACCAAAACATTAATAATCTTTTCCCTATAAAAAATTTAAATTTCAAAACAATCTGGAGATACAACAAAAATATAGGTAATTTAGTTTGCAATTATAACCAATTTATTAATAATTTGGCAAATTTTAAAAAAATTAAATGTAATTGCAACAACTATATCGATAGATATAAGTTTTCTGGTCATATATTAACTAGCAATTTTTCTTTTTTAAATCCAGAATATCAGGATATTTTAAATAAAGGGTATAAATATATACCTCAAATTAAACACAATTATAATAATACAATTAAATCTATATTAAAAGATATAGATATTTTCATAAATAAAACTAGTATAAAATACAGTATTCCAGAATTTACTTTTCTGGAATGGAAACATAATATTAAAAAGGAAATTATAAATTATTATAATAATACACTTAAATACACAAAACCTAATTCAGATATTCCTTCTTTTAAAGAAAATATAATTAAATTACAGAAGGACTTTATTATCACTCCTATAGATAAATGTTCCAATAACTTATCTATAATTTGTAAAAATTTATACCACGATATACTAAAAAAGGAAATTGATAATAATCATAAATACACTTTTGCTAGAGCTACAGCCACAAAAATCAAAAAAGACATCAAAAACGTTGAAAATTCACTAAAAATTTATAATCATTACAAAAATCCAAACATACCAAAGTTCTATATAATTCCTAAACTACACAAAAAACCTATTTCTTTCAGAACAATCACATCTGGTATAAATTCAGTTATAAAAATCATTGATATACAATTAGCTTCAACACTACAATTTATTATAAATAAATTAACTAATAAATATAATTATAAATTTATCGACTTAAATAAAAAAATCATTAACTATTTAATGAACAATTGGACAAACATGGAAACAGTACACACATTTGACTTTGAGGACCTATATTCTAAAATAAATTTAAGAGATCTAAATAATAAAATAACCAATTTATTTAACGAAATCATTAATGACAAAACTTTCCACATTAAAATTATTCATAACAGATATAAAACAATTAAATTAGATCTTAAAACAGCAAAAACTCTACTGGAAACATTTTTAAATTTTAACTATATAGAATTTAAAAATAAAATATATATTCAATCAGAAGGCGTTCCCATGGGAACTTCTTCCAGTCCTTTATTAGCAAACTTAATATTATTCTGGTACGAAAGAGAATACTTTCTACAAAATAATGTTAACTGGCAAATGTTCCGTTATGTAGATGACATCATAATATTTAATAATCCACAATTCAAAAACTTAAAACCTAAAATTTATCCTAAATACTTGAAACTTAAGAACAATGAAAAAATTTATAGAAACAAAAAATTTAACTTTTTAGACCTAAATATAGACCTTACAAATAATGCTATTAAAATTTATAATAAAAAAAGTAATTATAATTTCAATATTATAAAATACTGTAATATGAATTCTAATATTTCATTAAATTGTTGTAAAGGTATATATTTTGGTCAGTTTCTAAGATTTTATAGAATAAATAATATACTAGAAAATTTCATAGAAGATGTTAAAAATTTAAACATGGAATTTATTAAAAACAAATTTAGTATCAGACAAGTAAAATATTTCAACAGTATATCAATTATAAAATACTTTTAAAAAAATAAATGGAAGTATCCATTTATTAAATCAACTTTCTATAATTTCTCTCAATAATAAATACTACAAATTTATAATCTTTAACAATTAGTTAAACTTAAATTAAATAGCTGATTTGAAGATTTTTTCACAAAATTTTTAAAGTAATATTGTATAGAATTCATTTTGTTTAATCTCCAATTTCTGGGGAGGAAAATGGAAATTAAATAAAAGTGAATTTACACAATTAATAACTTTATTAAACTCTAATAGTTTGCCTTTTTAAAGGAATATTGAAAGATGATTAAGTGTTGAATCAGTTATTTTAATATAACTGGATGTAAAGATTATAAAGTTTGGATTTCTTCCCTTAGCTATCTTCTCTTTCTTCTTTGAATATCTTGTTGTTCTAAAACTTCAGTATGGACGGTCTAATTTTGTCCCCCACCCCCCACAACATGTGTCATCCAGAAATAGATGTTTACAGTTGAAGGCGGCGCGGTCAAGGTAGGTTCACAATAAGAATTTGGTAACACTTATATCTGTTATATCTGTTCATATAAATGTTTCACTGAAGTAACTTTATATTAACACATAAAATCCGCTTGAAAAGAGGTCTATGACGTAATAGAGAAGGGATGAAACGCCGCTGGACTTCTATTTGAGAATTCCCGGTTCAGCAGACCTCTTTTTTCAATAATTACTCCAATTTAATTTTTTTTGTATATGTCTGGTCTACCATTAGGGTTTCAAAACATAATAACCAAACTTATAACAAAAGTTAATTCATAATATAGATATATTACTAAATACAACTATTTATATTCATATTTTAAAATAAAAAAAATTAAAAAATCATTAAAAAAAAAAAAAACGATAAAATATAAAATTATAAATATATATATGTCATAATTTGTATATAATTAAATGCAACCCCGACCCACTATGTATGTATCATGTATGATTTTCAAAGACTTAATAAAGAACAAGGTAACTGGAGGAAAGAAAGTAACAAAAGATATAGGAAGTAAGACTAAAGCTGGCACGACTATTTTGGCACCCCTGTGTCAACATTGCAGGGGCAGAGACCGGACGTCTCTAGTGACCGCAGAAGTTATTTTAGCCAAGATGCACTCAATACTTCCGGCAAAAACAGGACGTATCTAATATCCGTCGAAGCTATAAGCGTCAAGCCACCCAACACTTCCTGGCGAAATCGGATATATCAAGCAGACCACATCTTTCATCAAGGAGAGCCGCGGGCCAATCAAAAGACCGCACCTTAAGTAGGTCAACCAATAGGACAAGATCATGTGACATCTCTCGACCAATCAGAGAGACACTGAGGCTTGGTGTTAAATCGAAAAGCAAGAATGGTCAGTTAGGTTTTCGCTCTCATAGGAACAACACCTGCAGTAGCGACTTGGCTCCCACCGAGTTCGGATCAGCCTTCGACTTGCTCCCACCAAGGTAACATCGGCCCTGGACCTCTCCCCACTCAACTCATAGCTAAGTACAATCACCACCATGTGATCAGATAAGGAACAATCAAACCCGCTCCTTCTCAAGCTTTCTTCCCTCCAATCCAGTTGCCTTTTATTTTCAAAACTCAATCACGTGTCCTGATTATTCCTAACTGTGTGCTTCACTTACCACTCAACGACTGCGCTTCAACCAAATCTCACCATTCGCATCCAACAATAAGAAACCCCGCAACGATATTGCCACAGAACGGTTAAGTCGACAGGATAAAGATTATGGAGCTTAATCAGGATCAAGATGGAAATTAGCCCAGACACCAGCAAATCAAAAGGCAATGACAAAACCAGCGAGAAAGAAGCGGGCAAGAAGAGAGGCGACCAGGCGCCTTCTAGCGGCCATCATATGGCAAATGACCGTGGCCCTCCGACGTGTCAACGCCCCACAAAGTGAGACGGAATTCCGGAGCACCATTCCCCGGGGAGGACGACGGACACAACCCCCGCCAACCCCAGGCGAGTGTCACCAAGACCGGACACCGACCTCCGAGGAGTCATCCACCGCCATGCCGTACACAGTCCCCGAAACCAACCCCCGCGACCCGGGACAGCCCAAACGATCCCAAAATGATCTTCCAGTACCGGACTTTACTTCAATTTCGCGGACGGTGCGAGCAGTCCCGAGCCCCAAGCCAACCACTCCAAACCAAGGCGTCCCAAAGGAGACCTGTTGAACTGAGGTAGGCACCCACCCTATGCCGTCAAGGAATTGACTTTGAACTTCTATCTAACCTACCTACCCCTTTAACCATATCTAACCTTTGTACTCAATGAATGCACGCACGGGCTAGACCAAACCTGTCCGAAAGGACTCGCACTACAATCAAATTTGTCACACAGGACAACCCTTGCCTGCATTCATTGACCCCACTACCATGTTTATCACTCAACCCAATTATCAATACTATATGCCCTCAAATACAAGCCACAAAGGCTTCAACCCTCACCATGCCCAAAAAAACGTGTCAGTACAGCCCACACACTTACCACACAAAATCCATGCATGACCATACGCCGCCAAGCCATAAAAATGTACCTCACAACAATCCCACAAACGTATTTAGCAACAATCACGACATTCACGACAACAATACACCGACAACATCCATCCAAAGGACGGTTTTCACGCTAACAAACACGCACAACCCGCCCAACAAGCGCGACACTCGCGCCAAAAGACGACAACCACAAACAAACGCATGCACCGTCGTTAGTAACCATCATCTCGTCTAACCAAAACACTAAAAAATGTTCACCTTAAAAGGTACCATATACTCTAACAATAGAAATTTCGATATATGACTTTAATAAATTTGTTGTTCATAGTGAGAACAGGTAAAATTTTGTACAAACAAGGATTTCGCGTGACACCTTTTCATTCACAATTTTTTTTTTCGATTCGTGTCACAGGTCACCCACAAAACTTTTTCACTTCAGGCCACAGACGCCTTTCACCAAGCCTGTGACACGTCTCTCACTCAAAGCGTGTTCACGTCGTAAGCCTCATTTTTCACTCAATTCCACCCTAATGCCACTGAATAGCATTTTTTACTAAAGTCACGACGACCATTCGATTTAATAAATGGATACAACGTCCGGATTTTCAAAATACAAATAATGCCGAAATTACACCAACTTATCTCTTCACAATGTATTGGCAGACCACAACACATGACACAAGACATCGTCAAACAAGTAAAACCCACAAACAAAACAAAATTTCATACACCAAACATATCACACACGCAACGCAACCAATGCCGAAAGTAAAAGATTCAATTATAAAAGACAATTAGGCCGACAGGAAACGTAGAAGCAAGGCAGATGTCTTCCCGCGAAGAATAAGGACGTCGCCGTGACTCCAATTACGCAAATAGTGGGTGGATAAGTTTAGACCGGACCTCGCGTACCCGACACACCCCACTTCCGTATCTCTAATTACAATGAGAAGATCCCCTATTGAGGTCGACTGGGAACCTCGCTATACCACCGATTTTGATTCCAGTCCGAGTCTACATATCGATTTTTACCAACCAACTCCACATCCACGAGACAACACATAGAACCAACTCACACATTTCTTACACAACAGACTTCTAACATTTTTTCACAACACACACACAAAGACAAAAAATTACACATAAAGGTTATATAGATTTCCATGTCTCCTGTACACACAGCATAAACGCACTTGAGGGCTAGAATCACGTTTTTCACCTAAGTGTCACTACAGATGAGACAAAAAATTTATAGGGCATAATTGAACAAGTAAAACATTTATAGGGCAAAATGGAGCAATCAATACATGTAGATCAGGGCATGTAGATACCAAAGGGTTCCAACCAATACACCTTATTTTTCATATCAATCATTTTCATTATTTTCTCTCAATTAAAATTTAAATATTTAATCAATTTATCAATTTATTCAACTTATTACCACTTTTAATGATTAATTATCATTTTTTTTCCAATTAGTTATATTATCATTTTCATTTATCAATTATCATTCTACTTACCACTTGATTTATATTACCACAACTCAATTATCAACGAAAACTCACTGGTTTTCGATTAAACTAAAAACATTAAATCACCCTTTGTTGTTGAAACCTTTTTATTTTTCATTTTTCTTTTTTTCAAACACTCAACTTTGATTTCGCTCAAAAAAACTTTTATTTTATTTTTATTTCTCAAAAGACCTAATAGAATTCCTTCGATTTCATTCCCAATCTCGAATAGAATATGGTTAGGCATTTTTCCTTTTTTTTTTTCACCATTCAACCAAGCACTCAACTTTGATTTCGCTCAAAAAACTTTTATTTTATTTTTATTTTTGATTTCTCAAAAGACCTAATAGAATTCCTTCGATTTCATTCCCAATTTCGAGCTAGAATATGGTTAGGCATTTTTCTTTTTTTTTTCTCACCATTCAACCAAACACACTCAATTTTGATTTCATTCAACTTCTTATTTCATTTTGTTTTGATTTCAAAGCACCTTATGAAATTTCCTCGATTCCTTTTTCTCAGAATTCGAGCAAAAAAGTAACTAAGCAGTTGTCTTTGTCACCATGCAACAAAATATTTTTCTTTTTCAACCAAACACATTCAATTTTGATTTCATTCAACTATTTTATATTATTTTTATTTGATTTCAAAAGCCTTAATAGAACTCCCTCGATATCATTTCTTATCTCGAGTAGAATTCGTTTAGGCGCATTTTCTTTTTTGCCCACTATGTACCATAACATTCATTGATTTCTTACAATTAAAAAATTTTTGATTTCTATTAATTATACTCAACCTATATCATCAACACCATTCTATTTTACTTTTATATTACCAGCAATGTTTGTATATAGCCCCTCCATACCCACAACTAATTTTCCCACAAAATTATTTTTCACTTTACAGAATTCTCTCAGGCTAACCCCTTCTTGAATTCTTCACATGTAGGGGGCGCATCTGTCATAATTTGTATATAATTAAATGCAACCCCGACCCACTATGTATGTATCATGTATGATTTTCAAAGACTTAATAAAGAACAAGGTAACTGGAGGAAAGAAAGTAACAAAAGATATAGGAAGTAAGACTAAAGCTGGCACGACTATTTTGGCACCCCTGTGTCAACATTGCAGGGGCAGAGACCGGACGTCTCTAGTGACCGCAGAAGTTATTTTAGCCAAGATGCACTCAATACTTCCGGCAAAAACAGGACGTATCTAATATCCGTCGAAGCTATAAGCGTCAAGCCACCCAACACTTCCTGGCGAAATCGGATATATCAAGCAGACCACATCTTTCATCAAGGAGAGCCGCGGGCCAATCAAAAGACCGCACCTTAAGTAGGTCAACCAATAGGACAAGATCATGTGACATCTCTCGACCAATCAGAGAGACACTGAGGCTTGGTGTTAAATCGAAAAGCAAGAATGGTCAGTTAGGTTTTCGCTCTCATAGGAACAACACCTGCAGTAGCGACTTGGCTCCCACCGAGTTCGGATCAGCCTTCGACTTGCTCCCACCAAGGTAACATCGGCCCTGGACCTCTCCCCACTCAACTCATAGCTAAGTACAATCACCACCATGTGATCAGATAAGGAACAATCAAACCCGCTCCTTCTCAAGCTTTCTTCCCTCCAATCCAGTTGCCTTTTATTTTCAAAACTCAATCACGTGTCCTGATTATTCCTAACTGTGTGCTTCACTTACCACTCAACGACTGCGCTTCAACCAAATCTCACCATTCGCATCCAACAATAAGAAACCCCGCAACGATATTGCCACATATATATATATACTAACAATCTTAACTACCTTCTTTACAAAACTTTTTGTCTTCTTATTATTAGTTTGATCAAAAGTACATGGTTCTGTCTTTCTCTCTTTTTTCTAACTATTATATATATTCTCACTTCGATTATTCTATATATAGGATTAGAGTATGTCTAAATGACGTGTAAAAGCCGATGCAAAAGACGTTACTTTGTTAAATTTTATTGTTATTAATTATAAATATATAATTAACTAGATGATGTTTTAGAAGTAAAGGATTTTTTTTTCTCTCTATCTATACTAAATAATAACAATTTACTAATTTTATAATTTGAATTTGAATAATCAAAATAATTAAGATAATTTTAATAGAATACTTAACTATAAAACTATACAACTATTTATTTTTATAATTAATTTAGATTTAGCTTGCTAATCTAACCAAATCTACTTTGTATGATTTATCATTCTTATCAGTTTGCTCCTTAAGTTTTAAATGTAGAATCACTGTTATATTTTTATTATATAGTTTTTACACTATATATATATATATGACATAATAAAAATATGATTTTTATTATTCATTAATATAATTATAATTTAAATAATCATGGAATTAACACAGAGTTAATTCTTTAAAATCCTTAACAAAAGGAGTACAACCCAAGATGTTTTTTGTATATACTTAGATTATATTTATAAAATTATATGTATGCAAACTTTTTGTTCTTAAAATATAATCATTAAAAAAAATACAATTTTGAATATAAAAGTTATCATTTCACTTCAATCCACGACTGCATGAATGAATTGGTAACGTACCTAAAATACATCTTTTTTATGACATATATATATATATAAAGTAGCTTACTTTCAACTCTCTCGATTCTAAATATTCACCAATTTATCAAATTCTTCAAATTTTATAATTATAAATTAAAGACAATTATTTATATACAATGTCTGTATATGGAATAACTAATTATTATATGTATTTTTTTTTAATAGCGTCTTAAAACATGATAGCAAAATTTCCATAGAATTATTGATAGATTAAAAATAAAATAAAATAGAATATTTCACAAATTATATAATATATAGTTGTTGGGATATGATTTTCATGTATTAAAAGAGGAACTTCGCCCTATAAATATGCATCCAAATTTTCGATAATTAAAGGCCCACTTTCCACGAATTTTAACCAAATTAACTTGAGCGTTCTACGAATTGTCAGATATTTAACTTGAGGGTTCTGCGAATTTTCATTAATTCAATTTGCCGTTCTGCGAATTTTCATTAATTTAACTTGACCGTTCTGCGAATTTTCACCAATTTAACTTGACTGTTCTGCGAATTTTCACCAATTTAACTTGACCGTTCTGAGAATTTTCATTGATTTAACTTGACCGTTCTGCAAATTTTAATTAATTTATCTTGACCGTTCTGTGAATTTTCATTAATTAAATGTGACCCTTCTGCGAATTTTCATTAATTTAACTTGACCGTTTCGCGAATTTTTACCAATTTAACTTGACCGTTCTGCGAATTTACATCAATTTAACTTTACCGTTCTGCGAATTTTCACCTATTTAACTTGACCGTTCTGCGAATTTTCATTAATTTAACTTGACCGTTTTGCGAATTTACATCAATTCAACTTGACCGTTCTGCGAATTTTCACCTATTCAACTTGACCGTTCTGTGAATTTTCATTAATTAAATGTGACCCTTCTGCGAATTTTCATTAATTTAACTTGACCATTTCGCGATTTTTTACCAATTTAACTTGACCGTTTCGCGATTTTTCACCAATTTAACTTGACCTTTCGGTGAATTATCACCAATTTAACTTGACCGTTCTGTGAATTTTCATTAATCCAACTTGATCGTTCTGCGAATTTTCATTAATTTAATTTGACCGTTCTGCGGATTTACATCAATTTAACTTTACCGTTCTGCGAATTTTCACCTATTTAACTTGACCATTCTGCGAATTTTCATTAATTTAACTTAACCGTTTTGCGAATTTACATCAATTTAACTTGACCGTTCTGCGAATTTTCACCTATTTAACTTGACCGTTCTGCGAATTTTCACCTATTCAACTTGACCGTTCTGTGAATTTTCATTAATTAAATGTGACCCTTCTGAAAATTTTCATTAATTTAACTTGGCCGTTTCGCGAATTTTTACCAATTTAACTTGACCGTTTCGCGATTTTTCACTAATTTAACTTGACCTTTCGGTGAATTTTCACCAATTTAACTTGACCGTTCTGTGAATTTTCATTAAATCAACTTGATCTTTCTGCGAATTTCCATTAATTAAACTTGATCGTTCTGCGAATTTTCATTAATTTAATTTGACCGTTCTGCGAATTTACATCAATTTAACTTTACCGTTCTGCGAATTTTCACCTATTTAACTTGACCGTTCTGCGAATTTTCATTAATTTAACTTGACCGTTTTGCGAATTTACATCAATTTAACTTGACCGTTCTGCGAATTTACATCAATTTAACGCCTCAACTCCGAGAATTGTTTATAATTTAACGCTGCCGTTCTTTCTTCAAAGTTTCGTTTTTTGAACGCGACTACTCCGAGAAATTTCAACACATTTTTTTTTTCCTGAAATAATCGCAGCCTTGTATATGACACGATTCTTTAGCATGAATGGTAGATATAAAGACAATGAGTGATAAACGTTAGAAAAATATGTTTTTTATTTATAAAAGCACCAACTGAATTCCTAAACGTTTGGCATAGCACAAATACAAAATATCCCAAATAAATTCTCAAAGGTAACACTAATGTTTTTGTGAAAAATTAAAAAAAAAAAAAAAACTAAGCAATAAAAAGTACTTTTTTATTCAGGAAAAAGGTCAGTGCTGCACACATGCGTTTATTTTCATCCCATCAAACAATGACTCACAAGACCCCAATAATGGTCATACAAGTGGTTAACAATGTGCGACAAGTGAAAAAGGTAAAACAATAATGTCCCGCGTAATTCAATAACCGGAAACGGAAGGGGCGTGTCCAGACGTCACGTGGATTCTTTGTTTACGTCCCAGTCGACAGCGGCAGACGGACTAGCTGGTATCTCGGAGCCAACCCTACTGCCCTTTATTCCACGTCGAGCCAGGTAAGTCTTGGCTCCATATTTGTGATTATAGTTTAAAATAATCTATATCGATGTCTGCCCGATCTTCAGATTGACAACTCAGTCCTGTTTTCTTTAGGAATCCAAGTTGTTGAGAAAAATTGGGTTCAATTCTCGCCTAGTGTTTCACAAGCACTCTTATCATAGCTCTCTTGCCGCAAAATAAACAAAATTATTATTTCTCTACATTCTTGTTAAAAAATTATATAAATAATTTAGCTTGTGTTTTTTTAATATAAATTTTATTAGTAGTTTTACATTTCCCCCAAAACGATAGTTTATTTTTGTGCCGATTTCAAATATATTGATTCTGTTATTGAATATTCATTTTGATCGTATGAATTAAGTTGTGTATGTGTGCGGGATTACAAGTAGGAGGGGATGTAGATTCCAGAGGCCATTTATTTATGGAGAAAGATTCTAGAGATAATTCTGGACTTGGGCAACTACTTAGCATTTAGGCAGGGGGTCGAATTTTAATGGGATTTTTGATATGTAGGCAAGGGACGATGTCTTTATTGCATACCACGTTGAACTGAAATTTAGTTTCCATTTTCCAATGGTTAAAGAAGTTATTTCAAGTTGAATAAAATAGTAGCAAATGAGCAAAGTCGCTTTTGGCTTGCGTATCAAAGAAAGTATATTTTAAGGTAAAATGATAATCCATACAGAGGGATAAATTTCTGTTATTGCGGTTTTTTTGCTGTCGAGATTAAAGTTCTTCTATTAGAAAACAAGATCGATTAAATCGATAATAATTATAAAATATGTTGAGGTTCTATAGATAGCTATTGATTATATAGGTAGATAAGCGATATCGTTTATCTTGTTCTCCGATAGAAGGATTTTAAGCTCGAAAGCGCTAGAGAACCTCAATAAAGAAACTTATTCCCGGACTATTTGTTTCTACCTTAATTTTATTACAGGGGATTGAAACTATGTCCTTGCACAATAAGTCATTTATATCATTTCATCAACAAAGTGTATTCCGCAATTGCCAATATTGATCTGATGAGCAACCACCTTTGTAAAATCAGAAATGATCTGAACTGAGAAATATAATCCAAAACCTCCAGTTAATGACTATCTCTGAGATATAAAAAGAATTTCCAAGTTTTTGTCGACTTCTCATAGGAAATTCTTCTATGATTACAGGTAATATTGCATACTTGTATGTAAGTGACAACTACAGCATTTTACCAAATGTGACTATAATCATTCCGCTATAAAATTGTATGCATCTTCTATATACACACGCATATATATATATATTTATGGAAATTTTGCCGGGAGGATATTGATCTAAAGAGATATATTCTTGTACGTAAAATGTTCAAATAATTGGTATGCTGGTCAGATTCAAACAAAATTTGCATTCTATGTCAACGCTCTGCAGCGTAATTTAGAAGAAAATGCATTATTAAATGGTTTCTGAAATATATTAATTCAAATTCCAAAACCCTGAAACAATTTATTGTTTATGTTTATTGTTTTAATACACAAAACCTACTAAACCTTGACCCATAGTTAATGATGATAAAATAAGAACAATACTAATATGATGATAACATATTCTGTGAATTACAGATTCCACAATAAAGTAAAATACAAACACCTGACTATATTACAGTTTCGCGAAAATTTCAACATTTTCATCTAAATGTTTGAGGCACTTCAATTTTTCAATTTTAAAGGCGTAGGTATAATAAACAAATGATTTTCTTGGTTTTATCAATGTTTTATTGGCACAGATATTTTGACATGAAATTCACCCATCCATTTTAACATTGTTTATATCTAGAGTAGTATTGCTATAATCGTTCAGATCATTTTCAAACATTTGGTCTCAGCAATTTTGGAGAAAAAAAAACAAGTTTTAAAGCTGAACTGTCAACCAAGTTCATAGGATTGCTATGTTTTACTAGGGCTTGATGAGCCGCAATTTCCTATAGTTAGTTATAATTTATTCCAGTCATCATATGAATGTAGATCCTATTTGATAAAAAAAAATCTACTGTGTAGAGACAATTAGAGGTGAATTCCTCCCTGAAACCATTTGATATAGTCGCTAGTATAGCGTCATGTCGATTTCAGGAAACTTCTCTCTCTATCCTTCAAAACGACAATATATAGAGATATTCTGTATTATTTTGGATTTTTTTTTTATTTGTGGTTTTTAAAAACCTATTTTTTTTTTTTTAATATAATTGTCGGCAAACAGTTATGTAAATCTGTCGTTGGTGATATAGATATCTGAGTTATGTAATTTTTTTCTATTCAACCAATATATATGTAAATATGTCTTACTATAAATATTGTACTTTATTCAGAATAAAGTGTGTGTGAGCCAGTTAGTGTTGAGACGTCTTTGGTGTTAGGTCGAGCATCGGGTTTCAGTTAGTCTACCATTCAGGAGTAGAAAGACTTTCCCCGCCATATAGAAAAAAGGTCGGCGAACTTTTCCCGGGACCAGAAGAAGTTATCGTTTAGGGCGTCTAGGTGAAGCAGAGCCTTGGCGTAGACGCGCTTTACACGAAAATATTATTCATTATTAATTTCCTGATTTGTTCGGATTTTGACCTTGTATTGATAAAATGTCAATAAAGGTATGTCAATTCTCTCTCTCTCTCTCGGCCGTGCGGCCACGCGGCGCGCGAGCTCCGCATTTTTCTATCTGGAGATGGAAAACTTCGAGTTTTCCAACCCATATGCAGTACTGGCGGTGAGCCAGGATAAAGATCTACACGGCGGTATGATTCCCATCGAGGTAGCTGAAATGGAAGTCGATTTATCGACGATAAAAGATTCGACGAAGAATTGTTTGAATTCAGGTATGAGCGACGGACATATAAATTCGTTCGTGAAAAACGGCGGATATGTAAATCCGGCCGCGGCAAAAAGTGAAAATTGGGCGGAGCAAGTTGAGGCCGCGGAAAAGGATAATAACACCGAACCTTTCGAATCTGTACACCGGAAAAAAAGGAAACGTTTTGACTCTAAAAGTCAGCGGGCCCAGATTGTGAGGCCGGACGCTAGCTCTCCAAAACCATCTGGACAGCTTCGAAGGACCACAAAGGAGTCTGTGACCCACGTCAGGAACACCAGACAGCAACAGGCGCTGAACAAAGCTAGATCAGAAGCAACATCGTTCGACCAATGCTGCTATGTCGAATGGTGCGCGGATTTCCATCCCGTCCACTATATGAAGGCCTTGGAAGAGTTGCTGGGGAAGGAATCCGTCTACCAGCTGATGAAGAAGTCCGGCCATGCTATGGTCGGACTGGCCAGCATTGAGAAGGCGGAGCGCCTGGTGGAGAATGGACTCACCATCAACAACACCTTCCTCAGGGCATTCCCATACAGAAGGAAGGCGGAGAAGATCATCCTCGGGAACCTGCCCATCGCAGTGAGGGAGGAGGACATCATCGAGGCCCTGCGACCTTACTGCCGGGTTGTCTCCCTGGCCTATGAAGTGGTGTCCTGTAACGGATACACCTGGACCACCGGCAACAGGGAGGCCTTCGTCCTCCTGAATGAAGGACGCAAACTCCACCAGCTCCCTGCCAAGCTGGTGATCATCTCCAAAGGAGAGTCCACACCCGCCTACGTCACCTACGGCGTTAGGTGTAGTAGATGTCACCGCCAGGGACATCGGCGAGCCACCTGCCCCCAGGGCACCCGAAGTGGACCGGTGTTGACACCTCCACCCTCCTTGCCCACGCCCTCCCACAGCTTCACAGCGACTACATCGGCTGAGGGAAATTCTGGAACCATCCAGACAATCCATGTGACACCTCCCAATCCTGCCGCGTCTTCGCCCGCGGAGAGCTGCCCAGTCCTTTCCCAGAACACTCCAGCCACCAAGCCTTCTACTCCGGCGCCGAGCACCAGCGTGTTACCATCTCTACTAGCACCTTCCTCGACCACTACTTCACCAACAGCGGACCCTGCCAAAGATCAGGCCAAGACAGCACTAACAATGGGATCTTCCGTCCCTAAACCACAAACCACACAGCTTCCTCAGCTCACTTTACAGAAGGTTGAGGATCTGTTCAAGGTACTAGACGCTGACTCCTTCCTGGAACCCCTATATATGGATTATCACAGGTGGGAAATAGAGAAGGCTGTTGTATGCCCAACCATGAGGGAGGACGTCTTCACATATCTTTCGCCCGAGCAGATCTCTGCTCTGAAGAAATTCCTTGACAAGGCAATCGCCCATGTCGGGGACAAGGACTCCGACCTAGGCAAGAGGCTGTCCGACTTCAGGACAGAATGCGACATTGAACGAGACGAACCCCCATGGTATTCGTCTGATACAAACGATTAGAGATTCTGAATATTTATTTTTTGTTATTTTAACTGTTGTAATGTTTAACTGTTGACTTGAGGTCAATAAACCTTTTAATTGTCAATTGTCTCTCTCTCTCTCTATCTCTCTCTCTCTCTTTTTTTCTCCTATTAACCCTATATAATATTATATGTAAGATCAATAAAAGTATATTCAATCTCAATTTTTAATATAGAAGGCAGATACTCAATAATTTTAGAGAAGCTGTTATTCGCGGTGAGGTCAAATCAATAGACAAGGCAGTCAGAGCCACGGAAGATAGTGTAAAAACATCGCCGTAGCTTTATGAAAGGGGAATGTTCAGTAGAGGGAGTCCAAGAGATTGATAGCAATAAGAGAGAAATGAAGAAGCTTAATACTAATGTAGGTAGGATATGGCACGAAAATTTGAACAGTGAATTAAGACGCTTAAAGGTTAGGTAGAAAGACTGACCAAGTTGTTGGACAAAGTCAGGCAGAGTCTACCTTAGCCTAGGTTAGGACATTGATTGCTCAATTCAGTCTCCTATATTGTTACATTAGTTTGATGGGGAGTTCGTCGATATTACTTTTCATCACTCGTATTAAGTACTTTTCCCAAACGAGAGTTTCCATTATCAAACAAAAATAAAATATATCAAAAATCAACTCTTTTAAGATAGTCAATTCATTTAGTTCCTTGAAGGTAAAGTGGTCATAAGGTATTCTCTTCAACTCCTGCCAAAGGTTGTCTCTTTCATCTTTCAATCAAATCTGTCAAAACAACAACAACAAAATCCTATATTAAGAACACTCGTCCCATACAGGGTTCTCCCAGATGGGTAGTAAACAGAAGTAAACATAGCAGTTATTTATATAAAGTGGAGCGCAAGATCACTCTTTCTTCAAGTTGGATCCATCTTCTCTGTTGCGCCTATTGTCTGTACTGTTTTCCATAAATTGTGAAAAGCTAATGCGTTGGGGGTTTGCTTTTTACTATTTTTTGCCATTAAAATATATAGGAACTTGTTTTTTTATAACCAATCTTTTGACGGAGAATTTCTCTCTCTTCCTCCAGTGCCAGACAATAAATCATGTACCGTAGAAAGTCATGACGAAATTCTCCATTGCACAAAGTGCACTTAAATTCTTAGATTTCGATCATAAAACGTGGTTATGTTTAAATAGTCAAAAAAGAATTCTCACTTGGGCCACGCATAGCTTTGCATCATTGGGATATCTTCGTTGAGGTAAGGCTCCATAGTAGTTGATATATAAAAATATATGATGAAAAAATATTGGGAGGGCTTAGCTCATCAGTGGTGAATCCTCCCAGCGGTTTCGTCAATTTAATCTAGCAGACCGCTTCTTTAGAGATCTATTACTGAATTAAAAGCTTATGTCCATAGCTTGCTTGAATGCTATTTCTAAGATTCCACCCTTCACACACACAGTGTAGCATATATAAGCAGAATGATCTAATACAGCATTAGATCTCTAAAGAAGCGGTCTGGTATATTAAAAAAATTGACGAAACCGCTGGGAGGTTTCACCACTGATGAGCCAAGCCCTCCTAATATTTTATATGGCAGTAAGGACAGTAGAAGTTTGATTTATTTGTGAAAAGAAATATTCGTGTCTTAATGTTTTCCTTTGTTATATATAGATGGCGCGTTATTGCTTTTTATAAAAGGATGTAGTTGCAAATATCCACGCTGCGCGCGTTTGTATTTGTAAATATTTCTTGTAGGATATAGTCGATATTTTTATTAATTCCTTTGAAGAGCGATTATCGCTTGAAAGCTAGCATTTTAAAATAAAAAGAAACTCATTGTAAGAAATAATTTTGTAATTTTAAAACGTTTTCACAATTTTATAACGAATAAAAGGATATAGTTTTGATTTATTCAATGTAGCTTCCATTATTAGCTACAAAAATCTCGAGGCGAGTGCGGAATGAAGCCCAGGCCTTGGCGACCATGACCTTGTCCATTTGGGTCATCACCATGTGAACCGCTTTCTTGATAGACTGGATGATGTGGGGAGTTTTGTCGCATTTCTCTCAATAACTCTCCATGCATAGTAGTCGAGGGGGTTGCAGTCTGGAGAGTTAGGTAGCCAAAAATCAGGGCTTCAGTTACTGGGGGCCTTATGTATCGACCACGGCCATTCGTATCCTTTTTGCCTTGTGGGCTGGAGCTGAGTACTGTAAGAAGACATACTTTTTTTCTGCGGCCACCATGTGCATCAAAGGCTTCACAAGAGTCTCCAGGACACTGATGTAGGTGTCATCGTTCATCCTAAGTCCTTTCTCAAAGAAATGGGAAGGCGTGACATCACCTTCACTGCTGATAACGCCTAGGTCCATTGCCCTCATGCTCTTCCCAGGATTACCAATCAATTTTCTCCTTGACATTTTGACAAATTCTTTGACTCTTACCTTGTCCGATCGATGCGAGTGCTTTTTAACTTGCAGCTATTCCTTCTTTGTTACTGTCAGTCTCGTCAAACTGCTTCTTGACACAATAAGCAGTGGTTTTGGGCAAGTTAAGAAAGTCCACTATCTCTTTGGGGCTCCTTCCGGAGCGCAGAGTAACAATGATGGCTGCTATATTTTCGATTCCTATATTATTGTTCATCACTAGGCTGCACACACAGTTACTGTTATATTTTACATCAATATGGCTACGGAATGAAAAAAAGGAAAAAAATAAATCTAAAGTAGTATTTGTCTTATGGACTACAAAGTCATTCTCAATTTAATTGATATACCCTGTATAGTATGTACTTGTTGTTGATATCACATAGAGGTAAATTATTGAAGTGTACTAACGGGACTGTGGAACACTAGGTATATCGAAGCTATAGTTGGAAGGTGGTGAGATTTGATGTTGTCTAGATTGGATGAAAAGGGAAGTAGAAAAAAAGGAAAACCAAAGGTGAAAATCTGATTTTTTGAAATGAGAGGGCATGAAGAAAATAAATGAAAATTGAACCGAATATATAATTTATCTAACAAATTGGGGAACCTCTACCTTTAAAATGCATCAAAACTTCTCACAGGGTAATAAGACCAAATCCAAAAATTAAATAGTGTGTGACGTTTCGGTAACAACGTTGTTACCATCTTCAGACAAAAGTGCTGAATGATGATAACAACGCTGTTACCGAAACGTCACTCACTATTTATTTACTTGGATTTGGTCTTATTACCTTGTGTTTATAATCTATAATCCAAATTGTGCCTTATCATCAAAACACTTTATTTTATTCATCACCTTTGTACCGAACACACAGGTGCTAAAAGAATCTGCCACAATACACCAGATATAGGAAATTCAGACAATAGTTAGACTGTTTATCTATCAGAACTGGGGTGGCTTCGATTTCAGAAGTTATGAAATCATTCGAATCGACTTAAAATGTCTTTCATCTTATAAAATCGCAGTTTCAGTTTTCGGGCAAGAATACAACATTAAGTTGCGTTAGGATGATATTCTTGGAGACTAAAACGGATATCTGCCCTTTAAAAATCATTAAGACATTGCGTCTTGTTTATTATCTCTGTTCAGAACGGAATTAATAAAATGCATTGTTTCAATGCATTTACAAAAGAAGAGGTGCCGCTCTTGGCACATGAACAACATCCTACCTCAATCCTACATAATATAATTTATATTGCCGATGTAGTCTGCATTTTGCCAGGAATCTGTCAATTTTAACTAGGGTTGTTAAAATAGTGCGCTTTTTTCTAACTATGAAATGTGCACAGGCCAGGTTTCGAGAAAGTTCACAAACGAGAGTTAGCGTTTGTCTGTGATAATTTTTATGAAGCTATGTTCTTACTATATTCTGATAGAATTTACAACTTGATTATTTGTATAAGCCGAGGAACATTTAAGAAAGGTTTAAACAATTTATTTTTCATATTTCATTAATATATACCGTAAACATTAATATTATTTATAGATGTAAATTTTTACCGGGAGGAAATTGATCTATAAAGGTCGGCTCTCCCGGCGGTGGTGTTGTGGCTTTGCCACCGACCTTAGACCGCTAGTTTGCGAAGACGGTCAATAAATGGCGCTTAGATTTGGCGTCTATTTTGACGGGAGAAGAGGCGAACTTTATTTTCATATCAATATATTTATGTTATTTTTAAAACTTAGAAAAATTATGAGTTTTTATAATAATTACATAAACTAAATGTTAATTATTTCGTATATTTTAAAAACTTTAAATCGTTATTACTAACACAAACACGTTTGATTTATATATTTCTCTATATAAAGTTTCAATCTCCGTTTTCACGCCACCGTTTCCTTCATTACAGAGAGGGGGTTACAGAGCAAAATTAGATAGTAGGTGGTCATGATTGATTTTTCTGGGAAGGAATTTCATAAAAATTCCCCTTTTATATATTTGTTGGTATTTTGTAGCATGTTATTTTTTTATTAAAGCAAGGACATGTCCTAAATGTCTTTCCTTCTATTTTAAAAAGATTCTTCAGGTTAATCTGCGGAAATCTCATTTTATTTTTTTTTTCCATATCAATTCGTTTCAAGTATTGTAGACTTCGGCAAATCAGAGAGGTCCTCTAACTAGGTCAAATAGCACCAATGTTCCTTTTCTACATGTTGATCGACAAATTCTTCCCAGCGATCAGTCAACCACCATATCGCTACAAATATTGTATGTCGTAATGTAAATAATGGCGGCATGTCTGTGAAGGCTTTTTCTTGGTGGTGTTAAGAAAACTATGTCAAAAGGCTGTTGTAATTGTAGAAATTAATTATTATATTGCTGCGAACAAAGCTCTCTCTCTTCCACCTAAAGTACATGACAATAAAAACAAAAACATGTTTAATAAATAATATATACAGAGTACGCTATTAATGTTGAAGATAGAAGTACTCAACAACATTTATAGTACTATATAGAGTTGATGGCTTCCATTCTCAGCATACCAAGTGGGCTATGTATTGTTCATTATATAAAGTTCATATTTCTATATTTACGTTAATCAACTGGACTGGTAGTGGTCTAACGACAGGAACTGACGAATCCCGGCAATCATTTGATCCAAGTTCGAAACCCATATTAAGCAGTTTTTAAATAACAAATTGCTTCAATGACTTCCGATTCTTGCACAAATTTCATTACCAAGTGCAAATAGCCACAAAGAAGTTCTGGCCCTTTTTATATGTACAAATTTATATATTTCTACATGTGTCGACATGTGTTGCATGGACAATCGCAAGGCTCTATATGTCGTGTTTATAATTATTTTTGGATATGTATAATTTACATTTAAAACCTTCTTCACTCAAGATGAAATATTATACATATCGTTGTCATGATATCATATTTCAATATTTATGCCAATGGTACAATTCCGGGAATGAATGTGATTCCTTCGGCTATTTTAGTAATGTTCGAATATCCTGCTCTCAGCCTAGCACATAAATGTTCATTGCGAGTTCCTGTCTTAAA
>CP092871.1:45899049-46028265 GCA_030710605.1 Cordylochernes scorpioides
AGGTGCTGTTTGCCTATGTTTAAACAGCCTCGGAATGACCCAAAAGCTTTCCAAATGGGTCCCTCACGAGTTGAGCGAAACGCAGCAAGAACGGCGTCTGGTAACCTGCGAAGGGCTGCTCGCCAGGCATTAAAATAAGTCATTTTTGTACCGAATCATAACTCCTGATGAGAAATGGATCCACTTCAGCAATCCTACTCGCTAAAAGTCGTGGGGCCTACCCGGCCAATTTCCAAAACAGACGCCTAGGCCCAATCGCTTCGGAAAAAAAGGCAATGCTTTGCGTATGGTGGGACCAGACCGGCGTAGTATATTTCGAGCTCCTGAAACCTGGCGAAACGGTCAATACCTGGTATACTAGTCGCTACGAACAACAAATGCACAGTTTGAGAGAGGCGTTGAATGAAAAAAGACCGGAATGGCGTGAAAAGCACAACAAGCTGATACTGCAGCATGACAACGCTCCATCCCACAACGCTACAGTGGTCAAAAACACCATAAAAGACTTGGGCTGGGAACTCTTACCCCACCCGCCATACTCACCAGACTTAGCACCGTCGGACTACCACCTTTTCACATCTTTAGGACACGCCCTAAAAAAACAGGAATTTTCCAACTCAGACATACTCCGAAAATGGCTTGTTGACTGGTTCGACTCAAAAGGAATAGAATTTTTCAGACAAAGAATTCGAAAATTGCCTGAAAGGTGGTCCGAGTGTATAGCTAATCAGGGCAATTACTTTGAATAAAAAATCTTCTGTTGTATGGAATTGGTGAACTTTTGAATTCACTGAAAATGTTCGCGTTTCATACTAATAGACCTGGTATATGATTGATGTTATAAAGATTAGAATTCAAAAAAGCTTATTCAAACTGAAAATTTTATAATTTTACTTCAATTCTTGAAAATACAATTTTGACACTATATATGATTTCTAAAATGTAAACTAAAGCATTTCAAACAAACCAAAAGGGTTATATGAAAGGTTTGGTTAGAAATAATTCAAATTGAGTTTAGCAGTTTAACGAAAAATATACGAGTAAATTTTGATTATACACTATCCACAAACACAATTACAACACCTTTTAAAACTTTAGAAAATTTTCTAAAATATGCATACTTAATAAGAACATTAACCCATGAAAATGAACACTTTTCTGATACCGCAACTAGAATATAACTGTATAAAAATAGCCTTGTTTATTCGTTAAAGTGTATTTAAATAGCTTTCCAGTGTATCATTAAATAAAGTTATCTTGTTTTTATTGAATTATAAATGCCAAGGGAGAAAAAAGAGCGTCATTCAAGAAAAATTCTGGCTTCACAAGAGGCTTTAAAGGTGGAATTTCGACTAGAGGAAGTAGGTTGCAATCAAAGTACTATCATAAGGATTTGGTCTGCAGTGGTCAGGGGAAGAGAAAAATTCAAGAAAACCTGGATCAGGTCGCCTTAGAGTAATAACAGAGAGAGAGAGGATAGGAGGATTCGAAGGATGGTTGTAGCAGCCAGGACAGCACCTGTACCAGAGATTCGTACAGCTCTACATGTGAAGAATGAATCTGGATCATCTCTAAACACCATTATTATTTTGTTTTTTGTTCATGTTATTTACTTTTTATGATATAACAAAATAAACACACACACTTCCATTATATATCTTAACTTTGACACGGTGTCTTATTTTTAAACTCATTCTCTCTCCCATTGATTATATTGAATATAGATATAATAGGATGAGAAAGAAAATGTTTTGTAATAAATATAATTTTCAAAGGTATTCGCATATCTTTAGAAATAAAACTAAAGATAAAAAAGAAATCTTGCGCAAAACAGCCCGACACCCCTTTCCCCAAAATTCTAAATGATCACATGGCAAGTGGCTATATAAATAAAAAATATATATATAGATATAAAGATCGAATTTCTCGATTTTAAAAAATAAATTTGCTTAGCTAATAAAATCTTTACTTGATTTTTAAGAAATAAATTGACACCAGAAGTGATTTATAAAAAAAGGATTGCCTAAAACTAAATCCCAATTTTCGGTAACATTTGGTACAGTAGTTTTGGAGTTTATCAAAAAATAGACGGACATATAGACAAATTTTGATTTCTATGTGAATAAAGATATATATATGTGTTGTGTGTTGTGATATATATACACTGGTGTCCAAAAAATAAGAAACTTTTGTTTTTTAATGATATGTTTTGAAATATACAACGCTAAAACCTAAAAAGTAATTTAATTAGGTATTTTAAGTCGTAGAATTTATTTATCGCAACCATTCGATTCTGTAAAATTGAAAATATGCATATTTTTGCTTGTCTTTATAAGTGTGCTATTTGGCGTGTCGTTTACCCCATCTAAGAATTGTCCAATTATAATTTTATTTAATCCTTAGTTAATTATGAGTTTACGAAATATTTTAGCAGATTATTTAAAATGGAGATGTGTTGGAAGAATGGAGGCAGGGCAATCACAATTTGAAGTAGCAAAATGGCTAAGTGTGAATAAATCTGTGGTCAGCAAAATATGGAAACAGTTCATTGAGACAGGAACCATAAAAAGAAAAGAAGGTTCTGGTAGAAAAGAAAAACAGCTACCTCTGAAGACCGTTATCTGGTCGTAACTGCCAAGCGCCATAGGGAGATGACAGCTATTCAACTCTCTAATGAAGTCTCAAGTGCTACTGGAATGAGAATTTCAAGACAAACTGTTTACCGAAGGCTTCACGAAGGTGCTCTTTATGCAAGACGACCAATGGTCTGTATCCCTTTAACCTCTGCTCACAGGAGAGCCCGCTTGAATTGGTGCTTGGAACATCACGCCTGGACTCATGATCAGTGGGCCAATGTTCTCTTCAGTGACGAGTCAAGATTTAGTTTAAACACAGATTCTCGACGAGTTTTCATCTGGAGGGAGCCTGAAACCCGCTATCATCCCAGTAACTTCAGGGAAATAGACAGTTTTAGAGGGGGCAGTCTCTTAGTCTGGTCTGGCATCAGTTCTAGCAGACGCACACCCCTCCACATTTTTTCTGGGGGTACTTTAACTGCCCAAAGGTACAGGGACGAGATCCTTGAGCCCTATCTAAGACCTTATAGAGATCAAATTGGTCACAATTTAATTTTTATGGACGATAATGCTCGTCCGCATAGGGCTAGGCTAGTCAATGAATATCTCCAGAGTGAGAATATTCGAAGGATGGATTGGCCAGCCAGATCTCAGGACCTGAATCCAATAGAGCATGTGTGGGATGCTCTAGGGAGGTGTATTGGAGCTCGTCACCCCTCTCCCAGAACCCTCGTTGAGCTAAGAACTGCTCTATTGGAGGAGTGGGGTTTACTACCCCTGGACCTCCTCCAAAGCCTGGTAAACAGTATGAGGGCTCGCTGTGAGACCTTGATAGCTGTTAGAGGTGATCATGCTCCCTATTGATATCTTATTTCTTTAAGATCTGGAACCTTAGCTTTGGGTATGTTGGTAATAATTTGCATATTTCATAATTTCAAATATTTTTTTTATTTTCATATAGCTAGTAAAATTCTCCATAGTTTTAACTATTTGTATACTAAATTTTATATTTGTTAATAAATTAGCTTTTGAGAAATTTCAATATTGGTTAAGTTTTTTATTTTTTGGACACCAGTGTATTTTTGCAAAAGTAGATTTGATTTTTAAAGATTTCTTAACTAAGTGCAGTCGTTTCGAAAAAAAAAGGTTGATTTTTTTTTATATATATATAAAGTAGCTTACTTTCAACTCTCTCGATTCTAAAATATTCACCAATTTATCAAATTCTTCAAATTTTATAATTATAAATTGAAGACAATTATTTATATACAATGTCTGTATATGGAATAACTAATTATTATATGTATTATTTTTTTAAATAGCGTCTTAAAACATAATAGCAAAATTTCCATAGAATTATTGATAGATTAAAAATAAAATAAAATAGAATATTTCACAAATTATATAATATATAGTTGCTGGGAGATGATTTTCATGTATTAAAAGAGGAACTTCGCCCTATAAATATGCATCCAAATTTTCGATAATTAAAGGCCCACTTTCCACGAATTTTCACCAATTTAACTTGAGCGTTCTACGAATTGTCAGATATTTAACTTGAGCGTTCTGCGAATTTTCATTAATTCAATTTGCCGTTCTGCGAATTTTCATTAATTTAACTTGACTGTTCTGCGAATTTTCACCAATTTAAGTTGACTGTTCTGCGAATTTTCACCAATTTAACTTGACCGTTCTGGGAATTTTCATTGATTTAACTTGACCGTTCTGCAAATTTGAATTAATTTAACTTGACCGTTCTGTGAATTTTCATTAATTAAATGTGACCCTTCTGCGAATTTTCATTGATTTAACTTGACCGTTTCGCGAATTTTTACCAATTTAACTTGACCGTTTCGCGATTTTTCACCAATTTAACTTGACCTTCCGGTGAATTTTCACCAATTTAACTTGACCGTTCTGCGAATTTTCATTAATTTAACTTAACCGTTTTGCGAATTTACATCAATTTAACTTGACCGTTCTGCGAATTTTCACCTATTTAACTTGACCGTTCTGCGAATTTTCATTAATTTAACTTGACCGTTCTGCGAATTTTCACCTATTCAACTTGACCGTTCTGTGAATTTTCATTAATTAAATGTGACCCTTCTGCAAATTTTCATTAATTTAACTTGACCGTCTCGCGAATTTTTACCAATTTAACTTGACCGTTTCGCGATTTTTCACCAATTTAACTTGACCTTCCGGTGAATTTTCACCAATTTAACTTGACCGTTCTGTGAATTTTCATTAATTCAACTTGATCTTTCTGCGAATTTCCATTAATTTAACTTGATTGTTCTGCGAATTTTCATTAATTTAATTTGACCGTTCTGCGAATTTACATCAATTTAACTTTACCGTTCTGCGAATTTTCACCTATTTAACTTGGCCGTTCTGCGAATTTTCATTAATTTAACTTAACCGTTTTGCGAATTTACATCAATTTAACTTGACCGTTCTGCGAATTTTCACCTTTTAACTTGACCGTTCTGCGAATTTTCATTTATTTAACTTGACCGTTCTGCGAATTTTCATTAATTTAACTTGACCGTTCTGCGAATTTTCACCTATTCAACTTGACCGTTCTGTGAATTTTCATTAATTAAATGTGACCCTTCTGCAAATTTTCATTAATTTAACTTGACTGTTTCGCGAATTTTTACCAATTTAACTTGACCGTTTCGCGATTTTTCACCAATTTAACTTGACCTTTCAGTGAATTTTCACCAATTTAACTTGACCGTTCTGTGAATTTTCATTAATTCAACTTGATCTTTCTGCGAATTTCCATTAATTTAACTTGACCGTTCTGTGAATTTTCATTAATCCAACTTGATCTTTCTGCGAATTTCCATTAATTTAACTTGATTGTTCTGCGAATTTTCATTAATTTAACTTGACCGTTCTGCGAATTTTCACCTATTTAACTTGACCGTTCGGCGAATTTTCATTAATTTAACTTGACCGTTTTGCGAATTTACATCAATTTAACTTGACCGTTCTGCGAATTTACATCAATTTAACGCCTCAACTCCGAGAATTGTTTATAATTTAACGCTGCCGTTCTTTCTTCAAAGTTTCGTTTTTTGAACGCGACTACTCCGAGAAATTTCAACACATTTTTTTTTTCCTGAAATAATCGCAGCCTTATATATGACACGATTCTTTAGCATGAATGGTAGGTATAAAGACAATGAGTGATAAACGTTAGAAAAATATTTTTTTATTTATAAAAGCACCAACTGAATCCCTAAACGTTTGGAAAATAACCAGAATATCACTAATACAAAATATTCCAAATAAATTCTCAAGGGTAAGACTAATGTTTTTGTGAAAAATGAAAAAAAAAAACTAAGCAATAAAAAGTACTTTTTTATTCAGGAAAAAGGTCAGTGCTGTACACATGCGTTTATTTTCATCCCATCAAACAATGACTCACAAGGCCCCAATAATGGTCATACAAGTGGTTAACAATGTGCGACAAGTGAAAAAGGTAAAACAATAATGTCCGCGTAATTCAATAACCGGAAACGGAAGGGGCGTGTCCAGACGTCACGTGGATTCTTTGTTTACGTCCCAGTCGACAGCAGCAGACGGACTAGCTGGTATCTCGGAGCCAACCCTACTGCCCTTTATTCCACGTCGAGCCAGGTAAGTCTTGGCTCCATATTTGTGATTATAGTTTAAAACAATCTATATCGATGTCTACCCGATCTTCAGATTGGAAACTCAGTCCTGTTTTCTTTAGGAATCCAAGTTGTTGAGAAAAATTGGGTTCAACTCTCGCCTAGTGTTTCACAAGCACTCTTATCATAGCTCTCTTGCCGCAAAATAAACAAAATTATTATTTCTCTACATTCTTGTTAAAAAAATGTATCAATAAATTAGCTTGTGCTTTTTTTTAATATAAATTTTGTTAGTAGTTTTACATTTCCCCCAAAACGATAGTTTCTTTTTGTGCCGATTTCAAATATATTGATTCTGTTATTGAATATTCAGTTTGATCGTATGAATTAAGTTGTGTATGTGTGCGGGATTACAAGTAGGAGGGGATGTAGATTCCAGAGGCCATTTATTTATGGAGAAAGATTCTGGAGATAATTCTGGAATTGGGCAACTACTTAGCATTTAGGCAGGGGGTCGAATTTTAATGGGATTTTTGATATGTAGGCAAGGGACGATGTCTTTTTTGCATACCACGTTGAACTGAACATTAGTTTCCATTTTCCAATGGTTAAAAAAGTTCTTTCAAGTTGAATAAAATAGTAGCAAATGAGCAAAGTCGCTTTTGGCTTGCTTATCAAAGAAAGTATATTTTAAGGTAAAATGATAATCCATATAGAGAGAGGGATGAATTTCTTTTATTGCGGTTTTTTTTGCTGTCGATATTAAAGTTCTTCTATAAGAAAACAATATCGATTAAATCGCTAATAATTATAAAATATGTTGAGGTTCTATAGATATCTATTGAATATATAGGTAGATAATCGTTTATCTTGTTCTCCGATAGAAGGATTTTAAGCTCGAAAGCGCTAGAGAACCTCAATAAACCAATAAAAAAACTTATTCCAAGACTATTTGTTTCTACCTTAATTTTATTACAGGGGATTGAAACTATGTCCTTTGCACAATAAGTCATTTATATCATTTCATCAACAAAGTGTATTCCGCAATTGCCAATATTGATCTGATGAGTAACCACCTTTGTAAAATCAGAAATGATCTGAACTGAGAAATATAATCCAAAACCTCCAATTAATGACTATCTCTGAGATATAAAGAGAATTTCCAAGTTTTTGTCGACTTCTCATAGGAAATTCTTCTATGATTACAGGTAATATTGCATACTTGTATGTAAGTGACAACTACAGCATTTTACCAAATGTGACTATAATCATTCCGTTATAAAATTGTATGCATCTTCTATATACACACGCATATATATATATATGGAAATTTTGCCGGGAGGATATTGATCTAAAGAGATATATTCTTGCACGTAAAATGTTCAAATAATTGGTATGCTGGTCAGATTCAAACAAAATTTGCATTCTATGTCAACGCTCTGCAGCGTAATTTAGAAGAAAATGCATTGTTGAATGGTTTCTGAAATATATTAAGTCAAATTCCAAAACCCTGAAACAATTTATTGTTTATGTTTATTGTTCGAATACACAAAACCTACTAAACCTTGACCCATGGTTAATGATGAGAAAATAAGAACAATACTAATATGATGATAACATATTCTGTGAATTACAGATTCCACAATAAAGTAAAATACAAACATCTGAATATACAGGGTGATCCAAAAGTCCCGCACAACTTTAAAAATTAATAACTCCGCGAATATTTGCGCTAGAGCAATGCGGTAAACACCATTGTGTTCAGAATGCAATGGGATTTTTTATGGCAAATATTGAAAATTTCGAAATTGATTTTAGTTACAATTTCATTCCCTAGATGGCGCTGTACCAGAATCAGAAATTCAGCGGCCAAATTGTTTGATTAATTGAAAAATATAACTGATCGACACGTATTTTTCCTTTTTGTATACCAGGAAAGAATCCTAATAATATCAAATCGTTAATTAATAAAGCACCATTCCGCCAAAAGTTAGAAGAAATGGTTAACGATTTTTAAATACAATCTGAGATATGTAAAATAGGTATATGCAAATTAAAACATGTAGCAAAAAATATTTATATTTTTGATAGAGTTTTGTCAAATATATTGAATGTTTGAAAAACATAGCTGAATTCAATACACGATTTTTTGAAATGTTAATATAGTACCAAAAATTATAATGGTACTACTAATAGGATTTCTTGCTATAAGGAATGTGTAATTTCTTGAATAATTGGCGACACTCGACTATTTAACTGGAAATTTGTCATGATCCAACAAATGAAATAAAGATGGGAGTGACAAAATACATTTGTCGTACTTTATTCCAAATATCCTATGGGCTTGTCAAATGTTATCATTGTTTATTATACTGTACACGATTTTTAAAAATGTATTCCCTCAAATAAATATAATTTTTAAATCAACCTTTTGCGTTGAAAAACGTGGTAGTAAAATCATTTAGTATTATTTTTTTTTTGCCCAAAATTTCTAAAAGTGGGGGGTTACAGAGAATATTCCTTATGCTATTTCTTTTAATGAGCAAAAGCGATAAATTAAACATAAGGGGTAAAATTGTGTGTACAGTGTTATTCGAGAAGTTATAACACTTTGGTCTGCACGACATAATATAAGATGTGAGCAAATGACAAACAAACAAAAATTACTGTTCACAAATAAAAAAGAGACAAGATATGAGGACAGAATTTATTTACCCATAACCCAACACAAAGAGTTTCAAAATATTGGTAGATAATATAATACATGGCAGCTTATATAACACATGAGGTAACTTGTCTCTTGGCGGCCTTGTCTCTTGTATTAGATCACAATCCTTGCTCAATGTGGCGCCCTTCATTCTCAAACACCGCCTGCAGACGATGGATGACAGATTGGACAGCATTAAATAACATATCTGTTGAAATTGATGAAACGTGCCGTCTGATAGAAGCCTTCAACATGGCCAATGTGGTAGGCCGACATCGATAAACACGCGACTTAATGTACCCCCATAGCCAAAAATCGCAAGGCGTCAAGTCTGGTGATCTTGAAGGCCACTGGTGTATAAAGTGGCGACTTATCACACGATCTTCACCGAACGTATCCTTCAGCAATTGTTTGGCACCGCGGGAGATATGAGGAGGTCCTCCATCTTGCATGAATGTTATTTCGCTCAGTGCTTGTCTGTCCTGCAATATGGGGATAACCTTTTCTCTCAAAAGTTGAACATAACGTTCACCAGTTACAGAAACGGTTTTAAAAGTTCTTCCATTTATTTCTTCAAAGAAAAATGGTCCAATAATAAAAGAAGAAGTGAACCCACACCAAACTGTAACTCTGGGCTGATGAAGTGGCATTTCTGTAAATATCCTAGGGTTTTCTGTTGCCCAAATGCGGCTGTTTTGAGTGTTGACTTCTCCATTTAGATAAAAGTGAGCTTCATCTGTCCACAGAACATTCGACAGCCAGTTTTCATCAATATCAATTTGCCGAAAAACCCATGCAGCAAATTCTTGACGCTTCTCAAAATCGCCGACTTTTAGCTCGTGAAATCTTTCAATTTTGTACGGGTATTTTTTTAAGAAAAATTCTTAGAGCTCTCCAAACTGTTCCATACGAAATCCCCGTTTGTCGAGAAACTTGTCGAGCACTTACTTCTCCATACGTGGATAACGTTTCAATAGCTTCAACATTCTGCGAAACCGTAACAGCCACTTACTTGCGTGTCGATGGTCTTCCACTCCGAGGTTTTGCTTCCAGAGATCCAGTCTTCTCAAAATTTTTTATCATTCTCCTTAGAGAGTAGCAACTCATGGGTCCTTTACCTCTTCGAATACCTTTAAAGTTACGAAACGCTCGTAAAGCTTCAGTGGAAGATTCTGAATTGCAATAATAAAATTTCACCAAGAGTACTTTATCCTGTAGTGACGGCATCCCAGAGTAAAATAAATGATCAGGGATAGTTGAATTTTTCAAATGAATTAAAATAAACATAATCGATATATGGCTTCTGAAGCCAACTGTGCGGACGTGTTTGGCATCGCTTGTCTCGTACCGCGAATGGGATTTAACTCTGCATATCACAATATAGTATTAAAAGTAACTCCTAAAGTTCACCAAATTTTAAGAAAAATGGGTAATGAGATATACACCGATTTTGAGCGATGTTCTACACAAGAAGAATATTTGTAAGACAATGCCAAAATTGTTTTGAATTTAATACGAACCATAAAACAAAAGACTGCCAAAACATTAAAATATGTAAAATATGCGGTGTACAGGGTAGCCACAACTGTACTGAAGCGCCAAATTGTCACAATTTCTCTAAGCACCCTAAATTTAAAAACTTTTCTACAAACCATAAATCAAATTCAAGTGAATGCCCGATTTACAAATCACAAATAGACAAAATTATCCAAAGGACACAATATTCTCAAATATACGAGGGAAATGATGTAGCAAATACAATTTAAAGCTTAATCTTAAATAGATTTTAATATCCTATATGTTTGAAAATGTGAGATGTATTCAACAAAATGTAAGAAAAAGTTTTACTGCGATAAGTAAACTACAGGCCAACACTAGAGATGACCCACCTGACAAGGACGAGTGGGTAACACCCTCGTTTCCAGACAGTCATGAACCGGGATCGAATCCCGCGTTAACATTTTGTTTGATATGTGAATATCCTTCACCTGACATTCTTTTGATTCAAGAACCATATGTTTTACATGAAAATGTTATTTATGATATGGACTCTAAAATTATATGTTCGAATAAAACTGGGGAAAAATATACGGCAACTATAATTTTAAATAAAAATATAAAGTTCAGCAAAGAGGAAAAATTCACAAATTCTTTTGTACAACAATATCTATTTCTACAGTTAAAGCAAAATTAATTATTTCTAATTTCTACATTCATCCGAATACATTTAACCCTGTTCATCAAACATTCATTAGAGATCTGCTCAAAACGTATATAAATCAACCTGTAATCCTTTGCGGTGATTTTAATTCAAGACATACTATATGGTTTGTTATAAACTCTAATGGATATAGATTACAACCTATTATAGACGAATGTAACCTCTTTATACATAACCTGAAAAAACACCCACCTGCCGCGGAGAGTAAGTATAATTGATCTCACAATCTCGAATAAACACTCACTAAGTTTAATAAACAACTGGCATACCTCTGATTTGACTAATATTTCCGACCATGTTGCTGTTAAATTTGATATCAGGTTAAAGAATGGTCATTTATTCAATAATCAAATTTCCACTTTGAAAAAAATGCGAATTGGGCAAATTTTTCTAATAACATATCATTACAAGATACAAAAAACTGGGAATTGATATAAGCAGAGTGAAAGATGAGGAAGACATTGATGGGATAGTGAACGCACTCATGAATTTATTGAGAGAAGCAGCATATAAATCTTCGAAGGTTAAATCCCCCATTAATAAACATGTTTCCAGAATTGACTGGTGGACTAATGAACAGGAAATAATAAAAAATCATTTTGATTATAATAGAAACTAGTATTATCGTCATAAAACAATCAGTTACAATACATTTAAGTTGGCAAGAAACAAATACACTAATGCAATAAGAAAAGCTAAAAGAACTAACTGGCGAAACGTTATTGAAGAAAATTACACAGATAATCCATTTGGTAATGCTTATAAGTTCTTCAATAAATTAAGATCCTCAAATGTAAAGAATGGAATTCCCATAATTGACAATTCACCAGAATATCTAAAAGAGCAAACAATGACCATATTAATGGACGATTTAATTACTGAAGACGATCCTAATTTGGACAATTTTCAACAACAAATAATTAGAAATTTTAAGCCACGAATGAATAATCCAAGCATAATTTTATCGAAGTAGAAGAAATAATGAATATCATTTCTAATTCTGATGTTTAAAAAGCTCCAGGTTTAGACAACATAAGTAACAATATTGTAGCGTAGAAATCAAGCCTTGAAATATCCTAAGATATAAAATAATTTATTGATGACGTCACAACGACGAGTCGACAATTATTAACAAGTCAGCAAAACTATCTACAGCTAGGGAATCTTAAGCAAGCAAGCAAAGAAATATTTTAAAGATGATTTCACAAATACAGAGTAATATATTTTTTTATAATCTGTTGAGTATTTTCATTGAATTATATTAAATTAAATAATAAAATATTTCTTCGCCACAATATGATCAAATGTGCTTACCCAAAAATTAAGCATATGTTATGCAAACTATTTAATAAATGTATTCAAAAAGGGGTATTATCCGGAGAAATGGAAAATAGCAACTCTAAAGATAATTCCTAAACCACATAAATCTAATTTAGAATCAACAAAAAGTTATCGACCTATCTCATTGATTTCAAATCTTTCAAAAATTTTCGAAAAAATTTTGAAAAATCGAATTTATGAATTTTATGAAAGTAATAATCTTTTGAGCTCCAGACAACATGGATTTGTCAAATAAAAATCAACGACAACGTGCTTGAATAAAATATTTATCGATCGAGGATCAACAGCGATACGACTTGGATATTCCAGATATAATTGAAAATTTGATTAAATATAAAATTACACTATTGAAGAAAAATACTAACCAAACATTTCAAAGTTTCTTTCCCGCTAATATTCCGAATTATTTTCGGGCAAATTTCCACAACTCTCAATTTATTACAAATCACGGAAATTTTAGAAGCTTTTTAAAATTCATCAAAGCAGTGCAGGATTCAAGATGCTTCTGTGGATGTGAGGAACAAATTTCTATTCATCTGCTGCTAAATTGCCCCGTCTTTCAAGAGTATAGAGAGAGAAATAAGGATAACCCAGGCCCCTGGAGCGCAAGAAACGCCAACTGCCCGGGCTGTCAAGCTAACTAGTAGAAACCAGTTACTCTAGATTATATTTATATAGAGCCAATTGCAGAGCCGAACCAGCTGGTCAGGAAGTTCCATGCCTGCAGAGAACCCGGGAGTCCAGCCAACGAGACTGGGTCGAAGGAGGTCTTCCCAAGCAGCAGATCTGTCTTCATTCTGTGTTGCATGAAAGCAGGGCATTTGAATAGAAGGTGGTCCACAGTCTGTTGTTCCTCCATACAATGTGGGCAAGATGGGTCTTCCCCAGGACGCCAGAGAACCAAGTCTGCCCGAACATGGCCATGTCCTGTAAGTAAGGTGGTGGTGACTTCTCCAGGACAGACCTTAGGGAGGAATTGGAGCAGCCGGTCTGGAGTATGGGCTATTCTCCTCAGGTGTCTGTTGTAGTGGTCCTGGCAATAAACCTCCGTCCATGCGTCTAGGGCTGCCGTGCGTGAGTGGTTACGGGCCAGGCTTCTAGGCAGAATGGAAAATGATGGCTCTAAGATCAAAACGGCCGCGTTCTTAGCAGCTCTGTCTGCTCTTTCCTTTCCGTCGATGCCGCAGTGTCCCGGCACCCAACACAGATTTACGTTTTGGTTGGTGTTCAGTGCGAGAATAATCTTAGCTAATAATGTCGATCGAACTGGACCTGACGTACATATGGCTGACAGAGCTGATCTGCAGTCCGACGCGATAGTGATCGCATTTCTTGAATAACCTTCCTTCACCAGACGGACCGCCCAGCGGATTGCCAGAAGTTCAGCCTGGAAGGCTGTGCAGTCGGGATGGAGCCGTAAGAGAACGGGCTGCTGATCTTCTGATGAGGGAACAATTGCAGCGCCCACCCCAGCCTCATTTTTTGATCCGTCTGTGAATATTATAGGTGTTGTTATCTCCTCGATGTTTAGACTGAAAGACAATTGACGTCTATCTGGAGGGTATGGCAAAGAAGCAGGGCCTGGTCTAGATTCAAAATTTCCTTTATTGATTTCCTTCAGGAACGCCGTACGAGACCTAACAATAATATCGAAAGGAGGGCTGCCGGTGATGGAGATGGCTGAGACTGTAGGTGTGTAAGGACCTCCTCTCAGTACACGTTTCGCAAAATTCCAGTGAAGGCTCCTAAGTTGCCTAATGCCTTCGCTGGAGAGAGCACGACCTCCCCATGCTGACGCTCCGTCCAGCTGAAAAGAAGATTCCAAATTTACCCTGTATGGTGTGGGTGAGTCGTGGGATTATTGATCTGCATCTACGTGTGATCTTGCGTAGGTGGGCGACAAATCCGCGGGTCTGGTAAAACTCCACTCCTAAGATTGTGACGGTCTTCTTGATGTTTAAAGGTTGACCAAGGACTCTAAGCCGTGTCTCGGAGTTGGGGTGGACATTACGCCATTGGAACAGGCAAGCTTGAGTCTTAATGGGGTTTATATTAAGACCATTTATCGTGCACCAAGATGTCAACCTCTCCAAGAAGGTGTTAGTGGCAGAGACCGGCAGGCGACTACGAACCTGAGTCATAAGGGTGAAGTCGTCCGCGTAAGCTATTAATCGGCTATCTATGATGGAGGGAAGGGTGAAGATGGTCCGAGCAACTATGTTCCACAGGAAAGGACAGCGCTGAACCCTGGGGAGTGCCGAGTTGGGAGGACGTACATTCTGTTGCTGTCCAAGCTGAGTAAGAAACCGTCCGGTCTTCCAAAAAGCTTTTTACTAAACAGGTAATAGACTCTGAACAATTTAGACGTTCAAGATTTTGTATGATTGCCTGCCTCCAAACAGTGTCGAAGGCCTTACTGATGTCCGAGCTGATGACAAGAGTTTTCCTCCAGTGAGCTTGTCTTTCTTCAATTAATTGAGTGATACTCGCCAGTGCATCTTCCGCTGAACGACCATTTACGGTACCCAATACGGTTTTGTATTGATCTTCAAAGAACCATCCATGACGATCCGCGAGCCTCTGAAGTCGGGCCAGGATACATCTCTCAAATACTTTGGCCATAGTGTTCAATAAAGTAATAGGTCTGTATTTTTCCAGCTGACTGGTGGCTGAATTGGAGGATTTAGGCAGAAGTGTGAGGCGGCCTTCTTTCCATTGACGGGGGAAGTGGCCCATACGAAGGCATTTGGTGAACAATTCGGCCAGCAGGAATTGCAAGGAAGGGCCGCCCAGGTATAGGCATTTTGAACCAAGACCGTCAGGGCCCGGGGCTTTCCTTTTTCCACAGCGATGAATGGCTCGCAAAACTTCCCAGGGTTTGAATTCAGGTTCGTCTGAGTGAGCAGAAATTGCATTCCTTTGCGGGTGAAGTCTGGTGTCATGTAGGAAAAAGTGATTTTAACAGGGTCTGGCAAGTCTCATGAGGATTGTAAAGAGAGCCGTTATCATGTTTGAGAAGTGGCGGACCTCGGGGGGAGCCGCGGCCCCGGGCGATAAATCGATGTATGTCACTCCAGTATGCGGATGACACCTCCTCGCAGAGATTAAACCAGGATTTACTTTTAGCTTTCCGTATAGCCGCCTTCAGTCGATTATGGCAAGCTCGGTATAAACCGCGGAAGAAATTCCTAATAGAACACCGGACTTTCTGACTATAACGGCGGAGGGAGATAACCAACCTTCTGATCCGACTCAGTTCGGGGGTCCACCACGGCTTTGACGGTCTTGTAGTATTGGAGCGTCTCCCCATGGAAGAGTCACAAGCTGATTGCAGGATGGAAGTCAGAAGGAGGACCACCCTGTCAATATCTTCTGGGCTAGAGGCCTCGTTTAATAAGGTAGTTACACCATCAAATTATAGGGGCATTACCCTTATAAGCAACTTGTCAAAACATTTTACATCCATATTAAAAAATAGACTAAGTAATTGGATTGAAAATAGAAAACTCATAGCGGAAAACCAGGCATGATTCAGAAAGGGCTACTCGTGCAAAGACCATATCTTCACGCTTACGTCACTAATTCAAATGACATTAAACCGCAAAAGGAGGAAACTTTACACATTCTTTGTTGATATTAAAAAGCGTTTGATACAGTTCCACATCTACTATTATGGAGAAAGCTTGCGCTTGTTGGTTTAAGTGGGCGATTTAACAAACTTATACAGAACTACTATGCTCAAATGATGGCAGCGGTCAGATGGAGCGGCTCTTTTACAGAATTTATCAAAATACAATCAGGTGTTCTTCAGGGTGAACCTCTTTCACCGTATTTATTTATTATTTTCAATAACGATCTGGTTGCTACGCTGGATGATTCTGACCTGCCAGGTATATACTTACCGGGCCATGGAACTATACACCTGCTCCTGTTCGCGGATGATATAGTCTTCCGTGGTGAATCCAAGATAAATATCCAAATAAAGATTAATTTAATAAAAAATATTTTGAGGAAAATAGTTTAACTCTGAACCAATTCCAGTCTAAAATCGTAGCGTTTCGAAATGGAGGCCGCTTGGCTAGATCTGACGTTTGGTTTTGGGACCAACAACCTTTGAAAGTTACCTCAAAATATACGTATCTTGGCTACCCCTTAACAATCAAGAATCCAACTGCTTACGTGGCGCAGCACTTTAAAAGCAAAGCATTGATTGCTACAAACGCAGTATGGAGAATACTATCTAAGTCAAGAACCATATCGTTCGGAGCAGTGATGAAATTACTTGACTCCATAGTTTTATCCACGTTATTATACTCGGCCCCACTGTGGGCGACGAATCAGATAGGAGTTGTAAACCAGATCCAGGATATTTTTCTTACGGCGATTTCTTGACCTTCGCAAATTTACACTCCGGGCTATATCTTACGAACAGAAACCGAAAGGATGTCCCTTGAATTAAACATTACGAAATTGATTATAAGGTTCTAGATACGGATTTTAAAAATGGACAGGACAAGATTACCTTATGTTTGCTTGTTTCAGCTCTAGGAAGTTTCAATTTTGGGAAAAGCGGGAAACAACTTTATTTATAACCTGAATAACATCATTGACTCTTGGGGTTTTTCTTTTCTTAAGAACTGTGAAGATTATATGGTTTTGCGAGGAGAAATGCCTAGAATAGTTCAAACCACAGTGGACCAGCTACTCCAATTTGACCGAGCTAAGATACAAAACTCAACTCATTGTATTCACTATCAATCTCTAAGTAGCTCCTTTATGACGGAGGACTACTTACTATCAAACCTCTCTTTGAAAATAGCCCGTCAAAGGATGCTATGGCTATTTTTCCCCGAGGATATCACGGGATTTTGGAACAGCGACCCTTTAAATTTCTACTTCTGCAATGCTGGCATCCAAAAAATTTGGTTCATTATCTATTCCATTGCCCATTCCTACAGGGAAAGAGACTGGAAATTCGCGAAATTTCGGGGCTAACTCACTATAATGAACAACATGTATATACAATTTTTACTACTCTCCAGCTGGATAAAACATTTGTTTATAAATATTTAAAATTTTTCAAGGCGATTGACAAAATGAGGGAAGAAGTGCTCAACTCCCCAGACAACGGCTGATTGCTCCAATCCCCTCTAAATTGCTTTTCCTCCTCACTCATGTACATATATAACCTCTTAGGGGAATCCCCTTGTAAGACAATAGTGTCTTAATGAAGGTTTTTTTGTTGTTGTTGTAATAGGGTAGTTACCTGGTGGAGAGAAGAGTTGATGAAGGATTTAAAGGTCTGTTCTTTACATGAGGATTCAACCCAGGAGGATTTTGTCTCGTTATTGACCATGTCTAGGAATGTAGTCCAGATAGGTATATGGTCAGTGAAGGCCATCTCATCTAATAAACCTCTAGTGACATGGATAGCCAGTGAGCTGGATGCCAGAGTTACATCTATAGAAGAAGATAAAGGCCCATTTGACCAGGTCGAGTCCACAGGAGGTCCCAAGAAATGAAGATCATTGAAGCTGGCGAACTCTTCAAGATTAGCACCCTGGAAGTCCAACCTCGCACCGATGCCCCAGGTAGGAGAGTGGGCGTTAGTGTCCATACCCAGGATCACTGGAAGAGACGCCCGTCTTATCGTATCTTCCAGAAGAGGGATGAAATCATCGGCAGCTCTAAGGCCGTGCCAGTAGGCCGAGTGCACCACGATGATGCTCTGCTCTAGACATATGGCTATGGAGGTTATGGCGGTGTCTGGGGAGGTTAGAGGGATGGGATGAAGGTTGCTACATGCCACAATTCCCGAGGGGATGTAGGCGCCTGGGACAAAAAAAAGCCTGAAACCCACGTGTGGGCCAGAAGAAGTTAGTTGAGAGTTCTTGCAGGAGCACGATGTCGGCCTGTGTCGAATTTGCCAAATTTGCAATTTCAAGAATGACAGTTGGTGATTTTTTAGCGTTCACCTGCAGGACACGCAATGGCCTAGACATTGTTTCTTGTTCGGGCTATTCTCTCTTTTACAAAGGGACAGGTAGATAATGTGGCAAAGTGGTTGTGGGAGCTCCAGATTTTTTTCTGCAGCGGCAGCAGCGGCTTTGGCTTGGCTCGACCGAGCATCGGATGCCCTCATGCTCTGCAGAGCCGCAGCGATAGCAGATTGGATGGGCAGCTGGACAGGCAGAAGCGCGGTGGCCGAAGCCACAGCAACGGAAGCATTGCTTTAAAGTATGACTGCGCTCATACCTGTGCACTAGACCCGCCACAGGAATACGTCCATGTTGACCGAGGATTTCGGCGACTTGGTTGTCCACTTCGATGAACACTGTACTAGTGCTGTGTGCCGCATTATTCGATCGATGGACTACCCTGATTTCACGCTTTTCCAGGAGTGACTGCACGGAGTGGTTGGAGCGGAAGCTCTCGCATATCTCATCGTCCCGCACCTCCCCGTCCACTCTGAAGAGGCAGTATCTTGGTAGGATAACCGGGCACTCGGGGCAGCTTAGGCCCGTTGGCAGGGAGGTCAGCCCAGTGGCCAGCTACTTTGCCATTTGGGTTGTTTTGGGGTGGAAAACCACCTCGCCGCTGGTGTTGATGGACGCCACCACGTGTTTTGATGACGCTAGGGAAGGATGAATCTTTTGAATTTCCCTCAAAAATTCCCTTGGGTTGCTTTGGGGTTAGCCGACCTGACGACGACATGCGATTCGAAGGAAGGAGCCAGATTCACAAATGTGGATTTCGCTTTGGGTTTCGGGGGTGTCTTTTTTTGCCACTACCGAGGCGAAAGAGGTGGAAGGAATCGGGACGTTGGCTGTGGGATTGGGTCTTCCTAGACTGGCTCCCTTGAAGGCGTCCTTAAGGAGAAGTTCTGCCTCTTGGACGAGAGTCAGTATCAGTCCTTTGGTGGCCATCTGTATTTTTTTCGGGGGAGTCCAGGCTGGTGTCGGCAATGATCGCTTCGAAGGTTTGGCACTCAAAGTTGAACAAGTTCGCCGTGCTGTTGAATTTAAATTGGTGATGGGAAGACGGGAGGAGGTCTTCGTCCTCAGAACGCGGCCGCTTGTTGGCCTGCTGACTTCCTCCACCACCGCCATCATACTGGTTCAGCTCCATAAATAAAAACTATCAAAAAGCAAATCTACTCCAAAGAGAGTAAAAAAAGGCAGACCAGACAAAGAACATTATTCCGTTAACGAGATGAGGTGTGTATGGTTATAGGTTCGGCCAACAACAAATATCCAATTTATATACACATATATTTTTACATAATGAGGTTTTGAAAAATTCAAATAATCTTCATCTATTTACATGCACAACAATTTATTTTACCATCACTACAGCATAAATCTCTCTTGGTGAAAATTTTTTATTGCAATTCAGAATCTGCCACTGAAGCTTTACAAGCGTTTCGTACCTTTAAAGGTATTCGAAGCGGTAAAGGACCCATGAGTTGCTACTCTCTAAGGCGAATGATAAAAACTTTGGAGAAGACTGGATCTCTGGAAGCAAAATCTCGGAGTGGAAGACCATCGACATGCAAGTCAGGGGTTGCTACGGTTTCGCAGAATGTTGAAGCTATTGAAACGTTATCCACGTATGGAGAAGTAAGTGCTCGACAAACGGGGATTTGGTATGGAACAGTTTGGAGAGCACTAAGAATTTGTCTTAAAAAATACCCGTAAAAAAATTCAATGACTTCACGAGCTAAAAGTCGGCGATTTTGAGAAGCGTCAAGAATTCGCTTCATAGGTTTTCCGGCAAATTGATATTGATGAAAACTGGCTGTTGAATGTTCTGTGGACAGATGAAGCTCAATTTTCTCTGAACGGAGAAGTTAACACTCAAAACAGCCGCATTTGGGCATCAGAAAACCCTAGGATTTTTACAGAAATGCCACTTCATCAGCCCAGAGTTATAGTTTGGTGTGGGTTCACTTCTTCTTTTATTATTGGGCCATTTTTCTTTGAAGAAATAAATGGAAGAACATTTAAAACCGTTTCTGTAACTGGTGAACGTTATGTTCAACTTTTGAGAGAAAAGGTTATCCCCATATTGCAGGACAGACATGCACTGAGCGAAATAACATTCATGCAAGATGGAGGACCTCCTCATATCTCCCGCGGTGCCAAACAATTGCTGAAGGATACGTTCGGTGAAGATCGTGTGATAAGTCGCCACTTTATACACCAGTGGCCTTCAAGATCACCAGACTTGACGCCTTGTGATTTTTGGATATGGGGGTACATTAAGTCGCGTGTTTATCGATGTCGGCCTACCACATTGGTCATGTTGAAGGCTTCTATCAGACGGCACGTTTCATCAATTTCATCAGATATTTTATTTAATGCTGTCCATTCTGTCATCTATCGTCTACAGGCGGTGTTTGAGAATGAAGGTCGCCACATTGAACAAGGATTCTGACCTAATACAAGAGAGAAGGCAGTTACCTCATGTGTTATAAAAGCTTCCATGTATTATATTATCTACCAATGTTTTGCAGCTCTTTGTGTTGGGTTATGGGTAAATAAATTCTGTCCTCATATCTTGTCTCTTTTTTATTTGTGAAAAGTAATTTTTGTTTGTTTGTCATTTGCTCACATCTTATATTATGTCGTGCAGACCAAAGTGTTATAACTTCTCGAATAACACTGTACACACAATTTTCCCCTTATGTTTAATTTATCGCTTTTCGCTCATTAAAAGAAATAGCATAAGGAATATTCTCTGTAACCCCCCACCTTTAGAAATTTTGGGCAAAAAAAAATAATACAAAATGATTTTACTACCACGTTTTTCAACGCAAAAGGTTGATTTAAAAATTATATTTATTTGAGGGGATACATTTTAAAAAATAGTGTACAGTATAATAAACAATGATAACATTTTTACAAGCCCATAGGATATTTGGAATAAAGTACGACAAATGTATTTTGTCACTCCCATCTATATTTCATTTGTTGGGTCATGACAAATTTCCAGTTAAATAGTCGAGTGTCGCCAATTATTCAAGAAATTACACATTCCTTATACCAAAAAATCCTATTAGTAGTACCATAATATTTTTTGGTACTATATTAACATTTCAAAAAATCGTGTATTGAATTCAGCTATGTTTTTCAAACATTCAATATATTTGACAAAACTCTGTCAAAAATATAAATATTTTTTGCTGCATGTTTTAATTTGCATATACCTATTTTACATATCTCAGATTGTATTTAAAAATCGTTAACCATTTCTTCTAACTTTTGGCGAAATGGTGCTTTATTAATTAACGATTTGATATTATTAGGATTCTTTCCTGGTATACAAAAAGGAAAAATACGTGTCGATCAGTTATATTTTTCAATTAATCAAACAATTTGGCCGCTGAATTTCTGATTCTGGTACAGCGCCATCTAGGGAATGAAATTGTAACTAAAATCAATTTCGAAATTTTCAATATTTGCCATAAAAATCCCATTGCATTCTGAACACAATGGTGTTTACCGCATTTCTCTAGCGCAAATATTCGCGGAGTTATTAATTTTTAAAGTTGTGCGGGACTTTTGGATCACCCTGTATTACAGTTTCGCGAAAATTTCAACATTTTCATCGAAATGTTTAAGGTACAGTGGTACCTCGACATACGAGCGCCCCAACATACGAGTTTTTCGAGATACGAGCCGACGAGCAAGTGATTTTTTGCTTTTAGTTACGAGCGAAATTCGAGATACGAGTTCGGTTCGGTAGTAACACGCAGTCGCGCCATCACGATCAGTTAGCAGCGTGCTTCCGCTGTGATAAGTTGTGTTTTGTGTTCGCGTTTTGTGTTGCGTTTACATTTACAGTTTTAGTTCATTCATTTTTATAGCCATGGAACGAAAGAAAGTTTGTAAAAAGTCAAGTGCTAAGAAAAAGATGATGAGTATTGAATTAAAACGTGAAATTTCTACAAGTGAGATAAAGGAGATCTTAGGAATGTGGGAGAGAGTTTCACAGTTCGTGGAAAAAAAAACACCCAGAAAAAGTTGCAACAGGTCGTGCATCTGACCTTTTTAATGACACTTGCCTAACTCATTTCCGGAACATTCTGAGAGGGAGGAAGAAACAAACCTCCTTGAACATGTTTTTTTCTAAACGGCCTACAGGTGAAAGCGAGAAAAATGTAGCGAAAAAGGCAAAGACCAGTGAGGATATCTAATTTATTTCTTTACATTCTCTTTTTTGTTTTTGTGCAATAAATATTTGATATTTATAAATACGTTTTTATTATTTAAAACCACGTAACAAAAATAACTGGGGTGACATTTTGCAGGTTGGAACAGATTAATGGTAGTTCAATTGTTTTGTATGGGGGAATTTGCTTCGAGATACGAGTAATTCAAGATACGAGCAATGTTGCGGAACGAATTAAACTCGTATGTCGAGGTACCACTGTACTTCAATTATTTAATTTGAAAGGCGTAGGTATAATAAACAAATGATTTTCTTGGTTTTATCAATGTTTTATTGACACCGATATTTTGATATGAAATTCACCCATCCATTTTAACATTGTTTATATCAAGAGTAGTGTATTGCTATAATCGCTCAGATAATTTTCAAACATTTGGTCTCAGCAATTTTGGAGTAAAAGAAAAACAAGTTTTCAAGCTGAACTGTCAACCAAGTTCATAGGAATGCTATGTTTTACTAGGACTTGATGAGCCGCAATTTCCTATAGTTAGTTATGATTTTATTCCAGTCATCATATGAATGTAGATCCTATTTGATAAAAATCTACTGTGTAGAGACAATTAGAGGTGAATTCCTCCCTGAATGTCCCCCCATGTCGATTTCAGGAAACTTCTCTCTCTATCCTTCAAAACGACAATATATAGAGATATTCTATATTATATAGGAATTTTTTTTAAATTTGTGGTTTTTAAAAACATGTTAATTTTTTTAAATATAATTGTCGGCAAACAGTTATGTAAATCTGTCGTTGGTGATATAGATATCTGAGTTATGTAATTTTTTTCTGTTTAATCAATATATATATGTAAATATGTCTTACTATAAATATTGTAATTTATTCAAAATAAAGTGTGTGTGAGCCAGTTAGTGTTGAGACGTCTTTGGTGTTAGGTCGAGCATCGGGTTTCAGTTAGTCTACCATTCAGGAGTAGAAAGACTTTTCCTTTAGAGAAAGGTCGGCGAACTTTTCCCGGGACCAGAAGAAGTTATCGTTTAGGGCGTCTAGGTGAAGCAGGCGTAGACGCGCTTTACACGAAAATATTATTCATTATTAATTTCCTGATTTGTTCGGATTTTTACTTTATATTTATAAAATGTCAATAAAGGTATGTCAATTGTCTCTCTCTCTCTCTCTCTTTTCTCCTATTAACCCTATATAATCATATATGTACGATCAATAAAAGTATATTCAATCTCTTTTTTTTTTAATATAGAAGGCAGATACTCAATAATTTTAGAGAAGCTGTTATTCGCAGTGAGGTCAAATCAATAGACAAGGCAGTCAGTGTCAGGGCCACGGAAGATAGTGTAAAACAGCGCCGTAGCTTTATGAAAGGGGAATGTTCAGTAGAAGGAGTCCAAGAGATTGATAGCAATAAGAGAGAAATGAAGAAGCTTAATGCTAATTATATTGCGATGCACTAGAGCGCCATCTGTTATCAAATTATAAAACTATTTTAGAGGCGTAATATTCTTTTTAAAATAAAACAATTTCTACTGTCCTTACTGCGATGGAAAAATTAAAGGGAGGGCCTGGCTCATCAGTGGTGAACCCTCCCAGCGGTTTCGCCAGTTTAATCTACCATACCGCTGTTATATTGCATTTTTGGAACTTCCTTTTATAGTTGACTGTTGTAAGACTCTTGGAATGGGTATTTTAGAAGAACTATGGACATAAGCTTTTAGGACAGCAGAATTAAATATAATTATAAATATATAATATGCTTCGAGCAATCGCTCTTCCGCAAATATCAAATTGTGTCTTTTATTTGAGCAATTATATTGCGATGCACTAGAGCGCCATCTATTATCAAATTATAAAACTATTTTAGAGGCGTAATATATATATATTTAAAAAAAAAAGAATATTACGCCTCTAAAATAGTTTTATAACTTAATGCTAATGTAGGTAGGATAAGGCACGAAAATGTGAACAGTGAATTAAAGGTTAGGTAGAAAGACTGACCAAGTTGTTGGACAAAGTCAGGCAGAGTCTACCTGAGCCTAGGTTAGGACATTGATTGCTCAATTCAGTCTCCCATATTGTTACATCAGTTTGATGGGGAGTTCGTCGATATTACTTTTCATCACTCGTATTAAGTACTTTTCCCAAACGAGAGTTTCCATTATTAAACAAAAGTAAAATATTTCAAAAATCAACTCTTTTAAGATAGTCATTTCATTTATTTCCTTGAAGGTAAAGTGGTCATAAGGTATTCTCTTCAACTCCTGCCAAAGGTTGTCTCTTTCAATCAAATCTGTCAAAACAACAACAAAAAAGTCTATATTAAGAACACTCGTCCCATACAGGTTTCTCCCAGATGGGTAGTAAACAGAAGTAAACATAGCAGTTATTTATATAAAGTGGAGCGCAAGATCACCCTTTCTTCAAGTTGGATCCATCTTCTCTGTTGCGCCTATTGTCTGTGCTGTTTTGCATAAATTGTGAAAAGCTAATGCGTTGGGGGTTTGCTTTTTACTATTTTTTTTTGCCATTAAAATATAAAGGAACTGGTTTTTATAACCAATCTTTTGACGGGGAATTTCTCTCTCCTCCTCCAGTGCCAGACAATAAAACATGTACCGTAGAAAGTCATGACTAAATTCTCCATTGCACAAAGTGCACTTAAATTCTTAGATTTCCATAATAAAACGTGGTTATGTTTAAATAGTCAAAAAATAATTCTCACTTGGGCCACGCATAGCTTTGCAATCATTGTGATATCTTCGTTGAGGTAAGGCTCCATAGTAGTTGATATATAAAAATATATGATGAAAAAATATTGGGAGAGCTTAGCTCATCAGTGGTGAACCCTTCCAGCGGTTTCGTCAATTTAATCTAACAGACCGCTTCTTTAGAGATCTATTACTGAATTAAAAGCTTATGTCCATAGAGCTTGCTTGAATGCTATTTCTAAGATTCCACCCTTCACACACACACAGTGTAGCATATATAAGCAGAATGATCTAATACAGCATTAGATCTCTAAAGAAGCGGTCTGGTATATTTAAAAAAAAAAAAAATTGACGAAACCGCTGGGAGGTTTCACCACTGATGAGCCAAGCCCCCACAATATTTTATATGGCAGTAAGGACAGTAGAAGTTTGATTTATTTATGAAAAGAAATATTCGCGTCTTAATGTTTTCATTTGGTATATATAGATGGCGCGTTATTGCTTGTATAAAAGGAGGTAGTTGCAAATATCCATGCTGCGCGTGTTTGTATTTGTAAATATTTCTTGTAGGATATAGTCGATATAGGTCAGAAGGACATCCCGGGTAGTTGGCGACTTCTGTACGCTCCAGGAACCTGGGTTACTTAAATAAATAATAGTCGATATTTTTATTAAGTCCGTTGAAGAGCGATTATCGCTTGAAAGCTAGCATTTTAAAATAAAAAGAAACTCATTGTAAGAAAATATTTTGTAATTTTAAAACGTTTTCACGATTTTATCACGAATAAAAGGATATAGTTTTGATTTATTCAATGTAGCTTCCATTATTAGCTACAAAAATCTCGAGGCGAGTGCGGAATGAAGCCCAGGCCTTGGCGACCATGACCTTGTCCATTTGGGTCATCACTATGTGAACCGCTTTCTTGATAGACTGGATGATGGGGAGTTTTGTGGCATTTCTCTCAATAACGCTCTATACATAGTAGTCGAGGGGGTTGCAGTCTGGAGAGTTAGGTAGCCAAAAATCAGGGCTTCAGTTACTGGGGGCCTTATGTGTCGACCACGGCCACTTGTATCCTTTTTGCCTTGTGGGCTGGAGCTGAGTACTGTTAGAAGACATACTTTTTTCTGCGGCCACCATGTCCATCCAAGGCTTCACAAGAGTCTCCAGGACACTGATGTAGGTGTCATCGTTCATCCTAAGTCCTTTCTCAAAGAAATGGGAAGGCATGACATCACCTTCACTGCTGATAACGCCTAGGTCCATTGCCCTCATGCTCTTCCTAGGATTACCAATCAATATTCTCCTTGACATTTTGACAAATTCTTTGCCTCTTACCTTGTCCGATCGATGCGAGTGCTTTTTAACTTGCAGCTATTCCTTCTTTGTTACTGTCAGTCTCATCAAACTGCTTCTTGACACAATAAGCAGTGGTTTTGGGCAAGTTAAGAAAGTCCACTATCTCTTTGGGGCTCCTTCCGGAGCGCAGAGTAACGATGATGGCTGCTATATTTTCGATTCCTATATTATTGTTCATCACTAGGCTGCACACACAGTTACTGTTATATTTTACATTAATATGGCTACGGAATGAAAAAGAAAAGAGAAAATTTAAATCTAAAGTAGTATTTGTCTTATGGACTACAAAGTTATTCTCAATTTAAATGATATACCCTGTATAGTATGTACTTGTTGTTGATAGCACATAGAGGTAAATTATTGAACGTGTACTAACGGGACTGTGGAACACTAGGTATATCGAAGCTATAGTTGGAAGGTGGAGAGATTTGATGTTGTCTAGATTCGATGAAAAGGGAAGTAGAAAAAAGGAAAACCAAAGGTGAAAATCTGATTTTTTGAAATGAGAGGACACGAAGAAAATAAAACAAAATTGAACCGAATATATAATTTATCTAACAAATTGGGGAACCTCTACCTTTAAAATGCATCAAAACACTCTCACGGGGTAATAAGACCATATCCAAAAATTAAATAGTGTGTGACGTTTCGGTAACAACGTTGTTACCATCTTCAGACAAAAGTGCTGAATGATGATAACAATGCTGTTACCGAAACGTCACTCACTATTTATTTATTTGGATTTGGTCTTATTACCTTGTGTTTATAATCTATAATCCAAATTGTGCCTTATCATCAAAACACTTTATTTTATTCATCACCGGATCCTCGGGGAAAAAGACTTTACTTTCACACAACGGCACAGGTGCTAAAAGAATCTGCCACAATACCAGCTATAGGAAATTCAGACAATAGTTAGACTGTTTATCTATCAGAACTGGGGTGGCTTCGATTTCAGAAGTTATGAAATCATTCGAATCGACTTAAAATGTCTTTAAACTTATAAAATCGCAGTTTCAGTTTTCGGGCAAGAATACAACATTAAGTTGCGTTAGGATGATATTCTTGGAGACTAAAACGGATATCTGACCCTTTAAAAATCATTAAGATATTGCGTCTTGTTTATTATCTCTGTTCAGAACGGAATTAATAAAATGCATTGTTTCAATGCATTTACAAAAGAAGAGGTGCCGCTCTTGGCACACGAACAACATCCTACCTCAATCCTACATAATATAATTTATATTGCCGATGTAGTCTACATTTTGCCAGGAATCTGTCAATTTCAGCTAGGGTTGTTAAAATAGTGCGCTTTTTTCTAACTATGAAATGTGCACATGTTCAGGCCAGGTTTCGAAAAAGTTCACAAAAGAGAGTTAGCGTTTGTCTGTGAGAATGTTTCATGAAGCTGTGTTCTTACTATATTCTGATAGAATTTACAACTTGATTATTTGTATAAGCCGAGGAACATATAAGAAAAGTTTGAACAATTTATTTTTCATATTTCATTAATATATATACCGTAAACATTAATATTATTTATAGATGTAAATTTTTACCGGGAGGAAATTGATCTATAAAGGTCGTCTCTCCCGGCGGTGGTGTTGTGGCTTTGACCTTAGACCGCTAGTTTGCGAAGACGGTCAATATATGGCGCTTAGATTTGGCGTCTATTTTGACGGGAGAAAAGAGGCGAACTTTATTTTTATATCAATATATTTATGTTATTTTTTAAAACTTAGAAAAATTATGAGTTTTTATAATAATTACATAAACTAAATGTTAATTTTTTCGTATGTTTTAAAAATTTTAATCGTTATTCCTAACACAAACACGTTTGATTTATATATTTCTCTATATAAAGTTTTTATCTCCGTTTTCACGCCACGGTTTCCTTCATTACAGAGAGGGGGTTACAGAGCAAAATTAGATGATAGGTGGTCATGATTGATTTGTCTGGGAAGGAATTTCATAAAAATTATCGTTATATATATTTGTAGCATGTTATTTTTTTTATTAAAGCAAGGACATGTCCTAAATGTCTTTCCTTCTATTTTAAAAAGGTTCTTCGGGAGAAATTGAGCTGCGGAAATCTCATTTTAATTTTTTATCAATTCGTTTCAAGTATTGTAGACTTCGGCAAATCAGAGAGGTCCTCTAACTAGCTCAAATAGCACCAGTGTTCCTTTTCTACATGTTGATCGACAAATCCTTCCCAGCGATCAGTCAACCACCATATCGCTACAAATATTATATGTCGTAATGTAAATAATGGCGGCATGTCTGTGAAGGTGGTGGTGTTAAGAAAACTATGTAAAGAAGCTGTTGTAATTGTAGAAATTAATTATTATATTGCTTCGAACACAGCTCTCTCTTCCACCTAAAGGACATGACAATAAAAACAAAAACATGTTTAATAAATAATATATACAGAGTACGCTATTAATGTTGAAGATAGAAGTACTCAACAACATTTATAGTACTATATAGAGTTGATGGCTTCCATTCTCAGCATACCAAGTGGGCTATGTATTGTTCATTATATAAAGTTCATATTTCTATATTTACGTTAATCAACTGGACTGGTAGTGGTCTAACGACAGGAACTGACGAATCCCGGCAATCATTTGATCCAAGTTCGAAACCCATATTAAGCAGTTTTTAAATAACAAATTGCTTCAATGACTTCCGATTCTTGCACAAATTTCATTACCAAGTGCAAATAGCCACAAAAAAGTTCTGGCCCTTTTTATATGTACAAATTTATATATTTCTACATGTGTCGACATGTGTTGCATGGACAATCGCAAGGCTCTATATGTCGTGTTTATAATTATTTTTGGATATGTATAATTTACATTTAAAACCTTCTTCACTCAAGATGAAATATTATACATATCGTTGTCATGATATCATATTTCAATATTTATGCCAATGGTACAATTCCGGGAATGAATGTGATTCCTTCGGCTATTTTAGTAATGTTCGAATATCCTGCTCTCAGCCTAGCACATAAATGTTCATTGCGAGTTCCTGTCTTAAATGTCCATATAACACATTATAATAAACTCAATGAATATATAACGTATATTTAAAAAAAAAAAAAGAAGACAAATTTGGTCACTATAAAATATTTAGGTTTGCACACAAACAACTCTTAGATCATCTTGTAGTGTTATTAGCTCACCATGTCTATCGTATTTCTTACATGCAATTAATCTTTGATGTTGTCTACTTTAACCTTTCTTAATAAATAAATCGCACTATATTTACTTGTATGCTGCTATAGACCACATATTTATCAAATGTTTAATATTAACGGTTAATATTTGCTTTGAAATAAGTCAATTATTTCACACCGAAAATAATTTCTATAGTTTTCAATGAAAACAGAAATAGTACAAATATGTTAAGCCAAATTTCACCTCGTAGTTTATCTATGGAATATCTAATTGTTTATCTATGGAATTTGAAAATGGTATATAGTTTAGCTATGGCATATCTAATTGTTTATTTATGGAAACTGGTATATATAGTTTATCTATGGAACCTGGTAGTTTATCTATGGTATATCTGATTGTTCATCTATGGAATCTGGTAGTTTAGCTATGGTAAGTCTGGTAGTTTATCTGTGGAATCTGGTAGTTTAGTTATGGTAGGTACGATAATTTATCAATGGAATCTGGTCGTTTAGCTATGGTAGGTTTGGTAATTTATCAATGGAATCTGGTCGTTTAGCTATGGTAGGTCTGGTAATTTATCTATGGAATCTGGTAGTTTAGCTATGGAATCTGGTAGTTTAGCTGTGGAATCTGGTAGTTAAGCTATGGTAAATTTGGTAGTTCATCTATGGAATCTGCTGGTTTAGCTATGGAATATCTGATTGTGTATCTGTGGAATCTGGTATTTAGCTATAATATATCTGGTAGTTTTTCTGTGGAATCTGGTAGTTTATGAATTCCGGTAGTAGTAGTCTGCTATGGTATATCTGGTGGTAAATATTTCGGTGTACGTTTTCTTTTACCTGATTTATCTGATGTGTTGCGACATCGACTCAACAGCCACAGATGTGTCACCTTTTAGGGCGCGCTCCTACCAGCTGTGGCCTCAACTATCCGGCCTGACTCACTTATCTGTCCACGTGTTTGATCCACTCTCTAGTGACCTCGGAGAGCTTAATTTATCATCTTTTCCATATTATATATATACAGAGATGATACAATTATTTCAATTATCGAGTAATCTTCAAGTACTTATCATTTTAGCGCTGTTAGATAAATAACAGCTCATTTGTTTGGTTTCAAATAACGTTATCTTCTATTTCATATGTAAAATAACAGAGAAGCCAAAATGTAATTTTATTTTGTAGAATATGCTAAGTTGTGAATCCTTTTTCAAGGAAACTATGTGTATTATTAAAAGATAGTACAAATGTGATTTTGTACTGGGATAAGGTGCATAAATTATGAAAAAGGCATCTCCTTATCGTGAAACTGAAAGTTTATTATGGCTTGCGCCATCTATCGGAATAAATATCAACTATTATCGTTGATTTTTAATTATTCCAAAATTGGCCAAATACCCATTCTTTATTAATTAAGAAAAACTAACCACGTGCGCGCTTCGGGCTGTTGGTCCTCATCAGCGTGGTGCAAGCTGTACCTCAACGACCAAAAAACGGTCATTCAGGCATCCTGAAAAATCATGAAATGGGTAGTTAAGGCCAGAATTGCGTGAGACCGCGACACAAAGTGAAAATATTTTCATAATTTATGCACCTTATCCCAATATAATATTACATTTGTACTATTTTCACATTGTGTCGCGGTCTCACCTTAACTATGGAACTATGGAATTTTATATGATATGTTTATATAGAAGTAACTTTATGCACAAAATATATATAACTTATTTTGGATTAGGAATTAATATTCTCCGATATTTCGACGCCAAACATTTTTAGAAGCCACAGGTCTCTAGAAACTTTCTATCCGCTCTCAGGTTTCTAGAGACCTATGACTCCTAGAGGCGATCAGTCTCGGCGACACATATTGGAGAATATTAATAATATAATGATCCAAGATAGCCTAGACATCACATGTTCAGCGTATTTACTCAAATTTGACCTTTAACACCAAATTCTAGATTTCTTAAGAAGTCTTTTGAACCAATTTTTGGTCGTTGAGGTACAGCCTGCACCACATTGACGAGGGCCAACAGTTCGAAACGCGTTCGTGGTTAGCTTTTATTGATTTGCCAAGAAAGTGGATTGTCCAAATATCATGGAACAAGCTAAATTAACGTTTAGTTGAATTTTGTTCCACTAGATGGCACTCTGCCATCTAAAATACTGCCACGTGGAAAATTAGGGAAGACCAACTTCGGAATGAGACAACAATTTATTCCAGACAAGAACAAACTATGAGTGATAAACAAAAGATAAGCAAAAGAGGGACGTGCACAGAGTAGCAAAATATAAACATAAAAATAATACTCTGCTAATAAAATAATAAATACTTTCTTACATTGCTCCTTTCCTAAGGGAGCTGTGACCCACAGCTAGCAACTTTTATAGTTACTGACATGGATCTGACGTACTTCTGCCAAGGATTCCATCGAAGTCTTGGAACTTTGTCCCTAGTACCTTTGCGTCCTTTTTGTCTTGCGGCGTGAAGAGCGGCTTTGTCGTCGTGTCGTCTATAGGGACATCGTCATCTTGGAGGGAAGTCTTGGCTTTGACACGTCGGTGGAATCCTGGAGCCAGTCTCCGAAAATGTAGATCACAGCACCCATGGCCTCTAGGTCTTTTCGGCGATCTTTAGTTTGTCTTCCCTAATTTACCCAGAATCTCCACCAAAATGCCACGTGGAAAATTATAGAAGACCAACTTCGGGATGAGACAACAACTTATTTCAGACAAGAACAAACTATGAATGATAAACAAAAGATAAGCAAAAGAGGGAAGTGTACAGAGTGTATAGCAAAATATAAACATAAAAAAGAATACTCTGCTAATAAAATAATAAATACTTTGTTACAATACTCATGTGAGTGGTCAGGATATGCATTTTTTGTTTTTATTATGTCTAATATCCGGAGGAGAGGAACCGACGCTGGTCGACTCCTCTAATATTTGGGAGCCAGACTCAAACTGGTGTCGCTGGTTCCTGCTCGCACAGACCACAGTGACACGTAGATGCACCAGGTAGCCGCGGATTGTGGGCGATTAGAAGGAATAATTTAGTTGCACAGCCAAAATAACGACAAGGGGGTAAAGATTTGAATCACCTGGCAGAGAAGAAAGGAGCTGAGGGAACCCGACCTAGGATGGGTGGAGTGACGGAGACAAACTGCTTCTCATATATATTTTAATTTTTATTATTTTTTCACATGAACATCGTTTTTACGCATATTCATCCTTAAATACCCATTTCTTGATTTGTCGGGAAATCTCTAACGATATTTGGTCGTTGAGGTACCACTTTCACCACGCTGACCAGGTCCAACAGTGGTTGGCTTTTCTTGATTTATCAATAAAGGGTTGGTCAAATATTATGGAACAACCTAATTCAACGTTTAGTTGCTATTTGTTTCACTAGGTAGCACTCTGCCATCTAAAATGCTCATGTGAGCGACCAGGTTATGATTATTTTATTTTTGATATTTTTTTAAACTAGTTAAAAATTATATAGGACGAATTTCTATATTAGTGAACTGAATATAGAAAGTAATTGGGAAGGTTTGGCTCATCAGTGATGAACTTTCCCAGAATTTCACCGATTTTATCCACCAGATCGCTACAAGTATTGCATTGTTCATTTTGCCTATATAGTCTACATTGGAATGTTTATTCTTAGTTTTAACTAAACTATGACAAGAGACTTGTGTAATTGTGGAAATTTCTCACTAATATTATATAAACTCCGAGTACAGCTCATCCATTCAAAAGTGAAGAGAATATAAATACAAAATCCTGTTTAGGCGAAATCCCATCACCGAGCTGAAAGGAACATAGTACATTTGAGGAAAAGGTGATAAGATTGTGACAATAGTCGCGCTATATCTCTTCACGGCTATCTCAGGCTGTAGATAAAGGTTGGGAATTGTGGCTGGTTTTCCACGTAGAGAATAAGCGATCTTACGGTCTGGACTCTTGTCTTCTGCAATCCTAGAACCTGTTTTTATAGCCCCCACATTTAATCACTTTTAAATAAAATATTTATCGCGATTTTTTTAATGAATAAAACTAGTTTCCTACTATCCTTACTGCGATGGAAAATATTGGGAGGGCTTGGTAATACAATAGTAAGCAGTCTGTTTGATTGAATTAGCGAAACCGGTGGGAGGATTCACCAATGATGAGCTAAACTGTTCTAATCCTTTTACATCGCAGAAAGGAAGAAGTTGTATATTTGAAAATGACGCTAAAATGGTTTGATAGATGGCGTTCTATTTCTTTATGTTTTAGAAGCATATTTATAACGATAACTAATTCGTGACTCGGCAATAACGCAAAACTTACTTCTGTTCTCTGATATAAGTGATATGATAATAGGTTGAAAGTGGTGAGCAATTTATTTCTTATCTGTACGTTCTAGCGGAGAGAATGGCGGAAAGCCTTGCTCCACAGAACAAACGGGTCAAGCTCACTCAAGCCTTTCTCAACTTTCGCCAATCCGCTCAACTGAAAAACTCTGAGAATTTTACATATGGAATGATTGCAGGAAATATATTTTATTCATAGAGGCTTATTTTTATTATGTTTAAATTGGGTAACTTGAGATGTTTCCTCTTCATACTTCATTCACCACAATTTCCGAAACAATTTAAGTTCTTTCAGAGCTGTAGTTTCCTGTTATTTAGTCTTATATGTCAGACGATGCAATAAACTGTCGTCCTAGGCAGAACGATTTTGAGAAGCCAAATTTCTCATTACTGTTGTGTGACATATATACCTTCGTTTATTTAACAATTTGATAGGTTTATTAAATGAAACAATTTCAAATTTTGCCGCACAGGTTGAAAATTTATAAAAGACACACGCCAGGAAGATAAAGTATTTTATTCATAAAATAATTAAACATTATTTGAATAAACGAAAAAAGAGGCAATGAAAGACATTTTCCGTATAAAAAGTGTTCGAATAATAAATACAGGGTGATCCAAAAGTCCCGCACAACTTTAAAAATTAATAACTCCGCGAATATTTGCGCTAGAGCAATGCGGTAAACACCATTGGGTTCAGAATGCAATGGGATTTTTTATGGCAAATAATGAAAAATTCGAAATTTTTTTAGTTACAACTTTATTCGCTAGATGGCGCTCTACCAGAATCAGCGATTCAGCGGCCAAATTGTTTGATAAATTGCAAAATATAACTGAACGACACGTATTTTTCCTTTTTGAATACCAGGAAAGAACCCTAATAATATCAAATTATAAATTAATAAAACACCATTTCGCCAAAGGTTAGAAGAAATGGTTAACGATTTTAAATACAATCTGAGATCTGTAAAATAGGTAAATGCAAATTAAAACATTTATAGCAAAAAATATCTATATTTAAGATGGGGTTTTATGAAATAGATTGAATATTTGAAAAACACTGCTGATATCAATACACGATTTTTTAAAATGTCAATTTAGTACCAAAAATTATGATGGCACTACTAATAGGATTTCGTGCTATAAGGAATGTGTAGTTTCTTGACTAATTGGCGACACTTGACTATTTAACTGGATATTTGTCATGATCCAAAAATGAAATATAGAGGGGTAGACAAAATATATTTGTCGTACTTTATTCCAAATATCCTATGGGTTTGTCAAATGTTATCATTGTTTATTATACAATACATAAATCTGAAAATGTATCCCCTTGAAAAAAATCATTTTTAAATCGACCTTTTGCGTTGAAAAACGTGGTAGTAAAATAATTTTGTATTATTTTTTTGCGCAAAATTTCTAAAGTTGGTGGGGGGGGGGGGGATAAAGAGAATATTCCTTATGCTATTTCTTCTAATGAGCGAAAAGCGATAAACTAAACATAAGGGGTAAAATTGTGTTTACCAGTGTTATTCGAGAAGTTATAACACTTTGGCCTGCACGACATAATATAAGATGTGGGCAAATGACAAACAAAAAAATTACTGTTCACAGAAAAAAAAAAAGAGTCAAGATGTGAGGACAGCATTTATTATTCCCATAACCCAAAACAAAGAGCTGCAAAATATAACACATGAGGTAACTGCCTTCTCTCGTATTAGGTCACAATCCTTGCTCAATGTGGCGCTCTTCATTCTCAAACACCTCCTGCAGACGATAGATGACAGAATGGTCACAATTAAATAGTTTAAATTTATAAAACCTGCCATCTGATAGAAGCCTTCAACATGGCCAATGTGGTAGGCCGGCATCGATAAAAACGCGACTTAATGTACCCACATAACCGAAATTTTAAGGCGTCAAGTCTGGTGATATTGGAGGCCACTGGTATATAAAGTGGCGACTTATCAACGATTTTCACCGAACGTATCCTTCAGCAATTGTTTGGCATCGCGGGAGATATGAGGAGGTCCTCCATCTTGCATGAATGTTATTTCGCTTAGTACTTGTCTGTCCTGCAATATGGGAATGACCTTTTCTCTCAAAAGTTGAACATTACGTTCACCATTTACAAAAACGGTTTTAAAAGTTCTTCCATTGATTTTTTTCAAAGAAAAATGGCCCAATAATAAAAGAAGAAGTGAACCCACACAAAACTAACTCTGGGCTGATGAAGTGGTATTTCTGTAAAAATCCTAGGGTTTTCTGTTGCCAAAATGAGGCAGTTTTGAATGTTAAATTCTCCCTTTAGATAAAAGTGAGCATCATCTGTTCTTAGAACATTTGACAGCCAGTTTTCATCAATATCAATTTGCCGGAAAACCCATGCAGCGAATTCTTGACGCTTCTCAAAATCGCTGACTTTCAATTCGCTGAAAACTTTGAATTTTGTTAGGGTATTTTTATAGAAAAATTCGAAATGTGTGTTCTCTCCAAACTGTTCCATACGAAATCCCCGTTTGTCGAGAAAATTGTCTAGAACTTACTTCTCCATTTGTGAATAACGTTTCAATAGTTTCAGCATTCTGCAAAACCGTAACAGCCACTGACTTGCATGTCGATGGTCTTCCACTCCGAGGTTTTGCTTCCAGAGATCCAGTTTCCTCAAAACTTTTAATCAATCGCTTTAGAGAGTAGCAACTCATTGGTCTTTACCGCTTCAAATATCTTTAAAGGAACAAAACGCTCGTAAAGCTTCAGTGGCAGATTCTGAATCACAATTTAAAAAAATTCACCAAGAGTGCTTTATCCTGTTGTGACGGCATTCCAGGGGGAAGGGGAGAAGTCCGACCACACCTCCTTGAGGTCCCTCCTGGACCCTTGGAATCTTTGACCAAATTCTGGTTCGTTTCCAAGATGACTAACGTTGCAACGTCACCCATTTTCAAATGAAGAGCAAAACTGATATCTCCAGTAATGCTACCGCGTCCGGCGTAACCGCCGCGTCAGGAGCTGCAGCTCGAGCTCATGATGAGAAATCTACTACGAGGACACAATTCAATCTACTACAACTCAATATAAATGGTACCCAGAGGAAAATAAAGAGCTGACTTGTCTTCTCTTAGACAACAATGAATATATCACTTGTCCTCAGGAGACAAAATTGAATCAGAATCTGAGATTCAATATCAAAGATTATACAACACTACCAAAGGACAGACCGGGAAAATTCGGAGGAGGACTTTCCGTTTTGATTAAAACTCTAGAAATCAAATTTAAGAAAATCGCCTATAATCAGAGTAAGCCTAGAGAAAGCACGACAGAAGCTCAGGCTATAGAAATCTATCTTACAGATAAAACAATTCCAATCATAAATGTTCATCACCACGATAATACTAGCATCAATACAGGCCTGATAGAGACATTAAGTGAAGCGTCTTCGGATATCGCAATCATACTTGGTGATTTTAACGCCGAAAGACCAACTTGGGGATCACCTGTCCAGGATAACAAAGGTCAGCAGGTTGAGGACATGCTAACCGACCTCGACCTTACACCGTTAAATAACGAAAAGAACACCTATCTATCCAAGTCCACAGGCACAGAATCCGCAATAGACATCACAGCGATAAATTACAACATCGCACACACAACACAATGGAAAATTCTGAAAAGTGTAATCAGTGACCACAGACCAATTTTAACAACTTTAAAATTCAAAATTGAGAATTTCCAACAGAATAAAAGAACACTGGAAAAATTTAACAGAAAAGCTTGAAGAACTGTGCAACGAAGAATTAAATCACAGAACGATTGACAAAAAATTGGAAAAATTATCTTCGAACATATCCAAAGCTGCAAAAGTATCGATACCTAGAGGTAGACGTAAAGACCTGTGAATACTTTACTGGAAGGACCACAATATCGAGGCATTGATTGCAGAGAGAGACAATATCAATGAACTTCTTAAAACAAATAAAACAGAAGAAATCATAAAGGAACTCATTGAAATTAGTCACAAAATAGAACAAGAAATTTGGATATTCAAACAAGAAAAATGGGCAGAAATCTGCGAAGAAAATGGATCCAAAAAAGGAAAGCCATCACTGGAATATAATTAGTGTTATGAAACAATCAAAACCAACACTAATCCTCCAATACTCTAACCGATATGAATAGCGAGAACGAACAAACAGATGGCTGAAATAATTGTTAAATATCTTTCAAGCAATTCCAGACTCAGCTATACGAATGAAGGCAGGACTCTAAAAAATAATGTAAACAGGTTAGTTAAACAAGCAAGAAATTACCATCAACAAGATATTTACTCGAGAGACTTCACACTGAATGAGCTAAACTCATCAATAGGAAAGTTAAATACAAGATTTCACCTGGAGATGCTCTAATATTTGGTCAAATGATTAAACACTTTGGAGACAAAGCTAAAAATCAACTCCTACGAATACTGATGATTTCATGGCAAACTGGTAAACTACCAAAGAATTGGAAGATATCAATTATAGTACCAATACTGAAACCAAACAAAGATGCCAAGGAATGCAATAACTATCGGCCAATTGCTCTTATCAGCATACTTTGTAAAATAACAGAATGAATTATCCACTGTAGGCTCATAGTCTGGCTCACTTACAATAATAAAATAAACTTCTACCAAACTGCCTAAAGATCCAGACACTGTACAACTAAAAAACTGTTCTACTTCTGTCAATCAATGATAGATTTCTAGGAAAAACCGCCAAAGAAGACAACGGCCGTATTCCTGGATATGACCTCAGCTTTTGATCGAGTGTGAAGGGAGAAATTACTTGAAAGGCTGCACAACATCGGAGTAAAAGGAAAAATCTTAATCTGTATTCGAGACTTCTTAAGGGGAAGACGTATAAAGGTTCGGGTCAATGGAGCATTTTCCAAGGACCGAAGAACATGGGCTGGTGTACCTCAGGGATCTGTGCTCAGTCCTCTACTCTTCTCGCTATATGTTAACCGTTGTTTATGTAAATAGATGAATATTATTTGTATTATTTGAAGCCTCATTATGTAAAAATATATGTATATATAAATTGGACATTTGTTGTTGGCCATGGTCAAGTTTGAGCTCTTGTACGTCTAATTACGACACAATAAAAGTGGCGACGAGGATGCGCGATCTACAGAGCCAGTAAAAAGCTGAGGAAAACGGCGTCTATTCAAGTATAACAACTACATCTTTTAAACTATCTGGATCAAGAAAACAAAGGAGTAGAAAAGATCAGCATGACAAGTTCAAAGTTAATAGTACCTTTTAGATGCTATAGCCCAGTGGAGGACACTTCGATCTTTTTGTACAAAAATTTGAGGCTTTCTTTTTGGCATCTGAAGGAGGAGATTAAAGTGCTGATTTTTACCTCGCTACCAGATTCTGAAACTTTGAAGCAGGGAAACGACATTTTCTTCCTGGTCTAATGAAAGATCAACCCTATGATACTATCATTCAAATAATTAAGCTGCATTTGAATCCAAAGAAGAACGTGATACCACAGCGATGCAGATTTTTAAAGAGAATTCAACTGGAAGGTGAATCAATTTCGGAATATCTTAGAGAATTGAAACATTTAGCAATAAATTGTAATTTCGGCGATATGCTGGGAACCATGATGCGAGACCGTTTTGTGGCTGGAATCAAGTTGGAAAGCCTGCAAAAGAAGCTACTACAAGAAAACGACGATGTCACCCTGGATAAAGTTTGGCAGTGGCAATCTCGTTCGAACTGGCGCAGATAAATACAAGAGAATTACAAGATAAATTAGTGGCCAAGATATCCCCTGTGAACGGAAAAGATAAAAAGGGTGAGTACAATAATAGTATGGTGCAGCATAGGCCTTTCAGGCAAAGGGGAGAAATAATGTGTTATAGATGTGGTGAAAGACATTCACACTTGGCCTCTGTTTGCCCTCATAGAACAAATACTTGTTTTAAAATGTAAAAAACTGGGTCATTTAAGTAGGGACTACGGAAAGCTAGTCAAAAAATGTGGGGATGTAAATTTGTACAAGAGGACTCTATATATTCTGTACAGGGCGAAACTGATGCCACAATAAATTTAACAGTAGATGAATATTCTTTGTGCTTTACCATAGATACAGGGAGTCCAGTTACGTTAATACCTAAAGATATTTATAAGATTTATTGTGGCAAGTTAAAAAATTATTTCCAACAAATTTAAGATTAAAATCATTTTGTGGTAAATCAATAGAGATTATAGGGCAAAGAAATGTTTTTGTAAAAGAAGCCAACCAATATTTACGATTAATAGTTGTAAATGAAAAATCCAGGTGATTTTGTTAGAAAGAGAATGGCTTAAACAGTTAAAACTTGATTATTTTAGATTGTTTAGCATTAAAAATTTTTAAAATGAATCTGATAGAAATATTTTGATTGATAGATATGCAGATTTGTTTAACAAAGATTTGAGCTGTCTAAAGGATGTTAAAATGAATTTTAATTTAAAAAAGGATGTGACTCCTGTGTTTTGTAAGGCCAGAAGTTTACCTTTTTCTCTAAAAAACAAAGTAGAGAATGAAATTGATCGTTTAGTTAATTCTTGCATTTTAGAACCTATACTTCATGCATATTGGACCGCTCCAATAGTACCAGTATTAAAAAAGGATGGTAGTGTAAGTATATGTGGTGATTTTAGATGTACAGCTAATAAAGCAATAGAATTAGATAGGTATCCCCTTCCATCGATCGATGAGATCTTTTTAAAATTATCTAGAAGCACCTATTTTCGACCCTAGACCTATCACAGGCTTACTTACAAGTAATGTTAGCGGAAGAAGCCAAAGCTGTTGTTGATATAAACACAACAAAGAGGTTGTTTTCTTATAAAAGACTACCATATGGCGTAGCGGTAGCACCAAATAAATTTCAGAGGATTATGGAAGGTATATTTGCTGATTTGCCAGGTGTGGCCTGCTACATAGATGATATTTTGGTTGCAGGAAAAAACTTAGAAGATCATGAACAAAAGTTGGATCTAGTGTTTAGATGATTGCTAGAAAAAGGTTTAAAGTTAAACAGATATAAATGTAAATTTAAAAAGAAATCGGTGGAATATTTAGGGTTTAAAATGGATAAATATGGACTGCATCCCTTAGAAAATAAAATTAAAGCAGTGATAGAGGCGCCTGAATCTAAAGAATGTTTCGCAATTAAGATCTTTCATAGTACTCTTAATTTATTATTATAGATTCATAAAGAATATAGCAAACATTTTAGCGCTATTCTATCAACTTTTGAATAAAAATTGTAGATGGAATTGGACGAAAGAATATCGAATGTTATTTTAAAAATGTAAATAATTATTAATGGACTATGGACTAGGCGTAATTCTGAGTCATAGAAATGATAGAAAGGAAGAATGCCCTATAGCCTTTGCTTCTAGAACATTAACTGAAGCGGAAAAAACGTTTTTCTCAACTAGAAAAGAAAGCGTTGAGCATAACCTTTGGCGTTGAGAAATTCAGACAATACTTACTGGGACGAATATTTTTATTGGTCACAGACAACCGACCCTTAATTCATATATTTTCACCTCATAAACCAATTCCCATATGTGCATCATCCAGAATTAAAATATGGTTCTTAAAATTAGCTGCATTTAATTATACTGTGGAATTTCGAAAAACTAGTGATATTTACAATGTTGACGCATTGTCACGTCTTCCTTTAGAATCGAGTGCCAGGGAGTCTCTTGATGAAGACCAGGTACTTCTTCTCAGGAAGTTGAATGAGGTACCGTTCTCTTTTATGGAGGTGGCATATGAGACGCCCCAAGATAAAATACTGTCTATAGTATTAAGGAATGTTAGAGAAGGCAACTGTGTGTGTGTGTGTAGGTGGAAATTCACAAGGGTACCGAGAGAAAACCCACTAGCTCCTCATTATAAGATCAATGAGGAATTAAGTTTGGAGTTTGGTTGTCTTCAATGGAGTGAAAGAGTGGTAATTCCCCAAAAATTAAGATCTTTAATTTTAAATGACTTGCATGAAATACACATGGGGATTGTTAAAATGAAGATGATTGCCAGACGGTATTTTCTGGTGGCCAGGCATAGACAGTAACATCGAGAAGTTAACTAGAGAATTTAGAGTATGCCAAGAATCGGCAAGCATGCCCCCGGCTACCATCTTGGAATGGACTTGGCCCGAAAAACCGTGGCATCGACTTCATCTTGATCTAGCGGGTCTGTTCATGGGAAGAATGTTTTTGGTTCTCGTGGACGCATACTCAAAGTGGATAGAAATTTTTATCATCAAAGATATTACCAGCAAAACGATTATAAATCATCTTAGAGAAATTTTTGCCAGATTTGGATTGCCCTAATTTTTGGTTACAGATAACGGAAGACAGTTTGTCTCCGGTGAATTCGAGCAATTTACCAAAATGAATGGTATACGGCACACTAAGACCAGTCCGTATAATCCTAGTACAAATGGTTTAGCTGAGAGATATGTAAGAGAGTTTAAAAACCTTTTGAGAAAGAATAATGGGAAGGATGATTTAGAGACGAATCTACAAAGATTCCTATTTGCTCATAGAGCATTCACCCAAACTGTAATAAAATAATTCCCCCGCGGAACTGCTAATAAAGAAAGGTTTAAGATCAAGATCCTCGAATTTAATACCAAGATGGGAAATCCGCGAGAGGTATTTCATGAGGCCGTAAGAAGGCAGGAGCAGTTTACTACAGGTTGCGAGGTTTATTTCCACAACTATGTAACTGGACCTAAACGGTAAAAAGGTACCATTTTGAAATTATTGAGCAACCGTCACTACCTTATAAGTTGCGAGGGCGTCGTGTATAAGAGGCATATCAATCAATTGCGACCTGTGAGAAAGAAACAAGTGGAGACAAGAAATTTGATACTTCCTCGAACATCAGGAGAGAAGCCTGTAGGTGGAAGTCAGAAATAAAGTGAAGAGGAGGTTCCAGAGGTTACATCAGGAAACAAGGAGGAGACTGCTTCTGTGCACGTACCCTCTTGCACTCCTAGACCAGGGCCTGTTGCTGTGTACGTGCCCTCTTGCACTCCTAAACCGGAGCCTGCCGCTGTGCAAGTGCCCGTCCGCAGTCCTAGACCTCAGAGATCCAGGAAACCCCCCAGACCGACTTGAGTATTATTAAGGGGGGAGATGTGTTGTGTATGTAAATAGATGAAGATTATTTGCATTCTTTAAAGTCTCATTGTGTAAGAATATATGTGTATATGATAATTTAAACCAATAACCCTATATTATGTAATACATATAACAAGCTTGTCATGTTGTATATAGAACTAATTATAAACTACAACTAATTATACGCATAATTGACGTGTGTCCTTGTATCTCCAGATGTAATGTACTGAGGATGAATAAATAAAATATAATAGATTAAAAGCTAAGTTAAGAGCCAAAGAGAGAATCACAAGTGACTTCTAAAGATAGATTGGACCCCGACAGTCTGTCGCCAGTGTCCGGTGTCCATCGACACGTGCATGACCCAATTCTCTTAGTCAGGGCGGTCGTATAAAAAGGCCGCGTAGCAACAGCCAGTTCAGTTGAGTTCCAGTAAGTTCCCCATCTGCGTGTCGCCGGTTGTCACCAACTCATCGACGATGTAAAACAGTAAGAAAACTTCTCGATCTCCATCTTTGCTTTTGGCTCGACTTTTTATCTATTCAAAGAACTTTCTTTCAACTGTGTCGCTTCGTTTTGTGTGTGTGGACATTCCCCAGTTTTCCACTCTGCCTCGACCACGACTGCCTGTACTTTGTGAGAACTGTTAAAGGTCCTACAAGGTGCAGAGAGGCACTGGAAAACTCTCCACCCCTGACTGTCCCTCGCGGTTACTACAGGTTTGACCCTCGGTTGCCACAACTTATAGCGAGAGTCGACGAGGTTCTACAACAGGCTTACCAAACCCCAACGCATTATTACAGAGAGTCGACAGGACCTCAACGTAATATTACAGCTAGTCGACAGGATCCCTAATCACAGATAAGGATCCCAACCTATTATTACATGTATATAAATTGGACATTTTTTGTTGGCCAAACGAAAAGAATAAGAGCTAAATAAAGAGTCATGGTCAAGTTTGAGTTGTTGTACATCTAATTACGACACAACCTTAACAACATCCATCCTCACTGAAGACACAAAGGTTGCCAGTTATGCAGATTATATAGCCATATGGCGCACAAGTAGCAGTATCAAAAATACTGAACACATCAATGAGAGGGCTGGAGAAGTGGGCAATGAAACTCAAAATGACAATAAACCCAATAAACACAAACCTATAGGTCTCCTTCACTGACAGGTAAAAAGGCATGAATATAACTCCAAAATAAGCATAAACAACCATATAATTGATAAAATTAGATCTCCAAATTACCTAGGTGTGATATTTGATGAGGAATGCGATTTACAGAACACATAATTAGCACCTCAAATAGACCTACCAGAAACCTAAACATTCTGAGAAGGCTATGTGGAACAAATTGGGGAGCAAAACCCAAAATTCTCAGAACAACATATATCACCTTAATAATGCCACCTGTTTCGGCTCCCTCAAGTTAATCACTAAAAAGAAGACTAGAGAGTGTTCAAGCAAAAGTGGCCAAATTAATCACTGGTTCTGTTTCAAATACCAACAATTAGAAAATTCAGAGAGAATGTGGTCTAGACCTACTTGAAAGCAGAAGACAATTAAAAACAATAAAATTCACCAATAGCTTAAAAACTAAAGAAACCAAACACATATCCCATAGAACCTATTTAAACTGGACACAAAAAGAAAGGCTCAAAAGATCTTCAACACTTCAGTACGACAACAATATTAGAAAGAGCATAAATATGAAACATAAAAAATTTCAAATTCGAGAATAACCAATATTTCCTACCCCATTGCCATCAAATGTAATCATCAATCTTAACCTGAATGAACCCTGCAATAAAAAAAAAGATAACAAAAACATACTTAAAAATAAAGGACTTGACACAATTGGTTTATGCGATCAGATAAATTATTTAACAGCATATACAGATGGATCATCAGACCTTACCATAAGTAATGGAGGGGCCGGAATTAACATAATACTGCAAGATAGAAAACACATCAAAATCAAAGAAGGAGATGGAAAGATATCGTCAAACTTCACTTGTGAACTGACTGCTATCTGGAAAGTTCTTGATGTATGCCTTAACCAACCATCCCTGCATCAAGCAGAAGGAATTATAATATACCGTACAACGACTTCATATCCGATCTAGAAGCAATTCAGAAGGGCAATACAATAATCACACAGAAAATACACTCGTTACTTACTCAACTGATATCATTGGAGAATAACTGCATTCTACAATGGATTCCTGCCAGTGTTTGGATCGGGGGTAATGAAATGGCAGTTGAATTTGCAAAGGAAGCCAGAAAGTTGCGCCAAAAGAAAGAACAAATGCCATTATTTGACACCGATGCTTTGGAAAAATACAAGATAATTGAACAAAAATAAGAAGAAAAAAAAATCAAAATGCGAAATAAACACTGAGAGGAAAATTACAAAAGCTATAACACGGCTTAGAACAAAACACTATAAAGAAATGACAATACATCCAGATGGCACAAGAACCTATAGGACATGTAACAACTGTCCTGGTGTGGAACTAACACCTACTCACATATTCTCATGCCCAGCAATGGCCGCAGCCTTGCAGAAAATTGACATAGACCCAGAGCAGCTGCTTTACACACCCAAGATAGTGGACAATGCTGCTGCTGCTGTGATAGAGATGCATGGAGACATCTGAGGCTCTATATTGGACACGACAAAAACAACAACGGCATTCCAGAGTATAATAAATCATCAGAGATAGATAAATATTTTTCAAATGAATTAAAATAAATATAATCGATACTGAGAGAGAGTTGAATTTAAAAAAATAGAAAATTATTATTTTCGAAATTTAAATAGCTGAGAGGATTCCAGAAACCGCATCTAAAATATCAGTTTTTTTTTTTTTGCTACATGTTTTAATTTGCATATACCTATTTTACATATCTCAGATTGTATTTAAAAATCGTTAACCATTTCTTCAAACTTTTGGCGAAATGGTGTTTTATTAATTTATCATTTGATATTATTAGGGTTCTTTCCTGGTATTCAAAAAGGAAAAATATGTGTCGTTCAGTTATATTTTGCAATTTATCAAACAATTTGGCCGCTGAATCGTTGATTCTGGTAGAGCGCCATCTCTAGCGAATAAAGTTGTAACTAAAATCAATTTCGAATTTTTCATTATTTGCCATAAAAAATCCCATTGCATCCTGAACACAATGGTGTTTACCGCATTGCTCTAGCGCAAATATTCGTGGAGTTATTAATTTTTAAAGTTGTGCGGGACTTTTGGATCACCCTGTATATTGTATTACAAAATATTATTAAGCGTATGAAATGGTCGTTTAAAACCCCGTTAATTCCCTATAGGATATAAATTCAACGATTTAAAGTTTATTAATTAAACTTTCTATGTGTTCATATTTAATTTAAAATATATATAGTCTTTAAAGGTCTAACTTGGCTTTTTCAATCTAATTATCTATTTTCTCTTCCACACAACGAACAACAATCCTATCAAGTTTAGAGAGAGCAAACAATCTAACATCTCATTTAAGATAAAAGAGAAAGATAGAGGTTACCTCTCTGGCCGTCATTCATATTTATATTTGAAAAGAGGGCAGCCAGATGGAAATATTTATTTTCATGACTTTCCAGTGAATCTCATTCACCAGTTTTGAAACAAATTGAACATGTAGAAAGTACATAAAATATTTAAAACTTTAAAGTTACTGTGAAAACGCGACTTTACTTCTAAGTACTTTCTAAATGTTTGTTTCATACCTGACGATGGTGGATGATATTCAATTAAACATCGTGAAAATTAAGATATTCATCTGTTCTAGAGGTTCTTTCAAATTTGAAGAGATTAAAGTTATTGAAATAGTTGGAATTACATGGTGACTAATAGCAATAGTGATATATATAACTTTGAGAGCACTTATACATGTCTCCTATATTGAGCTATTAATATTCTAACATATCGAATCTCCAATTGTGTATTTGGCTCAGTATCAAATATATATATGTCATAATTTGTATAATCAGTGCCCAAGAGATGTAATTTATTTTCTTCAAAATAAGTATGTAAATATGTTACGTTTGTGTTAAAATGTAAATATGTAAATTGATCCATCTATAAAAGCTGTACAAAAAATAAAGGTGGTAGACATCGCGGGTGCGCTGTTCGCTTGACTGGAGCTAATTCTTGGTTGCGTCCTTTTCATTTGACAATGACAGCTACGACATATATATAATATCAAAAAGCGACAGAGAGAGTGAGACATTCAGACAGTCATTCAGAGTTCAGTAGCAGACATCAATGACACCTTTCTGACAGGACCTCCGTAGAGATGTCACCCTTCCTACCGCGCTCCAAATATAAAACCCAGACAAACTAAGGACAGTTTGACGGGACAATCTGATCAGATAAATACTCCAAGACGACATAAACAGGCTCTCTCAGTCTTACGTAGAAACCTATACAATGCGGTATGGGGAAACATAACTTCTTGACCATATTATTGAAAATATTGGGAAAAATAAGTTTATTTGAAATGACATTATATATTTTAAGACATTAGTAAAAAATCACCATATTTAGTATCATAAAAGAGAACTTGACGCATAATATCACGCATATAATATTACGCATTTAGTTTTGTTGCTATTTTTGCAAGTGTTTCCAACATAATATTTTACATAGTTAAATCGGAGTCTAAACGGGAATTTATGTTATTCAGTCAGGTTGTCTTTGTCCTTTGACAGACTTTACAATACAGGGGAATTAAAAGTTTTTTTTTTTTTTTTATTCTCAATTTATTAAAAATAAGGGCAAACACATATAGAATAAACTTGATTGCTAGCAATGTAAACGTGGTCAATATTGAAGCAGGATTTTTACTAATTTATCCATTTAATATTTATTTTGTTTTCAGAAAATATCTCTCCAATCCCCCCTCTCTTTTATTTCATATCAATAGGGTTGAAGTGTTTTAATCCAAATAAATTGCCTTGTCATCCTAATGTTTGTCTTTCCCCATTTTTCAAAAAGACACTGTCATGGCTCTTGTTTGCGCCATTTTGTCACGCCAAAAGGTTTCCCCAATGTATCAGAACTTACAGAACATTCGTATATTTCACTCTATGTTTGAAAAGAATTTTTTTATTATCCCTAATACACGTGGTACAGGCCATGATAATCGTGGTGGGTAGTTATCGACTGCTTTTACTGTAAGTGCCCCCACATGTCTACACATGTGAAAAGCAGTTCCACTTTTGCACTTACAAATGTGTCAGAGAACTCTGTTTGGTTACTTGCACTCGCTAAGGGGTTAGACTTTTGCAAGAATCGGAGTCCTTGGAGCATTTTTTAAATTAGAAAAAAGTGCCCAATGCGGGATTCGATCCCGGGTAGTAGCGGTCGAAAACCCACGGTTTAAGACCACCCTTCCACCCTTAAAAGAAAATTATAGAAGGGTTATACTTTCCCAAGTTATACCATGCAAAGGTTGATTGATACCAACTCGAGGAAAATGTGAAGCAAAATATTTATTTTGAAACAGATGAATGATTCCCTGAGAATTTTGTGACTATTTCTACTTTTTATTAGAAACTAGCCGAATGGCCCGGGCAACGCCCGTGTTTTACCCGATTGAATGTTTTTATTCAAATACTATTTGTTACAATTATAAATTGGCGCCTTAAATAAATGCATATATTAGTTAATAACTATAGCCTATGTGCTTTATCTGTCTATGTACTGTTGGCTTCCGTAGGCGTCTCATACTGGGAAAAGGAAAGAGAGGATTCCATTTAGTTATTAACTAATATATGCATGTGATATCTTGGGACCTCTGGGACCAGTGTTACCTGATGCTAGACGACCCTCGATGTCAACTCTACCGTGCAGTCGTGGTGGAAGGCGACACAGCTGGGCCAAAGGTGAAATAAACAAACAGAGATTCCACTAAAAGCGTCTGACGTCAAGAAGGAATGGGATGAGGGGAGAGGGAGATCTTTAGAGCAAGTGTTACCTTGTTGAGAGCCAAGCGTAGACTGACAATTCTTGCTTCTCGATTTAACACCACGACCTTGCTTCTTTCTAATTGGCTGACCTATTTAGGTGATTCTTTCCTAATTGGTAGGGATATGTCACATGGCCGTTGGCTATTGGTTGACCTACTTAGGTATGGTCTTCTCTAATTGGCCTTGCGGCTTTCTTTGATGGAAGATACGTCCGGCCTTGTTCCGGAAATATTGGGCGTCTCTCTACTTTTATAACTTTTGCGGTCACCAGATACGTCCGGTCCTGTCAGGAAATATTGGCTTAAACTTAGCTCGCAGGGTTTCCGGGGTCAGAAGGTTAACTGTGACCTTATTAATAGTCGGGCTCTCTTCTAGGCCTACTTCTTAGGTTTGACTTCTACTCTCACCTAAGCCTGATTAGTTTTAACCTTAATCTTCTCCTGTTAGTCTCCATTCCTTCTATCTGTACAGTTGTTATACTTTATTAGATTCTTACGCGGTACAGATTGATGTTAGTTGAGGCTTTCTATGTGCAGTACATAAGAAGTTATATACAGTCATGGGGTGGAACAGGTGGTAGTAGATATCTAGACTATTTACAACAATTCCATGGTCTTAAATCATCACATGCATTTATTTAAAGAGCGACCCGCTCCAAAACAATAGTTACAAAAACGAAAGAGCGAGTGGGGTGGGCATGATGGGGGGAGGGCAAAGGTGGCGTGACCGTAGCCAACCAATAGGAGAGCGACATTCCAAAAAAAAAAAGCAAACGGTGACAGAGAGATGACTGATTAGGAAAGACGCTCGTAACTGTATATAGAATATGTGTCATGTAATGTTCTTGTGGGTTGGATATATAGTTTTATATTTATATAATTCAATTAGATTAGATAGATTATAAAACATTACAGTCTTTAGATTGAATAAAGATTTGTGTTATCTTTGCGCGTATCTAAGATGTATATATTTTCAAAAAATATATATATTATTTATATAAATGTTGCTATATATTTCTTTCTCTCACACACAATATATCATAAGTATTAAAAATATATAAATTATAATTTGTATAAAATTACTTATCATTAATTTGTTAATGAGATACTCCTGTTAAAGGACTGACAAGTCCAAAAGCTTGAAAATAAAATGTTGCACAAGAAGCCCTGGAAACATTATTTTATTATATGTGTTATCTCAAAATAGGAATTTTAAATTATAATATGGAACTTTTATTTAAAACGCCATTTTGATTTTATAATTGAGTCGTAAATTGTTTACATCAATATTTATTATTAATAATACTTTAAATACTAATTTATTATTAATAATACTTTAAATATTAAATTATTATCAATAATACTTTAAATACTATTAATAACTTTCACCATTCCGATGACAAAGGATCGTCGAATACGTCAAAAGAGAAGATGGACAATAAGATAATTTGAATTAAATACCAGTTAATGTGGGGGTAAACCAGCGAGAAGTACAAGTAACCAAACGGGGCTTTGGCACCTTGTATATATAGAATCGAACTCCTTTCTAAATGGGTAAATATATATATGGGACCACACAGTATAAGCTCTACAATAACAAAATATACAAATATATTATTATTTTTTGTCTTAATATGGAGATTATCTACAAAGGGGTATCAATAAATAAGGTGAATTATCTTATTTCTTAAAAATTAGAAAAGCAAAAATAATTTAAACCACAGAATATTAAAATATAACATCGAGAGACTATTTAAGGTGTTCTGTTCTTTTTTTCCCACGCGCGGCGCGAGACTTATAAATAAACTAAAATGGAAGCTCCCTTGAAGGATTGCACCACGCTTGAACAACATGCAGAAGGTATTCAAACATCTCAAATATGCCAAAGAATGAAAAATATCTATGGTGAGTCTTGTTTGTCTCAAAAAACATTTATAAATGGGTTAACGAGTTAAAAAATGGACGAATTACATGTTCCTCAGGTCTCAACGTTCGGCCGGTAAAGTTTTGTTAACATTTTTTTGGGATGTTGATGGACCAATCTGTCTTGATTTTTTATCCTCAAGGCAACGTATGAACAGCGACCTTTATTGTGACATTCTTGTAAATAAGCTAAAGCTCGGTATAAGAAACAAAAGAAGAGGGAAGCTTAGTAAAGGTGTTTTCTTCCTTCATGATAATGCAAGGCCGCATACATCACGTAAAACTGTATCTACAATAATTAAATTAGGTTTTGAAGTTTTAGAACATCCGCATATAGTCCAGACCTAGCCCCCTCTGACTATTTACCTTTTGGACTACTAAAGAAAGAGTTAAAGGGAAAGCGATTTGACTTGGATGAAGATGTCCAGAAAGTGGTGCAAGATTTTTTTCACACGCTTCCTAAGAGTGCCTATAAAGAGGGTATTTACAAGTTGCCAGAACGATGGAGACGATGTATAGAAAGCCAAGGTGATTATATTTTGAATAAATCAAGTCCTAAATTTTAATATCGTTCTTATTTTTTTAATAAATTATAATTCACCTTATTTATTGATCCTACCTTGTTTAATAAAAAGAGTGTGTTTGTGTTAAAAATTTTCTTAAATAAAGATTACATTAAGGAACACAATTTCAACTTTTCCGAAAGGATACAAAATTGTTTCTAACAGAACTTTTGATCTCTTTTTAATTAGTGGTATATTTTTCAACTCACTACCAAATCTAAAAACAAACAAAAATATTAAAATAGAAATTCAACTGGAATTGGTCCAAAATAATATATATCCCCGCTGTCGAAGCTTAAGTTAATTCGTCAAATTATAGTAGGACTAGTTTTAAAACCATAAATATATATAGAGAGAAAAATTATGGAAAATATAATATAAACAATTATTATTTTGTGAACATTTTTAATTTTTTTTTTTATGTATAGGCAACAAAATTTTATAAAATCAGATATAGGTCATTGGTCAAAAAAATTGATTCTAACAATAATTCTGATGTGATAGATACATTATTTAAAGGTAGTTTTATTATCAGTGTTTGTAGGGATGTATTATTCAAAACCGCTATTTATTGATGTGAAGTTTCCAGAAAGGTGGCTTGTGAAAGCTTGCTAGAGTCTTTGCTCTCAAAATTGTCTCCGGGGGTGTTGAACTTCTTTGTGTGGGTCATGGTGAAGTTGTGCTCACAATCCCAGGAGGATGTCCGTTCTGAACTTCCTGGTGGTGGTGGACAATGGCAGCGTGGTTCGTCTGCTTCCTACAGCCATTAGGCCTCGTTTGTCATCGCTAACACACTCCACCTCATTCATCGAGATATAGCTCCCTTAAACCGCTAATCCCTAAATAAATATTTATAAAATCTCTCTCTTTGATACCTTTCCTCTTTATCCGAAACTAGAGTAATAAATAACTTGAAGTTTCAGATTATGTGCACTTGTTAAACACATGCTATGTTACAATTACAGCTGTGTGACTTTTGTAAAAAGCAACTATTCGATTCTGAATGCAAAGAAAGAAGTTTTAATAAGCAGAAGACAATTGATTGAAAGGCAAACTTGTGCTTCTTATAAAAAATATCTACATTTTCTACTGTGATGAAAATATCTTGGGAGGCCCTGGCTGATCTTTGGTAAACCCTCCCAGCGGTATAGCCACTTTAATCAACCATACCGTTCTAGTATTGGGTTAATCGAGCCAGACCCTCTCTACTTATATAATTTTAATAGCAGTGTAGGAAGTGTATCAAATAGATTTCAAATAAGTAACGTAGAATAGCTTCACCTTTCAATTAACTCAATATTATAAGATAAAAATTATATAAGAGAGAGTCAAGTTTGTTACATAATAAGTAGCTCTCATGAACGACCCACTATAACAACGCCCAGACTTCTAAGATCATCATGGTGGAATCACGAAATATTTGATCCAATAAGAGGCCACTTTCAGCATAGCAAGCAAGTAACAAAATGGTAAAGCAGGCGTAACGTCAACTACCCGGATTTTCCTGCGGAGTCTGTTATAGAGAACGTGCCTTAGTGAACCAAGTGTCTTCAAGCAGGTCCTGGCAGGTTAGAAGAACATTACTGTTGAAAGAGAAGGCAATACCCCCTGGGAGACCAGGAGTTTCAGGCAATTTCACAAGTGCTGTAGCTCTCACTTTCTCCAATGAAAGTTTATTTTCATATTTATTACTTCTCCGAAATATCAATGATTGAGTTTGAAGTCGATATATATATATATTGTTGGTTCAAATTACCATACATATATATATATATATGTGGTATATGGGAAAAAGGATCCTGAGAATCTTATCGACTCTCTATAATATAAAAAAAAATGCTTTGTCCTGAGAATCCTCGGGAGTGGATGGGATTTTGTATTTTTGGGCAGTCGTTATCAATGGCGGTGGATGAAAAAATCGGCACACTATATCGATTAATGAATCACAAAACACCTCGGAATATTAATCATTGGCGGCTCGGGAGAGGAGATGGAAGGATTTTCGCGATTAAATTGGATTGAGATGACTCACATCTTGGACCTCGAGGCACTACTTTGAGAAGATGCACACACACGTCTTGACACACACGTTACCGACCGAACTCTCCTTGCCCCGCCCCCTGGCTTGGGTCATGTGGGACCCTGCTTGACCTTTGATTGGTCCCTGTCTCTGTCGGCCATGATGGTAAATTTGGTCGGGAAGAAGCTTCGCCTAACATCCCAATCTCTCAGGACATTCAACTCTGGAATATGAGGGCCTCTTTGTTCTAAGTGACCTAGATACACGACTTGGATCTGTCGTTCTTTTCTCTTCTACTTCTTCCATCTCCTCTTCCTTTGACTGCCATCTTTATTTGAATCCATACAGAATACATTATATCCAACATGGTACATAATTATTTATTAGACAATATTCTTTATAATATTACAGATGCGCCCCCTATGAATAAGAATTTTAAAAGGGATCTGTATTAAATTCTGAAAAAAGAAAAATAATTTTTTTGGGAAAGAAAAAAAAATAAAAATTTTTTTAAAATAGTGAGTGGTTAGATACAATTGGGGAGAAAGTAAATGATGGAAATAAGTAATAAAAAGAAATTTGAGTAGATAGGGGTGCTTGCTAAACTAGGAAAAAATATGATAATTTTTTGGAGGAAAAAAAAATCTTGCCTGCATAGGTGTTCAATCTTGCTGTGTGGAAACCCACAGCAAGGGAAACTCTATGAGGTGCAATCCAAACAAAACATATAAGACATTAACAGAAATAAAAAGAAAACTATAGACAATAAATTTTGGTGATGGAGGGAAAAAAAAAGAAAAAGAAATCTGATTAGCCTTTGGGGCGGTGAAAAAATATAAACAAAACATAAAAAAAAGAAATCAAAGCTCCTGTATGATAACTGAAGGCTGATACATGAGAAGTATTGCGTCAGGTCAGTTGTTCATTCAGTTAGGACAAAACAAGGTTTAAACAATAAAAGGAAAAAATAAACTTGAGGTGATTAAGAAATTGAAAGGGTGATAGACATGGATGGTGGGAATAAAAAAAATAAAAATAAAAAAAAAAATAAAAGTGCTGGTTGTGTACAAGTCCTTTAAAATTGGTTAACAAAAATATACACAAAAGAAGAATATTTTTTTACATAACAATGTCCAATCTTTGTTTATTATAGGGTCGTAGGTCATAAGGTTGCCAAAACTATATAGGTGCGTGAATGTATGCGAGTGTGTGTGAGTGTATGTTCCAGAAAGTAACTTTAAGTGTGGTGACACGCGAAAAGTGACGGCGGGTTTGTTTACATTCCGCAGGGAGGGTGTGACGTCGGTCACGTGAGCGGAAAGGACGTGACGTCGGCGCAGCGGAAGGTTTCTGTAAAGTGGACGCCAGCTGACGGCGGGGTGATCGACGAGTGATGTAAGGTGGGGAGATTGCTATTCGACTTGGCGCGCTCTAAAGAGGGTTTGGAAAATCTCTCCTATGATTTCACCTATTAGAGCGACCAAGGCATGACTGTGGACAAGGATGGTCCATAACTCCGGGAGAATTATTCCTATGGTTCGATGGATTAGTTCCACTACGGCGATGGTTATTTCGAATAGGGCTTCCTGTAGTTGGAAGAGACGGTTGGGCTGCAGTGTACAGACACTGACATACAGTAGGGTGGCCATGGGTAATAGTACAGTGGGTAGGATGAAAAGGTTGATGAGGTATAGGAGGTGGAACAAGGGGAAGGTTTCCACGTTACGAAAAAACCTTGCCTGTAAGGGAATTGGTTTGGGATCAGCCCTAACTGTAGGGATTGGGGTTTTAACTTTGGTTATATGGGTTGGACGGGATATTGCAGGTTGGGGAATATCGCGTTGGGCGATAATGTTACATTGTGGGTCAACAGGGGTGGTAGTGGTACAATTGCCTATTGTAGGAGCAAAGCGCTCAACTGTAAAGAGGTCTGGGGTGAGGTGCTCGAACAGTGGTGGTAGCGTCCTAGATTGGGGTTTAGCAGGGTGTGGTATCAGAGTGGGAGGTGCGATATAACGAATATTTTCGTTATAGTACTGTAATTTATTTACATGAACTGTGTCGGTATTCCGATTTAGAGGTTGGTTGGGTCGGTTTATTCTCACCACGTTGGGAGAGATGATCTCTAAGATCTCGTAGGGACCCGTGAAATACGGAGCCAGTTTGCCTGTATTGGGGTGATGGTAAACTTTTACCAACACGAGATCTCCGGGTTCAAAATGGGGTGTCTTATGTTGTTGGTCGTAGGCATGTTTGTCTTTGAGGTGCTTGGCCTGGGTACGTTCATGGGCTATCCGTCGGGCTGTGGTTAAAACGGGGTAGGGGTTTACATGCTCAGTGAGCTCGGGAGGTAGAACGCCGAACATCAGGTAGCCAGGTGGGAACCCGGTAACTGAGTGGGGCGTGTTGTTATACACCACAGTAACGCGCTTCGCCAGCTTAGTCCATGCGGCTTTGGGGTTTTCCAAATGGAGTAACCTTAGTTTGCCTGTTAAGGTAGCGTTCAGGCGCTCGCATAGACCATTAGCTTGGGGGTTGTTACTGGTGGTGAGCAGGGGATGGATGTTCCTGTTAATCAGGAACTTCCTGAACTTTGGTGAGGTGAACGCAGGCGCTCTATCCGTGAGTAGGCGTTTCGGAGAGCCGTCCTGCAACACTCGCTTTATCACCTGTTGATAGGTGGTGAGGCTGGTAGATTTTGAGGGGAAGGTCCACGTGTAGCGCGAAAAGTGATCCACCACAACGTGGAGGTAAGTTTTGGCGTTACCATATTTGGCAAGCCCAGCTATGGTGTCGAGGGCGACCAGATCAAAAGGCTGAGTGGCCATAGGAAGTTGTCCTAGTTCCCCAAACGTGGGACCTCGAGGGTGTTTTGTTGACTGACAGATGGCGCAGGCTTTGGTGGTTTTGGAGATGTCTTCTGACATCCCCTTCCAGTAGTACTGGGTAGAGATGAGCCTGGTCATCTGGGATATGCCCGGGTGGTTGTACCGACTGTGCACCTTTGTTAGTAGGTCGGGAACGAGGGCGTCAGGGACGACAATTTTGGTTACACCTCTACGCTTTAGGGTTTGCAGTCCGTTTCGATCAATGGTCAGTTTAGATTCTCCCGAAGGAGTGAGTTGATGGTTCTTAATGATGGTGGCGTCTAAGAATCCACAAAACGGGTTACGGGATAGGAGGTCCGCTTCATGTTGTAATGATCCTTTTATGTAGCGGACTTCGTATTCGTAACACGATAACCTCAAACTCCATCGGAATAATCTGCCTGACGGGTTTTTGATCGTCTTCAGCCACTGCAGTGCGTGATGGTCAGAAAATATGGTGAATTTTCTGCCCATTAGATACACACGGAACTTCTCCACGCTCTCGACAATGGCGAGGCATTCTAGTTCGGAGATGGTGTAGTTCCGCTCGTGTACACGCAGAGCGCGGCTGAAATATTGGACTGGGTAGGCCTTCCCAGCGGAGTGGACTTGTTTGAGGACGCCTGCAATGCCAAGTGTTGATGCATCGCAATATACCTGGCATGGTAGTTCATCCTTGTAGAGGTGCAATACGGGGTGTTGTGTGAGGCTTTCCTTCAGGCTGGTGAACGCCTTTTGGCATTTGTCATCCCAGTCCCACGTCACATCCTTCTTGAGAAGGTTGTTGAGTGGGGTCCGCAAACGGGCATAGTCCGGGATGAACTTATTATAGACGTTCACGGCGCCTAAGAAGGATTGCAGCGTTTTGCGATTGTTCGGGGGTGGGATAGCGTGGATTACGTCGGTATTGCGGATAAGTGGGGTGGTGGTACCAGCGGTGATTGTGTACCCCAGAAATTCGATGGTCTGCCTAAAAAACTCGCATTTGGTGAGGTTGAGTTGCAAGTTCTCCGCGTCGCAGAACGCGAAAAACCTGCGCAGGTGTTCTTGGTGTTCCTCCAGTGTCTCCGAATATATGACAAAGTCGTCAAAATAGTGCGCCACACAATCAAGTCCGTGCCCCTGCAGGACCTGATTGATTGCCCTTTCATAGATCTGTGGACTGGTCTTAAGTCCGAAAGGCAATCGGGTGGGCTGATACAACCCGTCTATCGTGGCGAAGGCCAACAGTGGTCGAGAATCAGGGTGTATCGGCACTTGCCAATATGCGGAGGAGACGTCGGCAGTCGAGAAATAATTGGCCCGCGCGAGACGGTCCAGTATATCTTCGATCCTCGGGAGTGGATGGACATCGGAGCTTATGACCTCGTTCACCTTCCTATAGTCGATACAAAACCTTTTGGTCTTGTCTCGCTTGGTCACTAGGGTGACCGGGCTAGAGAAAGGGGAGTAGGACGGCTCAATGATGTCATTATCCAACATCTGTCGGATCTGACTGCGTATTTCCCGTTGGTCGCATATCGGTACCCTATATGGGCGGATGGTGACGACTTTGTCGGAGTTGGTGGCGATTCTTACTGGGGGAACCTTTAGGCATGGGACCGCGAATTTGTTCCGGGAGAACACGTGTTGGTATTGGCGCAATAGCGCCGGGAATTGAGGTGGATACGGTGGCTGCGGTTGATTGTCTATGGGGATCCCTGGGAGGTGTTCTGGTGATGTTGGGTGGTGTGTGTGGTACATGGAATGGTGTGTGGAATGGGGATGTTTGGGTGTATGGTGAAGGTGGTCCGTTTGGACCTTGGTGGGGTGTGAGAGGTTGGCATTGGGTGGTTGTTCTGGTACCTTGACCCTATAATAAGAGCAGTTGGCTCTAAAAAAGTTCTTTGATTGGACATGGTGCGGTGGTTGGGTGAGTCCCTGGGTTGTGGACGTGTTGTCCGAAAAATGCGCATATTGGGTATTGTTGGCGGAAGGCGGAAAAATAGTGTGGGCCTTGCATAGGTCCGCCTGGCATTCCCAATATGTGCACCTTTCGGGCAACACAGCAAAGTGGTAGGTCAGGGGCGACAAAGGTGCATCGAGTTGGTACATAGTGCCATGTGCAAAATCGATTTTTAATTTGAATTTACGGAGGGTATTAATACCAAGTATTCCAAATGGTAGAGGGGCGTCCACCACGTGGAATACTTCGTTTTGGGTTATGGCATGAATGGATAGGGGGAAGGTAATCTGGCCTATTGTTGGCACGTGGCCATCTATTGTCTGTAAATTTATTATTTTTTTAGTTATTAAATTTAGGTCAGGGAAATTATTCTTTAAATTTTTATATATGGCACATGACACTAGGTTAACGGACGCACCCGTGTCTATCAGGAATGGTAGGGACAGTCCATGGGAGATTGGCAATCTAATTGTCAGGTTGACGAAAGGCCTGGTCAGTAGGCCTACCTGCTGGCTGCTGGTCTGGGGCTCCCTTGGTTATCCCAGTGGCTTGTGCGCGTGACGCTTGGTGATGGGGCTGGGCTCGCGGCCGTTGTTCCGCTAGTTGCGCGGAGCGCGCTGCTCGTGCGTCTCCGGAGGCACGGGGCAACTGCGGGGCTTGTCTGAGACGACACTCAGAGTGCCAGTGTAGTCCACCACAAAAACGGCAGTCTGTTGGCGGGGTCGACCTGGTTGGCACTGTTCTTGGACTAGGTCGCACCGGTGCGTAGGGGCCCAGTAGGGGTGGTGCGTGCTCGTCTGGGTGCCTTGGAGATGGTGCGCCGCTGCCGCGGATCCGCTGCACCAGCCGGAACCATGCACCTAGGTTCTCTGGCGGCACAATGCGGACGAGGCGCTGGTCGGAGGGTGGCAGCCCCTCGGTGAGCGTCTCCAAGATGACCTCTTGTGGGAGGCCCAGTTGTAGACCCAGCGCGGTCTTATTCCGATAGTATTCTTCCAGGTTGGGCTGTCCGGCCAACTTCATGGAGAAGTATTGGGCATACGTGGCCTCATTGGTCTCCGGATAGAGATCCAGGAAGGTCTGTCTCACCTGGATGTAATGTTGGGTCTCCATCCGAAGCCTCCTGAAGTGTTCTAGCGGTTTGTTGTTCAGGTAACGGGGTAGGCGGAGCACTTTTTCCGTGTTGGTGAGACCATCCCAGTCTGTTTTCTGGTCATATGTCCGAAAGAACTGTGCGGCTGGGTAGGTCCCGTCGAAGCTCTGGACTTCTATCTCCGTCCGATGGGTCACGCGGTCGCTGGTGGTCTGAAGGGCAGATAAACACGCCGCGAGGCGTGCCAAGACGGCCGGCAACTCTGCCGACGGAGGGGGGGTTCTATTTTGGGAGAACTTACGGCGGGGTTGTTTTCTCCCTCTGCGGTGTATTCCTCCGCGTCTTGCGTTTCGTTTTTCTCGTCCATCCTGTCGACTCTCTGTGGTATATGGGAAAAAGGATCCTGAGAATCTTATCGACTCTCTATAATATAAAAAAAAATGCTTTGTCCTGAGAATCCTCGGGAGTGGATGGGATTTTGTATTTTTGGGCAGTCGTTATCAATGGCGGTGGATGAAAAAATCGGCACACTATATCGATTAATGAATCACAAAACACCTCGGAATATTAATCATTGGCGGCTCGGGAGAGGAGATGGAAGGATTTTCGCGATTAAATTGGATTGAGATGACTCACATCTTGGACCTCGAGGCACTACTTTGAGAAGATGCACACACACGTCTTGACACACACGTTACCGACCGAACTCTCCTTGCCCCGCCCCCTGGCTTGGGTCATGTGGGACCCTGCTTGACCTTTGATTGGTCCCTGTCTCTGTCGGCCATGATGGTAAATTTGGTCGGGAAGAAGCTTCGCCTAACATCCCAATCTCTCAGGACATTCAACTCTGGAATATGAGGGCCTCTTTGTTCTAAGTGACCTAGATACACGACTTGGATCTGTCGTTCTTTTCTCTTCTACTTCTTCCATCTCCTCTTCCTTTGACTGCCATCTTTATTTGAATCCATACAGAATACATTATATCCAACATGGTACATAATTATTTATTAGACAATATTCTTTATAATATTACATATATGTGTGTGTGTTAATTTGAACCAACAACCCCATATTAGTAAATATAACAAGATTATCTTCTTTTTTTTTTTGCCTTGAAGAAAGGGGTTCTTCCCTTTTGAAAACTCAGCGTTTTAAATAAATAAAATTATTGGAAATATCTTGAATTTTCTATCAGTTAGTTAATTTCTTACTTGTGTCGCATCTTGTGGAGATTGCCGCGGTGGAAGGAATGACGACACAAGGCTAAAACTCTACTAATTTTACGTGTAAATCCGTATTTATTATTTACATACATTTATGAACGATCAATGAATCACTTTGCAAATTTCGAAGCGCTACACTGCACTAAACTATACTAAACGACTAATAGAGGTATCCGAAAAGTAGAGGTTGGGTCGAACACTGAACAAGTAACTGTGGGTAAAGAGAGGTGCCGTGGTGATGGCTAAACACGGGCTTCATTGATTAAGCAGACACAGTGAGCTATTGATTCAATCGACGATAGAATCAATTCAGTCGTCTTCAATAGACTTCGTCTGCATAATGTTTTTTTTAATCATCTTATTCCTGTTCTATGTCAAGGTTGTTCACTTTTAGCCTGTTTTTGGTTACATCCTACTTCTCTTTTGTTCTTTGCCATTATTTATTTTTGAGAAAGTAGTTTCGTTTCACCTCATTTTTAGTACTTCATTTGAAAAAAATAATAAATGTTTTGTAAAAAGAGAAAAACAGGCTTTTCAATATTATAAATTGAATAAAAATCCTTTTAAAACACTTCTGACTTTTTATATTTCAAATTGGTCTAATATTGTTGCATCATGGCTAATGTACCTATTTTAGTTTAAATTGTAATATTATTTTTCATATATTTTAAATTCAAATTCATATTTTATATTTATTTATTTTATCAAACAGAATATATATATTATAAACAAATTTATGTATTATAAAATCATCATTTGTATTTTGGTACACTGTGTGACTTCACTGCTCTCTTTGATGTGAGAAATATATAAATTATATTCTGGAGGCTACTTAAAGTATAGTTATCTCATTATTCCCTTATATAAATTTGTAGGATGGTTGAAACACGCTCTGGTAAGATGCAAGACCCGGCACAGGAGATAATCAAGTTTGAAGAGCCTGCCAAGCCGCAACCTGGTGCAACAATTGGTCCAGATATAAGTGCCGACCCAGTTGTCTTGAATCCCAACATAGACATCCCCAAGTACGATGGAACAGAAGACCCTCGCCCATGGATTGAATCTCTTGAAGAAATTGGCTTCCTATACCATTGGGCAGACTACATTATTTCCCGTTATGCTGCCATGAATATGATTGGTAGCGCCAAAACCTAGCTAAACCTACACAAGCTAAGCTTCACCAGCTGGAAAAATTTCAAGAGCCGCCTAATTGCGGATTTTGCCTCAGACTCCAACAAAGAAGAAATGAAGATGAGGCTGAACAGGATGCAACAGTGGAATGAACCTGCAATCAGGTTTGCAGAGGATGTACTTGTACTGTGCAACAAGGTCGACCCCCAAATGGAAGAAGATGCTAAAATAAATTGGGTTATTGGAGGGCTGAAGAAAGAATACTCTTTTGCCCTCTACTTAAACCCTCCTAAGAATACCAACGAACTTCTAGAATTGTGTAAAAAATGGATTTATTTGAAAATAATTATCAAGAACGTGTAGAAAAATCAAAAGCTCTATATAATGAACCACGCTCTCCTCGTTCCCATCATCAAGAGCAATGGAAGAACGCTCCGTCGTTCAGAAGATCATACAAGAACACCTTCAAGCCCCAGACCCCAGCTCCGAGGTACTACCAGAACAAGCCTCTGCCCCAGGTCTCTTCCCCTAGACGAAATTACAATCCCAATCCTGAGCCAAAACCAGTCTACCCAAGTAAAACATACAATAAGAGTCCAAATTCAAACAGGAATAGGACAGAAGACGGGAGACCAATATGTTTCAAGTGTAACAAGCCAGGACACGTAGCGCGGTATTGCAGAGTCCGGTTTGTAAGAATTGTGGAAGAGGACCCCATAGTTACACAAGACAAGGTCGAAGAAGAAATTCGAATGGATAAGGTCTCCTCTGCTCTACGCTGACGTAAGCAATAGCACGCACTCGAGTATTCCTACACGGAATAGATATGCCGCGCTGGAAGATTTAAACTAAGCATCGCGCCTGAGTCCGTCAATCAAAGCAAGTCGACCATAAATGAAATTAAAAAGTTGGACCCCAAATATAAAATGAACATTAACGTGGATAGAATCGGTATCTGCGAAGCTTTGATTGATACAGGCGCCGATCTTTCAGTGGTCGACCTTAGTACAGCTCTTAATACAGGTCTTGAAATAATAAACCCTGATAAAATGTGCTCCGGACCCGATGGAAAAGAATTAGATATCGTAGGAATTATTATTTTAAATATAAAATTTTATGACAAAACAATTACAGATCAATTTGTGATAATGAGAACACATTTGCGAATATTTATACTTGGACGAGATTTTCTTAAGAAAATGAACGCAAAAATTGATTGTCAGCGTGAAATAATCAAATATGACTCGACAGGAAATCGTGACGTAATCAAATATCAACAGAAGAAAATAACGAGTGCAAAAGATGCCATTATACCAGAACTTTCAATTAAATTGATTAAGGCATTTGTAGAAGCAGAGGATGGCGAATACATTATCAAGGAAAACCATAAAATGTTTCAATCAAATGGACTTCGACTAGCAAGAAGCCTAATAAATGTTGCGAATAAGGAAACATATATCTTGATAACAAACCCTTATCTTCGACCATAAAAAATATTTAAAAACCAAACATTATGCTTTGGAAGCCAGCCAGCCAAAGTGAATCTTATGGAAGAAAGTGAACAAAAGTAGCATGAATAACCTCAATTTCAGATAAACGAAAATGTATCATATAAGGAAAAGGAGCAATTGAAACAAGTTTTGGAAAAGTACGCGAATTTGTTTTCGTCTGGATTAGGAAGATCCAACTTAGCGAAACATCGGATTGATACAGAAGGTGCGAAACCAATCAAGCACAAGCCGTATAGGGTGAGCGCTAAAGAGCGAAAATTATAAACGATCAAATTGATGAAATGCTCAGAGACGGCATAATTAGACCATCCTCAAGTCCATGGTCCTTCCCCGTAATATTGGTCAAGAAACGAGATGGTAAGTACAGATTCTGCGTAGACTACAGAAAATTGAATGATGTGACAGAAAATTGAGAAAATATTTTGGCCCATATCGAATATTAAAGAAGCTGTCCAACGTAGATTACTTAATTGAGCCGAAAGATAATACTGGCCAAGACCCATTGATTGTCCATGTCTCAAGACTCAAACCCTATTTTGAAAGAATTGATGAGGTCCCTCACGAGAACGTGACGACCTCTGGAGAGGGAGAAGTGTTGCATCATGGCTAATGTACTTATTTTATTTCATATTGTAATATCATTTTTCATATATTTCAAATTCAAATTTATATTTATTTATTTTATTAAAAAGAATATATATATTATAAACAGATTTATGTATTATAAAATCACCAATTGTATTTTGGTACACTGTGTGACTTCACTGCTCTTTTTGATGTGAGAAATAAATAAATTGTTCTGGAGTCTACTTAAAGTAGAGTTATCTCAATATTCCCTTATATAAATTTGTAGGATGGTTGAAACACGCTCTGGTAAGATGCAAGCCCCAGCACAGGAGAGAATCAAGTTTGAAGAGTCTGCCAAGCCGCAACCTGGTGCAACAATATGTTGGGGCTCGTTCCATGTTTTTTTAATGACTAACCGGCTAAGAGGATGAGCCATTGTGTCACAGAAATGCGTTAAGTAATATATAATCCAACAATTACTCTAAATTAATTAATAAAAAAGTTTTTCAAATGTTTTAATGACCTAAAAAGTAGACAACAAATATTTCAGCTAGCACCATTGAACAATTAGATTTATAAATCAAAATAAAAGCAGCGGGAGCGATCATCATGAACTTCGAACTTGATAGGGACATCTGATTAGCAAGTATACGATGATCGTCCCCCGCCGCTTCTATTTTGACTCCTATTGTCATATAATACTCTGTGGGGGCTTATCATCACGTCAGCACTCCATTTTTGTAAATATTTTGTTTATATATATCTCAGTCTATTTTTGTGATATCTCGGAAATGTTGTAAATAGAGTTACTTGTTAAAATAAATCTGTTTTATATTATAATTACTCGCTCTCGGTATGTACCAATCGAATGTTGACCTAACGCCAACCTCCCAGGACAATGCAACATCTGGTGGAGGTGCACTGGATGAAATCTAGGAGTTATAAACAGGAATTTAACTATTCGTAAGTACGATGGCGACGAAGATTCCCGAGAATGGATTGAATCCTTAGAAGAAATGGGATTAATCTCTTCGAGAGAGCTTGAAAGCTCGCAGTGTTTTGTAATAAACTTATTACGAAATGTTTCAGATATTTTTATAAAAGTTTATATATCGAAATTTTCTTATATGTAATTAATTTATTTAAATGGCCAGACTATACTATCACCAGATATGCTGCTATGGAATTTATGGGTAGAGCCAAGACGTGGTTTGTCCTGTACATACCGAGTTTTAACTAATGGGAATAGTTGAATGAGAACGCCTTTTCGTAAATGTTTCCATAATAAAGAAGACCTCAGAATAAGGCTGTATAGAATGCAAGGTGCGATGAGCCCGCAGAGACAATTCTATCGCTGTGCAATAAATTCGGCCCAAAAATGGAAAAGAGGTACAAAATTAAACTTGCAGTAGGTTGGTTGAAAAAAAAAGACCTTTCACTAAACCCTCTATCTCATCTCCCTGATTCAATTGAAGCAATGATGATTTTAAGAAATTTGATTCATTTTCGAGAAAGAATATAGAGAGATTGGAAAAGAGAATGCAAATGTCTCAGCCAAATCTCCCAAGGAGCCCTTATTACTCCTAGCCAAGAAGATAAGACTTCTACAGCCAATAAGACAAGACTTCCAGTCAAGACAATATCAAGATGAGCGCAAGCTTATAATACTTATATCAACAAATTTCCTCTAAATTCCACGAACAACTTACCTCACAAAACATTATAAAACAAACGCGGATAGAAAAACACAAGAGAATAGAAATAGAACCTAGAATGATAAACCGATATGTTTCAAATCCAGTAGATCTGGATACATAGTTAGACACTGTCGAACAAGGTTTTTTTATTTCATATGCACCTCATAAACACAAGGAAACTAGCTCTCAATATCCATAACCGATTATAATGGCTGAGAGAAAATAAACGTTGAACACGTTACAAGTCCGAAAATCTACGCCGATCTTTGTACAGACCCAGACATATCTACCCATAACCGATATGCTGTCCTAGAATATTCAAACTAAGTGACGCGTCTGATTCTAGAAACCAAAACAAATCGACCACCAATAAAACAGGTTTACAAAAAAAATATATAGTTTTTCATTTCCCCGATAGAAACAATATCTGATCTTAATGTGTCTTAATGTGCTGATTCCAAATATACCATTAGTTTTTTTCTATCACGCAAGGTTTCTGAGTTTTGTTTTTTCGTAATGGAATAAACACGAAGTAATAAATGCAAACAATGTTACGTAAACCTTTTGCTTAAACCTCATTAGCTAGTGGTAATAGATTTGCTGCGGTTTATTCTTGCTTCGACAATTTGATACGCAAACCAACAATTTGTTTAGTAGCATTGTAGTGAAGATGGCAGATTTAATCCATGAAAAAAAAACATTATTATATTCATTATTTATATTTTGCAACACTGAATAGTTTTATTTCCCTTTTCGTATTCTATCAAATTGTCTTTATAGATCGTGTACACAAGACGGAGCCAATATGCCAAGGTGTTGTGTGAATAATCCAGATATTTTCTGTTATATCTGTGGAGAATTAACTTTCAAAACTCAAAGGCGAAACATTACACCGCCCATCAAAAAGTGCTATGAAACTTTACTTTGGATGCAAAGTGGGTGACCAAGATAAGACTTGGGCCCCTCATCATTGTTGTTAAGCTTGTGCTCGGCCTCTTACAAGGTGGATTAAAGGTGAAGCCCATATGCCTTTTGCGGTTCCAATGGTATGGAGGAAACCAAAAAACCGTTATTCTGACTGTTATTTTGTTTGACAAAAACTACAGGTATATTACATCTAAATCAAAACATACCATTAAATATCTAGATTTTCCATCTGCTATGAGACCAGTGTTCCTCATAGTGATGATTTACCTGTGTCACAGCCTCCTGAAAATGTGACATTTGGTGACCATGATTGAAATAGTCATGAGCAAGAGTCCGATGACATAAATTTAAAAGCACATATTTCATCCGAACCTCATTTATTAACTAATGAAGATTTGAATGATCTCGTAGTGATTTGCATTTATCCAAAAAAGAATGAACTTTTAGCTTCTAGGTTAAAAGGTTTGAATCTGCAGCATAAGGACACAAAAATATGTTGATTTTTTCGCAAACGCCAAGCTGAATTTCAAGACTTCTTAAAATTAAATGCTAGAAAAATGCAGACTTGCTTCTGAAGAACTAGAGAGATTGGTCCCCATAACAGGCCAACATGGAGTAAAGCCATTAGATCGAAATATCGAGGAGGTTAAGAATTTTCAGAAACCTAAGAAAGTAAAATATATGCAAAATGTATATATTTATTTTTAGAACTCTGTTCTTACTACAAGTAATTTATTAAAGAATTTGCTAACTTAACCGATCACTTTATTGAATTTACAAAGCATCCAATTTTAATGGACCAAAGAAAATCCATTTCAAACTCTGAAGATGGATATATTAAATGCACCTGTCCTAGCACATGCTGACCATCAATCTCCCACCTGCATTCACACAGAGGCGTCGAACGTCGGACTAGATGCATACCTAGTGGAAAAAAATGATGAACGGGAAAGGGTATTGTCGAACAGAAGAACTTTAATCAAATCATAATTATTTAACCACAAAGAAAATGTGCCTAGCAATTGTGTTTGGGCAATACCCAAATTACGGCCTTATCTTTACAGTAAACATTTTAGAATGATCATCAAGCTCTCTATGATTGCTTAAAACCTAAAAGACCCTACTGGTAGACTAGCCAGATGGGCGCTAAAAGTACAGAAGTATGACTTGGAGGAGATGCACAAGTACAGAAAGAAACGCTTAGATACTGATTGCCTAAAAGAGGACCTTTGCCTGAAACAGGGCCTGAAGATATTTGGGATAAAATGTTTTTCGGGCAGATATAAGGAATGAAAAGGACGAATTTATTGAAAATGTTAGAAAAAGCTTTAGGGGATAAAGATGGCAAACGCTTTCTTACCCTAAATTTCTAAGAAGATGGACTCCTCTATAAAAAAATAACCCAAATGGTATTTTTTGCTACTTGTTGTTTCACAAAAAATAAAATGTTATATTATTGTCCCTCTATACTAAAGGATGTCTCGAACTAGGTAAAGACATATAACCTTTGCCAGTATCGTAAAGGCGCAAACCCAACTTTTCTCAGGATTTCTTCAGCTCATATACTTCCAGAAAATTAGGCATTTATAGGAATTATTTGGTATAGATTTCTTGGGCCATCTTCCTTCTACTTAAACTAATAAAAAATAGAAAATAGTTTTGACTGAATAAGGCATAAAAAATATCCTGAGATAAGAACTGTTGTAGATGCCACAAAAATGGAAGTTGCTAAATTTCTTGTAGAATATGTTTTCTTTGTCACGGAGTGTACCTCGTTATCTATCCAGCGATAGAGGTTCACAGTTTACAAGCAACCTATTAAAATAATTTAAGAAAAACTTCAAGGTAAAACACTGTTTCACCACACGCTACAATCCGCAAACTAATGAATGACGGAACGTTTAAACATGACATTGATCAATATGCTGAGAGCATGTGTCAAAACGTGAACCAGAAATACTGGGATGAAATATTACAATTCGTTACCCACGCATACAACTCAACGCTGCAAGAAACGACTGGATTCTCGCTATTCATTTTTATATATGATAGAGAGCCCGTGTCTCGCAGACGACATCCATGTCGACACCGAGACCAACACCAACCACGTGAATGACCTACTGGAAAGAATTCAGAATTGCAGAGAATTAGGCATCCACAATACAAAAAAGTACAATAATGGATGAGTAATTGTTACAATAAAAATAACCACGATAATAATTACTACATAACAAATTTGGTGGCCATATAGACTCCAAAAAGGAACATAGGAAAATGCGAAACGCCCATAAATATATATTTCAGACCAAACACAATATTATAAAAACTATGAGAAGTGAATTATCTAGTAACGCTCAAAGAAGAACCTAACAAAGATCCACACGTTGTCCATAATATCAAGGATGATTTCCAAAGAATACAGGAGGGTGGTGGAGGGGGTTATGTTACGCAATACTCTGTGATGGCCTACTCGGTGAATCAACATCAGTCTTGTGACGTTACGTCAACATTCTATTTTGTAAATAAATCTATTTCAGTCTGATGTTTTCCTGTCTTCTGATTGCCGTGTTGGGCAGGTTAGATGCAGTCGTGGTGGCTACAATGGTGTGTCAGAGTGGGTTCAGGCGTCAATGTATAGCACAAAAGGACGAGGCTTGTTGAATGTCACCTCAGAGAGAGAGAGGTCAGCGCCGGTCCAGAAGGGTTTCATCTACAGAGAGCCAGAGAGAACTGTTTTATATCCGACTATGTTTGTCGGTCCGACTTGTAATCGGAGACCTTTTTTCCTATCTGGGCGCTGGCGTACTCTCAATCACACTTTATTATCCTGTTTTGTATCACATGATGGCCAAACTGGCGAGTTGGATTGTGGCTACATTTTTGGTTGTTACACTATAATTATGTTACATATGGATATCAAGTATACATTGAAATATATAAAAACACAATATATATATATATTTTTTGAAGATTTGGCAATCCATAATTAAAATTATATTTATAAAAGATGCATATATTGGATTTCTAATTATTTTATTGTTCCAATATTTCGAGGGGCAACTCGCCTCTACATCCTCGAAAAAGAGAGGCGAGTTGCCCCTCGAAATATTGGAACAATAAAATAATTAGAAATCCAATATATGCATCTTTTATAAATATATATATATATATATTGTTACACACACAGGAATTCACTGTCGCGGAGTTAGACGTGTGCACGACTCGAGAGCCATTAACAAACTCCCGAAGTGGTGGTTGCCAATAATCGATGGCTGATGCCACCAACCCCCGGGTCTTACTTCTACATTTATGGATTATTCAGCTCCTTTGCCATTCAGAAATCAATGCATAATTTTGAAGCCAACTGTTGCTAGGACATTAAATGTTTTATGTATAAGGTCACTTAGGGTTTCAACAAACATCAACAAAAAATAATTTTATAGGAGAATCAATCTTTCTAATTTTATTACTAAACTATCTGAATTACCCGGTCTTACTCGGGTTCTCTGTCAGAGAAACTACTCACTAATGACTATTCTTTGTAAGAAATTTTAACTATTATCATTATATAAATAGTGATGGGGTGACAAATGTTCAAATATCATCATTTTTGACCTCAAAGCATGCTGATTAGTTTCAGTGTCCACATCCAAATTATTAATGAACCTAAACCTTCTCAGAGATATGTGCTGCGATTTAGTAAAAACACTGCGACTGAATTGGTCAAATAAATCTCGAATATTTGTCGGAAAAAAAAAACATCTTTCATTTAAATCTCCTTCTTGATTTGTCTATAAAGTTACTTAGGACTCTCTATATATCTGTGTAGACTGTGATGTCTATCTTTGTAAGGATGGTGCTGTTGGATCAACACGGGTGTCACCTGAAATAACTCGATGTACAAACATAGCGCCCAGAATATCCTCTGCACTAGGTGACATAACACTCTACATATACAGCGCTTCACTTCATACTGGTTATTGCTGGAAACAGCGATATTTCTCTGTTGAAGGTCCTGCACTCCTCACAATGTTTTTATTTATAATTTAAAGTAGAGACAGGATACCCAGGATGAATGTCTTCCGCAAGAAATTCTTATTGGTATACATTGTCGGAAACCAGGGGCGGTGGTCGAATCTCAAATTGGACACTCTATCTAAAGAATAAAAAAATTACTTTATTGGCCTACGATTTCTGTAAGCGAGAATTTGAAATGTTGCTACTGTATTCTTAGTTAATTTCTGTGATCAGGTCTTCAGGGGAGCCATTCTTCTCTATACTGAGCTCTTATATTAATTTCTTCATAGCTCTAGTCCATCAGTCCCATTCTCTTATTCTTTCTACCAATATCATTCTAATATAGAATTCCTTTCTAAAATCTATTTACTCTTAATATTTGTATTTTCGCATTATAACACATTTCATTCACTTTCTGGAGTCACATTATCTATTTTAGATTATCGAAACTAGCGGCTCTGTATTGAATTGAGAAAGGTCGACCATACAGATTGGCCAAAAACTTGGATGTTCCTACACTTGTACACTTCCACTTGTATAAGTGAGCTAGGTCGGCCTTCTGACAGCTGCTGGAAGTGTTGAGATAAGTGGCCCGAACAGCTGTCAGATTCCAGAAGGGATATTTTATCCTTTAAACTCACCTCACGGTGACTGGATACAAACCACATATCTACCAGAATGTCGAATCGAAGAAAACAAACATTATATCGCACATGTGGCTAATATCGGCACAGTGCCCTAAACCGAAAATCGTCACTCAACTTTTCAAACATTCGATGCATTTATTAAAGCTATCAGGAAAGCAAACAGGATAGCGAAGGTTAGAAGTGAATGCCACAATCCATCCTAATATCGCCTTGAAGTCCATACACATGCCCTTGAATCAGAAACGGCATCTGAAGAAGACTGCATCATCTCTACCCTGAATTTGAATGCCGAAGGCAAGGGAAAACTACCACATTATTTTCCCACCAGAATTCCCAATGAATGGAACCAAGGGACTAAGGCAACGTCTTACCACCAGACTATGGATATAACTTGATCGCCTTGGGAGAGCCTGTTTGAGGAGGCACACCAGTCTCTTAGGACTGATCCGTCTGAAATAAATAGACAATTACCATATAGAGAAAAACAAAATATTTTATATTTATCTTTTATATGCAACAATATAACAATGCGTCTTTATGTCGTTATTGATGATAAATATCTATGAGCAATGAAATGGTTCTTCCTATATCATTTCAGTCCACCGAGTTTTAAACTCACTGTAGTGTTCGACGAAACAAACAACAATGCTATCTGTCTTGGCAATTGGGTTTCACAAAGACAATGAACATAATTAGCTCACTTGCCGTCGCTATAAATATAGCCGTTAATTTTTGTCCTGACACCTTTCTGCTTCTTTTATGTACGTATATTGTCACGGTAGAGAAGACAAGTATTGAAAAAATGTTTAAATTAAAAATAATTTATTAACAAATTATATAGACTGCAAAACGTGATAATATTTTTATTTATTTCGTCTCTATTTACAGGTTGTACATTGCTCACCTTGTCCTGGCTATTTACCCATGGCGAGTTGGTGGAGTATAGGTGCCCCCAGACCTTGCAGGAAGGTAGTTGTTAGGTGATGAGCTCCTAACTTAGCGTCAGGGCCTGGTCGTCGGAAACGGGGATTGATATCTTATTTATTTTGTATAATATCTTGTATAGTTGGATTTGCTGAATTTTGCAGCTGAAAGTATAATTTCTTAGCGGAAATTTAGTACATATCTTCTAAATCGGGTTGGTTCAAGCCTTCACACAGTATCTTGTTTGATAGGTTGAATGTATACGTGATAATCTTCTATAAGTGATAATATATATTAATTGTAAGGAATAGTGTATTAGCCAAATTATTCAGTTGATGAACTAATAACAGAGTATTTTTACAATAATCATTCAATAACAATGTTATAATAATAAATGTAACTAATTCTGTATTTAATATATTTTCATATTATACTATATTGAAAACGAAAGAAAAAATAAAAGATAAAAAGATCAGGTGTTGAAATCAATATTAAAAATGGCATATCCTGACCAGGAGCACATGTGCTTTACAGAAGGCAGAGCGCCATCTGGTGGAACAGAAATCAACTAAACATTGATTTAGCCTGTTCCCGATATTTGGCCAACCCAATTTCTTGATAAATCAAGAAAAGCCATCCACGAACGCGTTTCGCGCTTTTGGCGCTCGACAGCGTGGAGTAGGCTGAACCACTGCGATCAAAAAATATTTTTTGGTCCCAATGGCTTCCTGAAAATGTACTATATGTAGTACATGTTCCCGAATAATTACATTACGTAGAAAATAATTAAAATAGATTTTTTTTAATAATGAATATAAATTTTGTTCTTTTGATCATAGATTTCCTGCTTAAATCATTGCTAGTAAAATAATAGCCAAATGCCCTTTCATGATAAATCAAGAAAATCTAACCACGTACACGTTTCAGGCTATTAGCCCTCATCAGCGGGGTGCGAGGCCTTACCTGAATGATAAAAAAATCTGGTTCTAGAGGCTTCTTTAAAAATCAAGGTACTCAAGGTCATAAGGGCGAGGCAAACCTATATGGAAAAAAGTGCAATAGTGGAATTATATTGGAATCAGGTGGATAAATTAATTTTAAAAGTTTCTCTGATTGTTTAACTAAAAGTTGAATTACTATGATTTATATTTTGATTGTTTTTAAAAGAAAAATAGAGTAATAAATATCATGTTTATATCCGTGAAATGCCTGAAGTCTATAATTACGAGTATAAAAAAGGAATTCAAAGTTCTTTCACTTTGTGGCATTATGGCTGTTGGTTCTTATCACAGCGTTGACCGTCCTCGCCCACGTGTTCCACTGAACTGGTTCGACTTATCGATTCTCAATAAATTGTCTTTAATGGCCAACAATTAATTGTTGGGAACTGCGGAAGCAAAACAACATTTATAGCTCTACTAGAGCGTTCATTACTTTTCACTTGAAGCCGTAAAACTGGAAGTCCCTAGGTGAACAGATTCATGTAGTTCTCCTTTCAGATGTCGTCATGATTCGGGCTCTGTAGATAGTGAATATGGGACATTTGGGTGAATGTAAACCCAACTTGTTTCCAGATTCGTCTTAGTTGGACAGTCAATGTGAGATATCTGGGATATTGTAAACCCAACTTGTTTCCAGATTCGCCTTGGTTGTACAGTCAATATGGGACATTTGGGTTGATGTAAACTCAACTTGTTTCCAGATTCGCCTTGGTTGTACAGTCAATATGGGACATTTGGGTTGATGTAAACTCAACTTGTTTCCAGATTCGCCTTGGTTGGACAGTCAATATGGAACATTTGGGTTGATGTAAACTCAACTTGTTTCCAGATTCGCCTTGGTTGTACAGTCAATATGGGACATTTGGGTTGATGTAAACTCAACTTGTTTCCAGATTCGCCTTGGTTGTACAGTCAATATGGGACATTTGGGTTGATGTAAACTCAACTTGTTTCCAGATTCGCCTTGGTTGGACAGTCAATATGGAACATTTGGGTTGATGTAAACTCAACTTGTTTCCAGATTCGCCTTGGTTGGACAGTCAATATGGAACATTTGGGTTGATGTAAACCCAACTTGTTTCCAGATTTGCCTTGGTTGGACAGTCAATATGGGACATCTGGAATGTTGTAAACCCAAATTGTTTCCAGATTCGCCTTGGTTGGACAGTCAATATGGGACATTTGGGTTGATGTAAACTCGACTTGTTTCCAGATTCGCCTTGGTTGTACAGTCAATATGGGACATTTGGGTTAATGTAAACCCAACTTGTTTCCAGATTCGCCTTGGTTGGACAGTCAATATGGGACATCTGGAATGTTGTAAACCCAACTTGTTTCCAGATTCGCCTTGGTTGGACAGTCAATATGGGACATTTGGGTTGATGTAAACTCGACTTGTTTCCAGATTCGCCTTGGTTGGACAGTCAATATGGAAAAGTTGGGTAGTTTATGTCTAACTTGTTTCCAGATTCGCCTTAATTGGACAGTCAATATAGAACAGTTGTGTCAGTGTATATATAACTTGTTTGGTCAGATGCTGCTTGCCGTTACTGTAGGGGCTGGCATCTTGTCTGCTCTCATGCTTCTTGTCGATACTGTAAGGATTGGCGCCTTGTTTGGATAAATATCCTTGACTTTGACACGTGACGACAGGCTACTTGAGTTAATTTGTTAAGATGTCAAGCAGGGGAAAAAAAGACTCTCTTTGTCTTTAGTCTTTTCTGATAAAGTTTTTCCTTACTAGCCATATTAAGGAGAAAATACATTAGGAGTATTATATATTTTTCAGAAAGGAAGGTTTTTCATATACAAGAGAATGGCGTTTATGGAAATTCAGCTACCAGGTGTGATCCATTGACGTAATAGAGAATAATGGTTGCAAATGTGGCTTGGAAAAATAGATCTTTTCATAGTTGGATAAAATAGCTTATTTTCCCGGTACATATGTATAGGAGGAATCCAGACTTTCACAGATGACTGGATTACTAGAATTGAAGATCCACACACTGGCCGAGGTCGGTGGATGAAACCAGAGATCTTCGAATGCTACGACCAGGGATGGAATCCCGCATTGAACACCTATTTCTGAAAAATAAATTGCTCCAATGACCCCCAATTCTTGAAAAAGAACAACCCTATCAGTTAATGCAATCAACCAAACGAGATTCTGGCACACTTGTTAGTGCAAAAGTCGAACTGATTTTCACTTAGACATGTGGTGCACTTACAGTAAAGGTAGTCGCTAACTAATACCCACCATGATTATATCATCGCCTGTACCACGTATAATATGAATGATAATAATAAATTTATTTTTCAAAAAGGTCACAATTTTTTTCTCTAAAAGGTTAACGAATGGTCAGTATATCTACATATCTGTATTTAAAACTTCGAAATAATAACAAAGATATTTACATTTGCTATCTTGACTCCTGGTCAATGCTGTGGCCCTCTCAGATTTGGTCCTCTAATGTCCTGCAGCAGTCTTTCTATGGTAACCATTGAGCAGAAGTTTAATATTGGTAACAGGTCAAAAGAACGTGCGTGCTGGCCAAGGCAGAAGCCTAACATTTTCTGTCTGTAGGAAGTCCGTACAATACCGGCAACATGCGGTCGTGCATTATCATGATGAAACGTAGCATTGTTACCCAGGCGTCGAATATAAGTTACTACCACGGGCCTTAACACATAAGAAATCTAACGAGGACTTTTAAAAGTCCCAGGAGAATGCCGACAAGAGATCACCGAAACGTATATTCAATGGCACTGCATGCCAACACTCCAGGTAATGGGCCAGTATGACAATGTCGAATGCCCGCTGGCAATATGCCTTCTCCACGATGGCGCCAAACACGGATGCGGCCATTATGGTGCTGCAAACAGAACATGGATGCGTCTGAAAACACGACGTCACGTCATTCCTGGGTCCAGGTTCGTCGTTGGTCACACCAGAAAGCCGAAGCCATGGTCGCCGGGCTGATAGTCCATGCTGCTGCAAACGTTGTCGAATTGTTCGTGCAGACCTTTTTCAACTTTCAAGCAATCCTTTTTCTTGACTCTTGACTTGGCTATACGATCCATTAAGGCCATGTGGGTAACATGTCGGTCTTTTCGGATGTTAGTGATAGCGGGCTGCTGAGATTCAGTACGTCTTTCCGTATGACCATCGTGAACCTATCAATTGTATTTTCTGCTAAAAGTCCTTGGATCTCTGTTGATACAAACAGAACTACTGCGATACAATAGACGCTTTCCTGGTAGGCTACAATTCCACCTCTATCAAACTCAAAAACGTGTTGGTAAGGATTTCTCCTTACACGAGGCATCACGACAACTTTTCATAATAAAACAACGTTTCAAATGCAATTTCCATGTGAGAAACCTGCTGTGCAATCTCTAGATTGATAGATGTGTCACTACCGACGCCTATTTTCATAAATGCGTTGAAAATATAATCATTTGCATATGAGAGAATCGTCTTCCTGTGGTGTGTCAGGTCTGTAGCGCGTCGCTTTCTTGGTGTAACAACTTTAATGTGTGGACACCACTGTATTAATATATTTAAGAAAGCTGTTAAACTAATTATTTTGAAGAAATTCTAAATTTGTATCCTCTCTTTCTGAAGAATTAAGTTAAGTGTAAATTCATCAGAATAAGACAAACCAATGATTCTATAATCAGATAGCTATTGAAACTGGTATATCAAATAAACATATTTTCTCCACATTCCCCTGTAAAAATCACGGGTTGCCGCCTCCATTGATACTAAGATAGGATTTAACAAGACACCAACCAACCACCTTGGAATGTCTTTTGATCTATAATAGAGGATTAGGACAAACTTCTTATGTGCTCGCCCTTAGAAATAGTTTTCTTTAATAGAAACTTCGATGTTGATCTACCGTACAAAGCTTCTAAATTGAGTACATATACAGTTTGTACTTTTCAATGAATAAATAAAGCTTTAAAACTATATGTAATTTAAATTTTAATTCGATATTTGCTACTTTTCAACCAATGCTCTGCTTAAGCAATCACCGAGAAATGTCCCATGTAGGAAGCCTAGTTTAATATTTAGATTATTCAAAAACTAAAAATATCAAGTATATTAATTTTAAATAATGGTAAATCATGAGGCTTAAGTTCGGCCTTTTTACCTCTAGGGGCAGCATATATAATAATAATTGCCGCGGGGATAATTGAAGCAAGGGAAATTTTGGAAATAATTGATTTATTACAAGAGGGGGTATTTACCTTTTAGTTTTCTAATAAAATTATATACAAAGGTATTTTTATAGGAGGAGAACGAGAGTCAATTTAAAATATATATATATATATATATTTACAATATAAATATAATAATAAAAAGCGTGTTTATGTAATAGCCACCGAGGCGTCTCGTTTTTCTTATTTGTCGATAAGATTCCGAGAACCCCTCGCACCTGTGATTGACCCCCTAGTGAAGATTGACAGGCGTCCCACGGAGCTCCCTGTAGCCGAGGTTGTAGAGCTACTTGACAATATGAATATTTAGTTGATATTTTTCATGCGTTCAAAAATTAATTTCATTCATCTTAGCTATATATAAATTGCCGTGAAACAAAATATTGCGAAAACGTATATTACTTATAGCAAAGCATTTTTTATATAGCCTATACAACTAATTGACGCTAGCCTTCGACCTAAATGATTTTCTTCAAAGACATCTTGTACAATCCTTAGCTCAGAATATTATTTACTGAGGTGCGGATTTATCTGTTGGTCAAAAATTTGTAAATTAAAGTATTTATGGCTATAGAGGTTTATATATTTAATTTATGACAAGGTTCTTGAAAATAAAGATACTTCGGCCAGTAAATCTTTTTATTACCTCGACGTTTCGACAAAAATCTTTTGTCCTCGTCAGGAGCAACCAAAAATTTAAAATAGAAATAGAAAGATTTTTAACGCCTTGCTAAATGTTTAATTTTTGTTTGCTCCTGACGAGGACAAAATATTTTTGTCGAAACGTCGAGGTAATAAAAAGATTTACTGGCCGAAGTTTCTTTATTTTCAAGAAATATGAATGCCGGCCAGGCAGCCTCAATATTTACGATTATGACAAGGTGTTAGTGCAAGATTTGAAATCCTATTGAACGATTTTAAATAACACTCAAATAGTAATTAGTAAATAGTGTGGCTTAATTTGATTGAATCATTTTAACTGTAAAAAGACTTCGAAATATAATAGAGAGAGAGAGATACTTACTTGTCTCTCAAAAAATATATAAATATATATTTTAAAGAACTGAATGAATTTTTGTATTTTTTTTTAAATACACAAAATTATTTGTAGAAAATAAATTGGTAAAATATTTTGATGACACTGAGATATATATATTTTTGTTCATATCTCCGTTATATATCCTTTAAAAATTATGACGGAGGAAGTGTCAACTGAGTCTATAAGAAGGAACTGCTTCCTAGATGACGTTCTGTAACCGATGGTAGTGAAGGCGGAGAATCCAAATATACACAGTATACATATTGAATATATAGAATGCATATAGAACATATGCATATTCTCGTCAACCTTTAGACACAATCCCAATTATCTCCGGGAAATATTCCAAAAGATAATATTCAACATTCTGGTTCGACGCCAAAAGCTTAAATAGGGAATGACTACTCCCATGGAAATGTAGCCAACAATTGAAGCATAACCTCCCCCTCACTCTCTGGAATGGTGATCAGGTCCTAGCTGTGTAGCTTATCAAAAATTAGATGAAAGATTACAAAGACATCTCTTGATCATGTAAGAGAATATACCAATACAATTATACTGCCATCTTTTGGAATAACTATCAGCTTCCAAGTTTTTTTTTTTTTTTTTTCAGAATAAATAATAAAACTACCGTTATAGTGTGCGTCGTCTCTATTTTAATTATTTCTATTTCAGAGGAATATCTCCTAAGACACGAGAGTGCCTCCTCAATCAGGCTCCTCGGTGTTCTAAGGGATCGATCAATGGCCATAGGCCGGCGGCAAGTTGGTTCAGTTGGTCCATAATGTAATTTCCATTGCAAGTGAGTGGCCTCCTCTGTAGTGGGATGGAGACTTATCCCGGTCTCTGTTCGGTCGGGCTTAGTCTCTCTATGGGGATATTCACCCTCTGATAATTAGAGGAACCAGATGCGGACCTTATAGAGATGTAGACTCATGAAGATGCAACCTTATAGTAAGGCATTTCCCATCATTCCAATACTTTGGAGAGCAATTTGAAATACTAGGTATAATGAACGTCTTGATTTTGTCTATATATTTTCTCTCTTTTATACACAAGTGTATAAAATTAAGTTAAGAAAGGGTATTTTCAATATAACTCCTATATTTATAGAAACTCTAGAAAAACCTAAACTGTGTGGCAAACATATACCGAATTATCTGATAAATTTATCTATAACATAATTATTGGATTTATTGAACTTGAAATTTTTCTAATTTTTAATCATTCTTAATAAACGCTCGCTGTTAGTGCATCATAACTTTTATCTCTGACTCAAATTATTATTTAACTGGTGCCTTTGGCGCAAACTAGAACTCAAAATATCAAAGTTTTGTGGTGAAGCTTCCTGGCTATTTTTCAAAATAGATTTATATTTACTAATATATTTTAATATCAAGGGGAAATGATATTCGTGTGCAAAAAAAAAGACATCTCTCCCATTAAGAATGCATCAATATTATATATCCTGAGCTTTCAAGCTTTCAAACCAGCTGCCTAGTTTCTTCATGGATTGTTGTAACCACGTCTGAATATTATTTTTGGAGGGTTTTATTTGGATTTGGGAATAGAGTGTCTCCTATCCCTATAGCTTAACCTTAAAGGACCAGTTTAAACGGAATGAAACGTGTGTTGTCATGTTATAGGCAAATGTGACGTAGGGTAAGATAACATCTCAGTCTTTTTGATTGATGTTCACATACATTGCCAGTAAATTAGTCAATGTTTTTTTTTTTTCAGTTTGTCTTCTATGTCATTCGTCTGGGTATGATATGCTCTTGTAAAAGTGTGCAAGGAAGAACACTGGTTACTAAGTTCCATTAGCATCTTGGATTGAAATAGTCGTCTTTGATCCGTATTGGTTTCTCAAGGGGCTCCATGTTTGAGAACAACATCGTCCATAAAGAATTTTATAACTTGTTTTACTTTCCCCATGGGTAAGTCTTTATTAATAGCGAATCGTGTTAAATATTCAGTACACAAAGACTATGATCAATTTATTTCCATTATCAGACTTGTGAAATTTTCCAAAGAGATCGATTCCAACTCTTTGAAAGGAAGAGGTTGTAGTAGGGATAGGTTTAAGTAAACTGGGAGGTTTATGATTTGTCTGTTTCTTCTTTCTACGCTTTTTACAATGTGCGACATAATTTCATATATCCTTAAGGAATTATGACCAAAAGTGCTTGATTTTTACTCGCTTTCGAAAATCCAAAGTGTCTGTAGGAGTGTGACATGTAAAAATGTTAAGAACTTTAAGTCTTTGGTAATGACCAGAAAGTTTGGATTTCTTAGAAAGTCTGAATTATTTTTACGAGGTTCCTTTTAAGAGCTCATATCCTTTCGATTCAACGCTTGGTCTTCCTATTTCTTCTATCTATTTCACTAATTTGGGTCTTTTAGTTGTTCAGCCTCGAAACGTGTAATAGCATTTAATGAAAGTATATCATTATCATCGTTGTCTGCTTCTTCTTATTCAGGTTAATTAGGGTTTCGAGAGGCAGTTCTTATCTTGGTGTTTACGACCACTTTTGTAAACAAACGGAACGTCATATTCTTTTAAGGCCCATCTCGCAATTCTTCCCGTTGGGTCTTTCAAATTAGATAACAAGCAATGCAAGAGTGGTTATCACTAACAAAGACAAACTCACGACTAAAATGGTACAGATGAAATTTGTTAATGTCTCGTATTGCGACCGGAAATTATTTTTCCGTTGTTGGGTAATTCTTTTCCGCATTAGATAAGTTTTTTGAAGCATAACCAACGGGTCGCTCTTTCCAGTCATTGATTTGCGCGAGAACAACTCAATTCTGTAACTTCTGGCGTCAGTTTAGAGTTCGGTTGGCAGCTGTTCTTCAAAATACCATAAAAAGTTCAGACATCAAGGTTTTTTTCAAGAATTCAAAAGCATGTTGTTGGTCAGAGTTCAATGTGAATTTATTATAGTCTGAGAACTTCGTGTAGAGGAGCAGCTTTCTCGGCGAAAATTCCGCTAAATCTATGATAATAGAAATATATTAAAAGAAGATTCTTACATCCGTTATAGATCTTGGAGTCTGATCTTAGCGATAACTTCTGTATGTTGAAATATGGCTCGTCTTGCTCACTATCCTCGATGCCTTTGCAATTCTGGTATGATTGAGGTAATCATCTTAGTACATTTGGTTCGTCTATGGACCTGGTAAATTGTCTTTGGGTAGGTCTAATATTATAGGTTTGTTGTTCGGGCTTATATGGGCAATACCTGTGAATATGTCCTTGGTCCGAGCAATCCTAACAGATTATTTTGCCACTCAGATACTGCCTTGATTGATAGGTGTTAGGACGTGTGTATCTTTGCTCGATGTTGCAATTTGCCACTGCCACTTGTTCCTACTCTAGTTTCACAAATATTATTTTTACCTCGAATATTTAAACTGGATATTATTTCGCTGAGTTTTATGAATCTCCCCTTGTGGCGAATGAATTTAGTTGAACGGATTTTTATATATTATGGAGTTGCTAATAATCTGTATTTAATTGTTTTCAGCCTAGTGTTATCACTCGGCGCGCCGGAAGTTTCACTCTATTTCACACCAAACGGCCGGTTAGTGACAAATGTCGCCTTCACAGAGAACCAACTTACTTTAGGACGTCTTTGTTTGTTATTATTATTATTGGCCTTTCTCTTTTTTTAATCCTAACACAAAATTTATTTTTATTCTATTCATATACGATTCAATAGTGCGTACAATTTTGAGGTTTTAAACTTGAATATAGTGATTATATTTAGATCTTTTTTTTTTTTTTTTGAGTTCAAATGATTCTCGGAATGTTTTCGTTATTAATAATTTCAAGCTCTAGAGAGAGGCGTGAACAATTAACAGTTTGTGATACTGTTTAGTGAAGGATATTAAGGATTTAAACCATTGGAAATTAAAGTAAATATGTGATCTCTAATAGTAAGAAGTCAGTAGATTGGTTATATAAGGTTCCACAAAATATAGAATTATAGAAAATATACTCTAGTGGTAAGAATTCAGTAGGTACCAGGCTATTGGGTATATGATGTAGCTTTCTCCAATATATAGCATTGAATAAAAAATAATTTTCAATAGTAACAAGTCATCAAGTACCGGGCTATTGATTAGATAAACCTCCAAAATCGTACTATAGAAAATGTACTCTAATAGTAAGAAGTTAGTAAGTACCACAGGCTATTGGTTAGAGGAGGTGGCTTGCCTCCAATATAGCATTAAATGAAATATAATCTGTAATATTAACAAGTCATTAAGTGCCGGGCTATTGATTAGATAAACCTCCAAAATCGCACTATAGAAAATGTACTCTAATAGTAAGAAGTTAGTAAGTACCACTGGCTATTGGTTAGAGGAGGTGGCTTGCCTCAAATATAGCATTATATGAAATATAATCTGTAATATTAACAAGCCATTAAGTGCCGGGCTATTGATTAGATAAACCTCCAAAATCGTATTATAGAAAATATACTCTAATAGTAAGAAGTTAGTAAGTACCACAGGCTATTGGTTAGAGGAGGTGGCTTGCCTCCAATATAGCATTAAATAAAATATAAGCTGTAATATTAACAAGTCATTGGTGCCGGGCTATTGAAAAGATAAACCTCTAAAATCGTATTATAGAAAATATAAAACGAAAATTAAAATTATACCGCGAATGTTTCTTTTAAAAATCGAAATTTATTTTCAAAGAGAAATAGCGACATTTCTAACTTTGAGGATGAGGTATGGAAAGGTGAAACATGAAGAGTAATGGAGAACGGAAAAATAAAAAGTGTCCAGGGGCGGGAATCGAACCCACACCCTTCTGCTTACCGGGCAGGTGCCTTGTCCACTCGGCTACCCTGGACGTATTTTTCCGTTCATAACTTATATTTAAAGTAACATTTAAAATACAATATAACGCGGCTGATGATTGTAAAACGAAAATTAAAATTATACCGCGAATGTTTCTTTTAAAAATCGAAATTTATTTTCAAAGAGAAATAGCGACATTTCTAACTTTGAGGATTTATTTTTCCGTTCTCCATTACTCTTCATGTTTCACCTTTCCATACCTCATCCTCAAAGTTAGAAATGTCGCTATTTCTCTTTGAAAATAAATTTCGATTTTTAAAAGAAACATTCGCGGTATAATTTTAATTTTCGTTTTACAATCATCAGCCGCGTTATATTGTATTTTAAATAGAAAATATACTCTAATAGTAAGAAGTTAGTAAGTACCACAGGCTATTGGTTAGAGGAGGATACTTGCCTCCAATATAGCATTAAATAAAATATAATCTGTAATACGAGTATTAACAAGTCATCAAGTACCGGGCTATTGGTTAGATAGGCTCCAAAATCGCACTATTGAAAATATACTCTAATAGTAAGAAGTTAGTAAGTACCACAGGCTATTGGTTAGAGGAGGTGGCTTGCCTCCAATATAGAATGTTACGAAATATACTCTCTATCAATGAGAATTTTTTTTTAATTTTAATTTAATATTGTTCATTTGAGTGAGTAAGGAAGTTTCTTTAGCAGTATACTCCGGTAAATATTTCGTCAAAAGGCCATGTTCAATCAGGAACTACTGGCATATCTTTTCCCAACTAAATTGTAAAACAACTCCTTCTGTTTGATCTGTAAACACATTTAGAGGTTTTTATATGAACATTTCAAAGAAATCCATTGCCTCTGCAATCCCACAGCAAGTGATGTCGAACAAGCTGCTTGAGCAATATCGGCAGTAAAATGTTGAGTCATTTCTGTCTGGCGTGGAGCCGAGGTGACGTTGCTGAACGACCACCTTGGCCAACATACGTAGGCTATGAGTGGATGGATCAATTTCCTGTGGTCCATGTTCCAAACCAGAATGAAAGTTCGCAATCATTTCGAAAGCATGGGACGAAGTTCGAAGTGAGTAAATGCCACTACTATGGTTTTCACGACAACAAGCATAACAGACTTGTGTTGGTGCCCCTGTTATTTACGGAGTGTATATTTGCAAGTATGTAAAATTGGAACTGAAATTACCGCACCAATATGAAAAATTGAAGAAATGATCATTTCTAAAATATTTATGAAAAAAATCCAAAACTCAAAACACTATATGGAAACCTCTCTTTTGAAAGTTCATAGACTATGCACTTGTTTATCACCAGAGTAGAAGGCAGATGCGGGGATAAAGAATGTGTCATAACAATCCAGCTTTCACAAATTCAGACAGAAGCCGAACTTTTTAACATTGTTTTGGGCCTGGCCATCGTCAACCTGGTATTGTGACACATTCCTTTGTCACCATTTCTATGCGTTATGCACGGGGGGGGGGGTAATTGCTGATAGGTGGCGCCATCTATCGGAATAAATAACAACTATTCGTTGATTTTTAAATATTCCAGAATTGGCCAAATATTCATTCTTGATTAACAAAGAAAAGCTAACCACGTGCGCGTTTCGGGCTATTGGCCCTCATCAGCGTGGTGCTTAGCCAGGTATTTTACCAATTCTGGATTATTAAAAATCAACGAATAGTTGATATTTATTCCGATAGATGGCACTAGCCATCATCAACATTCAGTTGCACGATAAGGAAATGCCCCTTTCTTTTTTTTATATATAATTTATGCATCTTATCCCAGTACAATATCACATTTGTACTATTTTTTCACATTGTTTTGCGTTCTCACGCATTTCTGGCTTTAACTATCCATTTCATGATTTTTCAGGACGCCTGAATTACGAATATTTTGGTCGTTGAGGTATACGGGAGACTGCCTGAACCGCGCCGGGATCTGGTTATTCACGGACGGCCAATCCAATGGTGCGACTCAATTTTGGTGCTGGGGGTGAGATTTGACCGACGTCTATCTTTCCACCAGCACGTAGTTGAAGTCTGCGCCAAGGTCCGCGGCATGTTGCCGCGTTTGACCGCATCCGCTAATCTCAACTTTGGTTACCGCGCCTTGAGAACTCTGTATCTGCAAGTGGTTGTTCCAACCATTGCCTACGCCTCGGCGGTATGGTTTCCTAATCTTTCTCAACGCTCCTTAAATGTTCTAATGAGTGTTCAAAGGCCTTTCCTAGTGAGAACTTGTAGAGCTTTCAGATCAACCATCAACGCTTCTCTTATCTCCCTCTCTAGAGTTCTTCCTCTCGATCTGGAAATCGCGGCTAAAACTGAGCTTTACTTGAAAAAGTATGGATTGGTTGACGCTGAAATTCCACTCGAGCCTCCTCCCTTTCCACATCCTCTCCCTTACCCCCTATTACTCCGCTCCCAGTAATATTCCTGCTCTTTTCTTCCACGTGGAATATTATACAGATGGTTCCAAAACCAGTAATGGAGTTGGCGCCGGCGTGTACAGGTTCTCTGGTCTCGATTGTGCACCTGAAATACGTGAATATCATGTCCTGTCCCTTCATTGTTCTGTCTTTCAGGCAGAAGCCCTTGGATTGGTTAAGGCACTTGAAAACCAGAATGCCAGATCATCTAACTTTAGGATTTATCCTGGACAATCTCTCAGTCGTGAAATCTAACTAATCGTTGATTTTTAATTATTCCATAATTGACCAAATATCGTTTCTTGATTAATCAAGAAAATCTAACCGCGTTCGCGTTTCTGGCTGTTGGCCCTCGTCAGCGTGGTGCAAGCTGTACCTCAACGACCAAAAAAGCTGGTCGTTGGTGAATCTTGAAAAACCATGAAACAGGTATTTAGCCTAAAGGGCGTGAGAACGCCAATCAATGTGAAAAAAAGTACAAAAGTGATTTTGTACTTGGATCAGATGGATAAATTTTATAAAAGCATATCCTGAGCGTGCAACTAAAAGATTTTCAAGGCTTGCTCAATATATTTAGGGCAAAGATAAAGCAATTTGGAGGGCCCGGATCATAGCAGCTCTTCTCAACGATTTCTCAGTTAAATCTTTGAAATATCATATTTACCAGGCGTATTTCCTAGCTTATAGCGCATGTAAATATAACATAAAAATCTGGTGGATCTAAAACCGTTAATCTCGTTGGAAGATATTTATCTAGAAGAAAAAAGTTTCAAAGAAAAACCATGGTTTGGAGAAATGTCATTCTGGTCATATAAGGTGCTTGTAGCCGACTACAAAGGAAGATGGCCCCTCCAGACATAATGATGGTCATAAAACCTATCGACATAAATCATTACAGAAGACTGCCAGAATGACCGTCTGCCGTGGCAGTGGAAGAAGAAATACCTTGACGTAATACCATTGATAGTGACACACCAGGACTGTAATATTTAGATGATATTTGACCAAGATTCCACAATGGACAGTTGCTATCGATACTCTTCGACCTGTTTACATTTGGGAAAACCAAATGTTAACTGTAGTTAGATAATCTCAATATATAAAGCTCCAATTCAAAATTTTACTCAACTTTAATTATGATAAATAGCGCGCCATCTGTTATGAAAATTCGTAACTATTTTAGACGCGTAAGATTCTTTTTAAAATTAAACAATTTCTACTGCCCTTACTGAAATGGAAAAATTAATGGGAGGGCCTGGCTCATCAGTGGTGAACCCTCCCAGCGGTTTCGCCAGTTTAATCTACCATTTAAACTGGCGAAACCGCTAGGAGGGTTCACCACTGATGAGCAAGGCCTTCCCATTAATTTTTCCATTTCAGTAAGGGCAGTAGAAATTGTTTAATTTCAAAAAGAATCCTACGCGTCTAAAATAGTTTCGAATTTTCTACTTTATTTACTTTTCTAAATAAGCATTTGATATAATGAATGCACGATATAGTATTCAAAATGCTTCAGTATTTATTTACCCAAAATTATTAAAAATTACATTGAAACTCATTGTGTCCTCTTTCCAGTATTTTAATTTTCGCTTATTTTTCTATCATAAACCTAGCAGAACTTTGTAAATCATAAAATGCATCCATTTATTTAATTTCTTTCTTTCTTTTAAAATGGAAATTTCCAAAATACCTTTCCAAGACTTCGATGGAATCCTTGGCAGAAGCTCGTCAGATCCATGTCAGTAACTACAATAATTGATAGCTGTGGGTCACAGCTCCCATAGGGAAGGAGCTATGTAACAAAGTATTTATTATTTTATTAGCAGAGTATTATTTTTATGTTTATATATTTGCTACTCTGCACTCTTCCCTCTTTTGATTATCTTTTGTTTATCACGGATAGTTTGTTCTTGCTTTAAATAAATTGCTGTCTAATCCTGAAGTATGTCTTCCCTAATTTTCCAGAATTTTCCTAGTTATAGACAAGGAAATTTGTGCATTAAGAAAGAAACATTGGCTTGAAATAAAATGTAATACAGATAATTGATCAAAGAATCAAAGCTACACAACAAGCAAAGATTGATATTTTTATGTAAATCAGTATAATATAATGGTGAGTTTGGCCATATCTTGCTGCAACAAATCAAATGACATATTATGTTGTCCAGTAGAATATGGATCCACATTTATTGGATTGAAGCTTCCAAACCCAGAATAATGTGGTACTGAATCAAATGGTGTTTCTGCTCTTTGTATACATGCTTGATAGGGGAAAATCCGAGGAAGAGGCAGGCCAAAGTCTAAACATCATCAGGGAATCCCTTGCAGTGTACGCCGAGACTTATTCTTCTGTAAAATTCCCCCAGGAATCCCAGACAAGAAGGTGAGAACACGAGACCATAGAAACTCATCCACATAGCAATGGCCCGTTGATGTGCCAAGGTATCAAACGAGGCCCAGTTTTCATAGGTGATGGCAAGGCTTGCCCTGATGCATGCAATTTGAGGAATGTGGCGTTCAAGAACAAAGGTGGAATTGTGTCGATTATTTTAGAGTCTACAAATTTGGTTGCAGTGATCATCTGACCCCAACACGAAGCAAGATCTATCACTAAGCAGCACTGATCGCCATTCAGTGGCATTCCAAAATGAATGGGCTTAGCATCACTGTGAACAAAAACACCCGGGTTGAGGTGTTAATGGCAGGAGACGAAAAGGGCGCTGAGATCTCATGATTTCACAAAGTTTTGTAATGGTTCTTGAATATACTGAAGCCTCAACAACATACTGTGTGGTGGACTGGCCACTGAGAAAGGCGCGCGATCTTCTCTACTGTCATCTCTCTAGTGAGTCTCGAACAGTTTTGCTGTGATTGGGTACCATTTTGTTTCTACTGCACTCAATACAAATTGATGGTGAACTCAGAATGAGTGACGTGACGTGTCATATGGAAATTTAAGCGCCCTGCCATTTTCAGACAAATTATGATTTACTTTCTAAACTCCTTCAACTGGGAATACTGTTTTATTATACGTTTATGTAGCATTCTTGTTACTCCGTACTTTTTATAAACGAACTACGTTCTACTTGTTTTAATAGATAATGCTTCTGCGCTGCTTCCCAATGTTCAGCCATGCGCATTCACATCAAACTGGGATCATTCACATATTTGACATTATATTTTACCTATTTGCATGGTTTAGCGTTTGTTGCACACTTCCCTCTTGGTGCACAAATTTCATTGTTCATAAATGTATATTATATATTACAAAGAGGGCAAGGTGTTCTCTCTTCAGAGCAGGTTTTTATTTTTAGCAAATACTCCTTATTTTTGCTTTCTAGTTTATTAATGTGTCCTTCCATTTCTTTCTCATATGACCAAATATTTTTGAAAGCCTCGCAAAAAAAAAGAACATAAAAATAATAATAAATATTCTTTTGTCCACGCAAAATCTTTAGTTTCCAATTCGTTGCTTGACTAATATAACTGAAAATGGTCAGGGGATTTAATGTGGTCTAATCATGCCTGAGCATTTCATAAATTGATTCTTTATTATGCCTCTCTTTCTTGTGTTTAATTGGTCTCGCACCTTCTCTATCAACCCGATGTTTGGCCAAGTTTGTTTTTCCTAATCGCGCCAAAAATAAATCCGCGTAGTCTCCCAAAACTTATTTCAACTCCTTCTGTTCTCCTCTTATCCTGTTTTTATTTTCTTCTGGGCTCATATTGTTGTTTTTCCTCTGAGAGTTTGGCTTTGGTATAAAATTTGGATTGTAAGGTCATCTAGGGACAAATACCTGGGGCTTGGAATAGTTTTGGTAGTGTCTTGTGGTAACCGGAGAAGTCCTTTGCTTTCCTTGTTGACGAGGTAGAGCATAGCATGGCTTATTATCTAGAAGTTTAGTTTTCCACACAAATGTTCCCGATATTTTTTATCAAATGAGTCCATATTCTTGTAGATGTTAAGAAGTACATTGCTAGTTTTAGGGGGACTTAGGTAAAGGGAAAAATAAAACTTCTTTTTGAATCCTTCAAATTAAAAATTTTATTCTTGCTTCTTCTACCACACATTTTTGAGGGCTAATCTTGTTACACAACACAAGGATACCTTATGCAAATACAATTTATGGTTCATTCCAGTGTTGCATCCTATTAAGCTTCATTTTTAATTCTTCTTTATTCGTATCTAATGCAAAATCCTGGATTAGTCGGAACTTCATAATTTCCCAGCTGGTGAAGTTGGAATTATGAAGGCTCAACCAAGTCTTGGTTCTTCCCATCATATTCATGGCGGTATAACAGGCAATTATGTAGTTCTCCCAGTGGTAGAGAAATCCAATCTTTTCGAGAGATGCATTCCATTGGCGAGGTTTATTTGCACCATCATACTTAGGGATATCTATGTTGGGGTTTAGGAACCTGGGACATCTCTTTCATCTCCAACAATTGTCACATCGGGTTTGGCAGGTTTATATTTTTTTCACTCAAGTTGACTGCCTTTCTGGAACGACCTTCAAGCATTGTGTAAAAATTAAAAAGTGAATACTAAAGCAGTTGCCTCTCTCGAAATATTCAATGTTATTCTTTCCCTTCAATCACATTCACAAAGAGATATAAAAGTTAAATATAATTAATTCATCAGAATACGATATATATGGACACAGTACATAATATATATGCTAAAATAAATTGATTTTTAAAAATAACTTTTCAATGATAGAAATTTCATAATGAATAAATAGTGAGAGAGAGACGCATCAAACCTTATGCAGCAATATACATAAAAATATTAAAATTAAAATATCTAATAAAAATATATATAAGGTTTAGTAAGGATTAAAAAAAAGGTTTGTACAAAAAAATAAACAAAAATGACTAGGTCTATGAAAAGCAACACCAATCACGCCCCACTTACCTTAATTCAGCCATCACATCATGCGTCCAGGATTGAGAAAGGGCGGCCTGCGCTCTCCGCTGTTTTATCAACTTTTCTTGTTTTTTGTGTGTGTGTGTGCTTCCCAAAATCTCTACAATCCAAAAATATTCTCCCTATGGTTTAAAAGAAATCCAAATAATCCCGCTCACTTGCCCCAGTGTTGCCCAACTCACTCCCAAAGCTATCATTACCCTTTATGTTAAGTAAAAAAAAATATTTATATATGTTATGAATAAATTTGTTGTTGTTGTTAGATAAGGCTTGATAAGACAAAGGATCGATAAGATAAAGGGTTGAGGTGCAGTCGTGATAAAAAAAAGATAATTATTTACCGTCAAGTAGCTTTTATTTTCAATTACTTGAGGAAATATTACACATTAGTTAGTTTCACATTATATAGAATTTATAAAGTTAATTCCCTATATTAGTGATTTAAAAGGATAAATATTTTAACTACGCATATTTACAACAAAAACTGAAAGTATTTTAAAAAACGATGATAACAAAGTAATATTATCAATGAATGAAATAAAATATATATATTTTAAAATATAGAAATATTTGAGTTTTTAGATTATATAATATATATGTTGTATTTAGGGTGTTATTTTATTCAAAATTATATTTCATCGATTCAAATACTCTGTTTAAATCGACCGCCAGAGGTCACGCTTTCTCTATAAATACCTATTGTTGTTGTTCCCCAATGGACGGCTCAAAACATTTGTACATTATGTAAATAACTTTTCATTTTTTTTATTCTTACGCCTTAAGCCAGGCAATACTTTTATCTAATTATGTTTTTATGTTTCTTAGCTCAATTAAAGCAATTTCTAATCTTTACTATTTTTATTATTTTACTTATCAAGAATTTAACCACGACTGTATCACCGATACCATTTAGTACTTAATAACCAGCAAATAACTGCATTACTATAATCCTCAACACGATCCAAAATACAGCAGAAAATCTATCTTTTTTATATTATATAATATATATATTAAAAATAAAAAAGGCATATCCTGACCAAGAGCACATTTGCTTGTCAGAAGGCAGAGCGCCATCTGGTGGAACAGAAATCAACTATTCATTGATTTAACCTGTTCCCTGATATTTGGCCAACCCAATTTCTTGATAAATCAAGAAAAGCCATCCACGAACGCGTTTCGCGCTGTTGGCGCTCGTCAGCGTGGAGTAGGCTGTACCACTGCGACGAAAAAGATTTTTGGTCCCAGTATATTGTTACATCAATTTTAATGCGCCTTACATTTATTCAAAATATTCTATGATATTTAATATTTATTTGAAACAATATTTAGATTATCATCATTCCTTTTTATAGTTTCATTCCTTTTGTAATATTTATTGTACATATATCTTGATTGGTTATTGGAGCGGGAGAGGACCTAGAGGGAGATGGCGATCACGACCTACGAGGAAGACCACGAATAAATAAACACAATAACTTTGAAAGGTAATTTATTTTATTTACTTTTACTTTTATTTATTTGCTTTGAATATGGAAACCCGCTCGGGAAACGTGTATAACACCAAGAAGGAAGAAACCAAGGTCAACGACCCTGCAAAGCTGCAACTTGGTGCAACAATTTGTAGAGATGCTGGTTTCGGACCAGTTGCTTTGAAATATAATATAAATATAATATATAAAAATAATATGTTAAAATAGAAATTCCGAAATATGACGGGGCAGAAGACCCTCGCCCATGGATAGAATCCCTCGAAGAGATTGGTTTCCTCTACCATTGGGCAGACTACATAATTGCCCGTTATGCCGCCATTAACATGACGGAAAGCGCTAAAACCTGGTTGAATTTGCGCAAAGCTAGTTTCACGAGTTGGGAAAATATTAAAATCCGCCTCATTCAGGATTTTTCTCTGGACGCGAATAAAGAAGAATTAAGAATGAAGCGTAGCAGAATGCAACACTGGAATTAACCAGCAATCAGGTTCGCGGAAGACATAAGTGTTGTGCAACAAGGTTGACCCCGCAATGGAAGAAGAAACGAAAATCGAACATGTTATTGGAGGACTGAAAAAAGAGTACTCATTCGCGCTCTATCTAAACCCTCCTAAAACGACCGATGAACTTCTTGTCGTGTGAAAAATAAATGGATTCTTTTGAGAAAAAGTATCGGGAACGTGGGGAGAAATCCAGATGCCTATATAACGGTCCACGCTATTCTAGACCCCAACAACAATCCAGGAACGTGCCGCCGACTGCCACGTGAAACTAGCAGACCACTTCCAGGCCCCAGGTCCCTGCTTCCAAATATTACAAGAACGACTCCCCTCCTACATCCAGGCAGTATCGTAATAACTTGCCCCAGCCCTCTACCCCTAGACGTCCTTATAATCCAAACTTTGTGCCGAAACCAAACCTTCAGAAAAACACCTACAATAAAAGCCAAGAAGCGAACAAAAATTGGACGGAAGATGGAAGACCAATCTGCTTCAAGTGTAACAAGCCTGGGCACGTGGCCATTATTGTAGGGTCAAGTTTATAAGAATTTTAGAAGAGGATCCAACAGCTACCCAAGAGAAGGTCTAAGAGAAATTTCATATGAATGAAATATCAGAGAAATCAGGACCTCGGCTTTATGCTGATGTATGTCATAACACACAGACAAATATTCCTACTCGGAATAGATATTCCGTGTTGGAAGATTTAAACTAAGCGTCGCGCCTGGATCAAGAAGTTTGACCTTAAATACAAATTAAAAATTAATGTGGACAAGATAGGGACTTTTGAAGCTTTGGTTGATACAGGTGCTGACCTCTCAGTGATCGACCTCAGAACGGCCCTCGATACAGGCCATGGTATAAGTAAACTCGCAAAAATTTGTGCAGGACCCGATGAAAAAAAATAGACATGGTAGGAAGTATATTTTTAAATATAAAAATTGATTACAAAGCATTATCACGCAAATTTGTGATATTGAAAACGCATTTACGGACATTAATTCTTGGGAAAGATTTCCTTAAGAAAATGAACTCGAAAATAGATTGTAAGCAAGAAACTATAAAATAACGAATAATCAAGACGAAAGCAATTTTGAAATGTTGAAAATAAAGAGTGCTAAGGATTCCATTGTACTGGAATATTCCATTAAATTGATCAAGGCATTAGTAAAAACAGAGGATGGGGAATATATTATCGAGGAGAGCAGCAAAATGTTTCAAACAAATGGACTTCGTCTAGCAAGAAGCTTGATCAATGCTATAAATAGGGAAACACATATCTGGATAACTAATCTGTATCCTCGACCGTTTAAAATAATGAAAAACCAAACATTGGTTTCTGGAAGTAATCCAGCGAAAATAAAAGTGAATCGAGAAAGAGAGGTAGAAGAGAACGAATAACCTAGATTCCATATAAACGAAAATCTTTCACCAAAGGAACAGAAGGAGTTAAAACAAGTTTTAGAAAGGTATGGAGATCTGTTTTCGTCGAGATTAGGGAGAACCAATTTGGCAAAACATGGTATAGACACAGAAGACGCGAAGCCAATTTAACACAAGCCTTACAGGGTAATTGCTAAAGAACGAGATATTATAAAAGAGCAAATTGACGAGATGCTTACAGAAGGCATAATTAGGCCATCTTCTAGTCCCTGGTCTTTTCCAGTAATATTGGTCAAGAAGCGAGATTGTAAATACAGATTTCGTGTGGACTACAGAAAACTGAATAATGTGACAGTAAAAGATGTCTATCGATCCCTAGAATAGACGAAGTTATGGAAACTCTCCAAGGATATACAAACTAAACAAAATTGTACATTCAATTTAATATATATATTTTTTACTTTAATATAAAAACCATTGATTCGGAACATATTTTTAAAAATAAAATAAGGGTGGGGTTAAAAATTTTGAATTTAAAAATATTTATTCGAGCAATTCACTGTTTTCTTACAAAATGGCATAAATATTTAATGATTTTTTTTATATCATCATTTCGGCTGGTGTTTACAATGAGAGATAATGCTTACATAAATAAACGAAAGCCGTATTTTCTTAGTTTAGTCATTCATATGAGAGAAAGAAATGAGAATTTATAATGTATTATAAAAAATCAACCTATTTAAGTGCTAATACCAAAAATAAAGAGTAAGCAATATTATACACAATATACTTCACCATACTACAAAATAATATATTTGTGTCACTCAAATTCATATTGAGATAAAAATATACACCTTTTTAAAAAGTAGTTTATATACATTCCGAATAAGTATGACAATTAAAACACAATTTTTTTTACATTGTTTACATAATTTTGACCGAACCAAAAAATGAAACAAAAAGATTAAATTTGATTTTATATAGTTTGAAAGCAAATACATACAAAATTTTAAACGAGATTTAACAGCCATTTAATATTTAAGCGGATTGAACAATTCATATTATTATATATTTGTATCAATCACTTACATTTCACATGATTCTTTTCACAGATTAGAAATAAAAAAGAAAATATATTAAACAAAAATTACAAAAAGGGTTATTTAATTTTTTATATATGGGCAGGGAACTAGACAGAATACCAGGTCCAGGAATCTGGGTTACATTAAGGTAGAGAAAGACCTTTCATTGAGACACCTTCCATGACAGCACAACTTTTTGGTCACTGGGATAATTGTTACTGTCTAATATACAAGTTTATTTATTTATTTCAATTTAAAGCGCTTTGTCCCTCTAGGGACACTTGCAGTGTCATACATGTATGACAATTGTCTTATACATATATATAACAATAATTGTAGGCCGTAAAGAATAGCCATATGATATTAACAAGGAGAAAGAGAGAGAGAAAAAAACGAGAACAGAGAACTTTGTACAAAAGAAAGGAATGTCTGGCAAGATATCTACAATTAACATAATAAATTATCAGTTTCCTAAAAGATATTTGTTGCTATATAATTTGAAATATATCTACAAAAGGTATTAAATTTAATATACATTTCTTTACTGGAAATGAAAATACTTGGATCTGTTACTATTAAATTATTGTCGATTCTATAGTCTTGAAAAACAGGACAATCTAGTAAAAAATGTATTGAGGTTTGTTCCTCATGTCCACAAAAATAACTCGAGTCTTGCACTGCTTTAATTATTTTTAAAAAGCTTCTGAAATTTCCATGATTAGAAATGAATTAAGAATTATGAAAGTTTGGCTGGAAATATTTTGCTATGTTGTTAGGGAAGAAGCTTTGAAAAGTTTCATTTGTGTTGTTCTTTAAAGTAGCCATTTTAAATTCAATAAAATCCGTTATTATGCTTGGGATGTCTAAATTGTATTTTTGTTTTTCTTTTAAAGTTAATTTATTTAATTCGTATTTCATATCTTTGGATTCAATAAAATCGTTAAGCAAAGATATCTTGGCTATGCTATGTATACAATTATAACTCATCGTTTTATATGATTGCGTGCACCATAATAGCATTTGGTATTGAAATGGATTTAATTTATTTATATTTTTATCACAATTACGAATTTATACCATATCTCAGATCCATAAGAAAGCATTGACCTAAATATTGTTTTGTATAATGTAAGTCTCTTCTGGGTACTCAGACCCCAAGCTTTTCCTCAAATTGACAGTAGCAGATTTTTGAATCTAAACTGTCTAATATACAAGTTGGTATGTCACATGACAAAGTTAGGTTGTGAGCGGCCATTAATCTGAAAGGGGTAATCAGTCTCCAGACCTACCGTAAAGTTATTAGAACCTAATTACATATTGTACTCTTGAATATACACTCATGGACAAAACTTTGTTGTCGCCGGTCATCTATTTTTTTTTAAGTAGACAGAGGCAATTTTGTTCACACTTGGTTATCTCATGTGTCTTCAATAATGGTCACTGTATCAAATATCTTTCAGAATTATTGTCTGAATTCTGATATACATGCTTAAGTTGTTGTCCATGAGTGTATACAGTTGAAATCTAAAATACATCAAACTTCAGGAATACATATGCAAACAGAAAAAATGTTCTATGAACATATTTATTGTTTTTGAATATTTAATGTGATAGTGCCTTTCAAAAAGGAATTATTTTTGTAACATTACACATTATAAAAGTATAAAATTGAATAAACATTAAAGTCGTATAGAGAATTTTCATTGTTAAAAAAATCATTCACATTTAAAAATAAAACTGATACATGATAGGCACAATTTGGATTATCTATATATATAAAATTGAATGTCTGTGTGTGTGTCTGTCTGTGTGTCCTCTATGGATTCAAAAACCATACATCCAATCGCCGTGAAAATTTGGGAGCTTATTAGGCGTATCCCCGGAAAGGTTTACGAAAAATAATTTCTTGAATATCTTGAATATCCTTAGAGTTATTTGCAGATTTGTAGCTTTAACTCGCAAGCAGCGCCATCTTGTAACGGAGATCTGCCCCTCCCCCCCCCCCCTGCCCTCCCCTGCCCCATCCGGCCGCCGGCCAGTTGGTTGGACAGTCCAAGTTCACACCGACCAATCAGAGGGATCAAGAGCCCCCCCCCGTCCGGCCGCCGGCCAATCAGAGTGATCAAGAGGTCCTGGCGCGCGGGGGGCGGGTGACCTCCGGGAACTACGTCCATCTTCCATAAACGACCATGATTTTATTAAACTTATCGAGTATTTTTCAAGGGACCGGGAAAATATGTTCACTAGATAAAACGCTGATTTTGTAATGTAGAAAATTAGGAAAGACAAAATTCAGGATGACACGGCACACAGGGACCGGGAAAAAATGTTCACTTTATCGAGAGATTCAAATATACGAGTTTCAAATTATCAAAATATATCTTTTATTTTTATAAGTTTATAGAGAATTGTTTTAACAAATGTTCGTTAGAAAAACCTTTACTCGGGTAAAACCTCGGGCGAAGCCGGGAACGTCCGCTAGTCTATATATATAAAATTGAATGTGTGTGTGTGTGTGTGTCTGTGTGTCCTCTATGGATTCAAAAACCATACATCCAATCGCCGTGAAATTTTGGGATATTATTAGGCGTATCCCCGGAAAGGTTTACGAAAAATAATATCTTGAATATCATTAGAGATATTTGCAGATTTGTAGCTTTAACTCGCAAGCAGCGCCATCTTGCAACGGAGATCTTCCCCTCCCCCCCCCCCCCCCCCCCCTCCTCCCCCGTCCGGCCGGCCGGCCAGTTGGTTGGACAGTCCAAGTTCCCGCCGACCAACCGAGGGATCAAGAGCCCCCCCCCCTGTCCGGCCGCCGGCCAATCAGAGTGATCAAGAGGTCCTGGCACGCGGGGGGCGGGTGACCTCCGGGAACTACGTCCATCTTCCATAAACGACCATGATTTTATTCAACTTATCGAGTATTTTTCAAGGGACCGGGAAAATATGTTCACTAGATAAAACGATGATTTTGTAATGTAGAAAATTAGGAAAGACAAAATTCAGGATGACACGGCACACAGGGACCGGGAAAAAATAATCACTTTATCGAGAGATTCACGACCATGATTTTATTCAACTTATCGAGTATTTTTCAAGGGACCGGGAAAATATGTTCACTAGATAAAATGATGATTTTGTAATGTAGAAAATTATGAAAGACAAAATTCAGGATGACACAGCACACAGGGACCGGGAAAAAAATGTTCACTTTATCGAGAGATTCAAATTTACGAGTTTCAAATTATCAAATATATCTTTCTTTTTTATAATTTCATAGAGAATTGTTTTAACAAATGTTCGTTAGACAAACCTTTACTCGGGTAAAACCTCGGGCGAAGCCGGGTACGTCCACTAGTAGATTATAAACACAAGGTAATAAGACCAAATAAATAAACCATTTGGATTTGGTCTTATTACCTTGTGTTTAAAACTGATACAGTATAACCTTGTTAATTCAAAACCCTATAATTTGACACTTGCGATAATTCAACCATGTTTTCATGTCCTGACTTCCAGTCTATCAAATAACAAACGTTAATTCAACACTATCAATAATTTGACCGATTAAAAAAAATCTAATTTTGTAATATTAGATAATGCTTGCTCTCTCTTAAATACAAATTTGTTGCTGAAAATACAATACTTCGGCATGGTGGACACAGTGGCCATGCGCACAGTGCTTAAAAGTCTTAAAATGTGTCACAAAATCAGCGGCCATTTCTTTTGGAGCTAAGTCGGCCTGCCACTGAGTAGTGCTCTCACTCTTAATGACAAAGACAGACACATTCTACTTCACCCAGTCATGATGGTTGTCAAACAGACACCATCTAAAGTCACAACTTGATACCCTAATATGATTGAGTGGAGATAAGAAAAAAGGCAAAATCAGCACCAACACTGGATGATTTAGGCCCAACATTAGTGGCGACAAAATTACTGATGTATACAAATTTCTTGGAGCCTTTACCTTTTAGTCTTTTCTTCATCTGCTAAATTTATTAGATTTTTCTTCCCCTTGCATTTATTCACTCATATTAAAATAATTTTTTTCATTTTTCCTTTATTTACAAATGTTTTTTAATGCAATTTTATCCATTACCTAAAGGTAATCATTAAACATATTCTGAAAAAAAAAATTCTGATAAACACAAGGTAATAAGACCAAATCCAAATAAATAAATAGTGTGTGATGTTCCTGTAACAGCGTTGTTACCGAAACGTCACACACTATTTATTTATTTATTTGGATTTGGTCTTATTACCTTGTGTTTATAATCTATAATCCAAATTGTGCCTTATCAAATTCTGGAAAAAGAAATTTCAAAGTAAAAGTTATTCTTTTGTCTGATGATGGTGACAACGCTGTTGCCGAAACGTCACACACTAATAAAATATTTGGATTAGGTCTTATTTACTTGTGTGAATCATCATTCTTCTTGAATTGTCGTCTGTAATTCCAGCGGGAGAGAATTTAGATTATGTGTGGGCAGGTGTTCATCAGTCAATGCTCTCCCAAGATCACCAATAAAATTACTCCTTTCTTTTTTATCCTTTTTATCAATCCGATTACCGATTTTCTTTTTTTTTTTTTGGGGAACAAAGGAGACTAAAGTGGTTGTTCCAGAGAATCCAAAAATAGATGTTCCTGATTCTCTATTAGGGTGCAGTTGAAATTGTTGTGGAATCTGAGGTTTGTGTTCTTTCTCATTGTTCCTAAATATGTAAGGCCATGTTTTTTAAACTTATCAACTAATTCTAGTGAAGTGAATCAGTTGTCTGCTGTAATATTTCTATTACTCTTCCAAAGTGGTCGACTAATCTCTAAAACTTGTATATATGTTGGGCTGGCAGGGATAGTTCTCTCTGTTGACTTGATTGATAATTCTACCTATCCAAAGAAAGAAGTGTTATTTTATAAATGGAAGCTAAAAAATATCTGAAGATAGAGACTCAAGTATGAGCCACAAGCTAACACTGGCAGGAATAATTCTCACACTTCTGGACAGGCTGGGCGGAATCCGCCCCCCCATGCAAATTTAACCCCCCTCCCAAAACTGATATTTATAAATGATGGATGGAAAATGTTTGTATCACTGTAAAATTAGAATACATGAAAGCTGGCAGTTCTCAGTAAACAAAAATATATATTTTTCCTATATTAAGTTTGTAAAACGACATTTGAAAATTATATCGCAAGTGTTTCTTTTCAACGAAAAATCAAAATAGTATTTTTTAAGGAGAAATAACGATTATTTATAACCTTAAGAATGAGGTATGATTTTTATTTTTCGTTGAAAAGAAACACTTGCGATATAATTTTCAAATGTTGTTTTACAATCACAAGTCGCATTATATTATATTGTATTATATTAAGTTTATGCATGGGTGGAATCAATCCAACCCGTCCAGTTAAAGGTTAAGTATGGCTGAATTCAATGTCAAAATAATATGTCATAATTTTAAGGCCATCCACATAGTGACCCAGTTTTTGGTATCTTCATAAGAATAAAAACTTGGACATGTCAGAAAGGAGGTAAAATATTCCTGTGAGACAGCTGCTAATGTGTCCTTGACCGCTCAACCTCCTTAACAAGAATTAATGATTCCGTGCATTGATAAGTATTCCGATAGATGGCACTCTGCCATCAACACCATTTTGTTGCAAGATCAGGAGCAACCCTTTCATCTGTCATCCACAGTGACACCGAGATGTTGCAGTCGCTATAGCAATCTCATCTGAGATTTTCATCATTGTTATAATCACATGGTTAAAACAATTGAGACTTGAAATTTGTGGGAGCTTAGAATTTCTATTTTGCTGTTATTCCACTCTACATATGGATGTTATACAGATCAGAAACATAGATTCTGACAATCAGAGGCAGATTTAAACCTGGAGATTTCAAATGTAGTATTGAAGGTCGACCTTTCCTAGATATTTTTGATTATTTTGTATGCAAAGTAAACACCTCAGGTTAATTGTTTGCATTGTCTTTTTAATGAGCTTTATTCTTCCTGATTTTCAAAATAATCAGTGCTTTTAGAACCCATAGCAATATGAAATCTCATAATTTGAGCTTTGTAATATCATCCTAGGGTTGGGCGGGTTTCCTCTATTGACTGACCTCTAATCTGTCAAAACTGGATAAATGACCTTGGCTGGGGGGGGGGGGACTCTTTACAACAATCTTGTTGCTGTCAAACCTTGTAATAACAACATTGCTTAGAAATTTTGTAATAACCATGGTTAAAAAACAATCAAGACTTAAAACTTGAGACTCTTCAGAATTATGATTTTATAATGAGATTATGGTTATAAAGAAGACTGTTATGATGAGTTCCACTGTATGTATTTTCCTAACATGACCTCTAATTCCAAACCTGAATGGAATTAAAAAAAAAAAAATTGACTTTTGTGAATGTCTCATTGGATTTTCCTCTATCATAGATACCTCAATCATTAAAATTCATTAAGTAATTTTGGAGGATATTTATAGACAGGAAAAATCCCCAATCTACTAAATATTTTCTAGCTCTGAGGTCCTGCATCTCTCTCTCTCTGGATGAAACTTCAGAATTTGAATAGTTCTTGTCACAGCTACAGAGAGAGTAGCCCTCTCATTAGACACTTCAATTGTTGTGAAATATGTTAAGTAACCACGATGAAATTCTCCAGACAGGAAAATTCTATTCATTTTATAGAGATCCCTGCTATATAGAAGTTGGCTGAGTCATGTTGTGGATCAGAACTCTCAACAATGGAAATTTATCCCAAGGAAGTAACAATGGAGAAGACCACTACATGGAGACTAACTTACAACTAGACAAGAATGGAAGAATATAAAATGTGGAGATCATCAACTACCCAAGGCCAAGTGCAGACTGGAAGAATCTCTACCTGGCATCCTGCCATCTTGGCTATCCCCATATTAAAAAGTAACAAAAGAGACATTCAAATGAGAGAGACCCCTTTTTACCTCTTCCCATCAAAAACATATTTTCTTAGTGTTACCCTGTGAATACTTATATGGTTCTGTGTAACTTCACCAGTAAACATGTGACTCTCCAATCCACACCCCACTGATGCCCAGCTCTGTGCCGCAGGTGGCGATGTTAAGGAGTGATGGGAAGGCTAGCCTACCACCTGTCTGCCCTGGGCCGGCGGTACTTCACCCTGCTGGTTAAGGCCTGTCTCTTCCTCTTCCTCCTCTCCTTCCTCTGGCTCCAGATCCGCATCGCCAGCTTCAAGTCCCCGGAGCTGGACTCCTCTTCCCAGGCCAAAGATGACTTCTTCTTTGCCAAAATGAACCTGAGTGCCATCAATCCCAACGGCAGTCGGAGCCTGCCATCCTCCCTGCCCCAGCTCCGACATCTAGTCCAGGAGGCCAACAGTCGCCAGCGGGTCCTCAACGAGGAGCTGTTCCCTCCCCTTGCACCCGACGACACTGTCATTGTCGTCCAGGTCCATAAGAGGGTTCATTACCTGTACGCCCTCATTGAGTCCCTGCGACAGGCACAGAACATTGAAAACACCCTCCTCATCTTCAGCCATGATCTCTACAACTCCGACATCAATGCCCTGGTGGAAACCATTGATTTTTGTAAGGTAGGAAGGACTAAACAATTGTACATTTGTTGGTCTCATGGTTGTTGAAGTGAGGGCAGGACTGACCTAGTCCCATGTACACTCAGAGACTGGATAAAAAGCAGCAACAAAAATAGCCTCAATCGATGAAAGTTTGGATCTTATGCAAATTTGTGAAATTAAGATATTTTAAATAAAGTAGAACCAACTTGTCTCTAAAGAACGCCTAATTGCATGGTTAAAGTCTTCTTCTTTCTTATCTCCACTCAATCATATTAGGGTATCAAGCTTGTAAAGCTTGAGACTTTTGATGGTGTTTGCTGGGGAAGAGTAGAGCTCATCAATGGATTAGTCAATAATGTGTTTTGGGGTTGCATGGTTAAAGTGAGAGAAGCTAATTGATTAAAAAAAGATAATTTTGGTGATGTGAAAACTGTCTTTTATTTAGAGGTGTCTGTTAGCTGGAGTGTCTACTCATAAAGGTTCTACCGTATGCACAGGTTTATAGGTTTTCCTGATAATTAGGACTTGAAGAGAGTTGCCACCACAACTTTCCTACTTAACCTACAGTTAGAAGCTCGAGGAGCATGGACTCATGGAATTTGTGTAATCTTTGTGTGTGTACATAGATAAGAAATAACAATTCACAGTAGAAGCTGTTTCTTAATGTATATTTTGTTTTAATCAGCCCTCTTTCAGCTTCTCACACATAGGAAATGTAGTCCTCACTATGTGCAAATCAAGGGAGTGAATATATGAATAGTGGTCTCTCAAGGCCAGACAAAATGCTCTCTGTATTAGACCCAAGGTCAGTGCAGAGCTGGCAAGCTGCCTCTAGGGGACAGGATTAAACAAATGGCCTCCTTATTGTGTGGAGGATAAACTGGTGGAATATAATATGCTATCTTTAAGCAAGCCCTCTCACTTTTTTTTATTTCACTGCTCAAGGTAACAAGACCAAATTAATGAAATGTTGGTATTATCAACCATTTCATTAATTTGGATTTAGTAATGTTACCTTATGTTTCGAATCTATAATCGAAATTGTACCTTATTGATTTCACACTGCTGATAGAATAAAAAAATAATTGTAAAAATAAAGCTGTAGAAATGTTAGTTATCTAGATGCAGCTTCCTTGTCTTAAAACCCCGGCATTTATTCTATCCTCCACCAATCTGTCTCATATTTAAAGTGAAATCAAATAGCATAGTTGGTTCAAGACCCACATCAGAAATTTTGTCTTATTGCTATTTGTCAAACCAAGATTATATTTGGGAAACCTTAAATCCAGTAGGTGATAAATCAAATGAGGTTATTTACAGCAAATGGTTGATAACTCCAGCTCTGTAAGCAATGCTCTTACATCACATAAAATTTCCTTATTTGGTCTTTTACCCTTAAGTGTTTAAAAATGTAAATCCAAATTATGTATGCATTTTCATTTTCTCCCTTTTCTCTTTGTAATTAATGGCACAGAATCAAGGCTCCAGCAGTCAATATGAATGTATTATAAGAGGTTTAGTTCTCTAAATAATGATAAAAAACCTGCCTTCTTATCTTCATTCAATCATATTAGGGTATCAAGCTTGTAGAGACTTTTGATGGTGTAGAGCTCATTAATGGTTGAGCCAATGCAGTCAATAATGGGGTTAATAAAGAACTAATATATTTGGATGCTTAAATATTGAGTTCCCTCTCTCCTGCCTTTTGATTAGATTTTTAGTGATGTAGTTCCCAGCCCTTGAATGGCAATAGGGCCATGGAGCTGACACAATTTGTGGTTGTAGATGGAATCACCTGTAAAATCCAAATAGGTAAATCTGAAATAACAGCATTGTTAGCATCATGGGGGAGTTCTGGTTTGATGATGATAGAGTGATATCCTGGTATATTTACATACATATTAAATTTACAGAGTGTGTTGTTACTCATAGTTGGATACCAAACACATGTATTTTTGACCAAAATTGAACTTCACTAGCTCTCTGTTCGGCAGGTGATGCAAATATTTTACCCCAACTCCATCCAGCTTCACCCAAATGAATTCCCAGGGGAGGATCCCAATGACTGTCCTCGAGACATCAACAAGATTGAGTGAGTTATTTGAACCACTTTGATTCACCACACCCTCCTTGTAAACTTCCAAGAATATTGTCACGTAGATAATAAATTAAACAGTCAATGTTGAAATCACATATAGTTTTATTCTTAGTAAAGTTACAAAGAAAACAAACAAACAGCCCGCACAGGCGTGGTTGGAATAAAAATTATGTGTTAAAAATATTTAACAAATATTGATTAATATAATAACATAATATTGATATGTTTAATAAGTGAAATTATTAATGAAAATATTTACACAAGAGTAAATACCACATTATTGTATAGACAAACTGGCAAAAAAATCAGTCATTTATACATCCAAATGTGACATATTAATGCCATATCCAATCATTCACTTCTTTTTGCCTCCTCTACCTCCTTGAAGATACAGTAGAACCTCTCTGTAAAGGTCACCTAGTTGCAGAGACAGTGTCCTCAAGAAAGAGGTGTCCTCTTACTGGAAAAATGTTTTTTTTTTATATGTTGAAACAAAAAATATATATATATATTCAGGAGTATATACTATTTATTTATTATTATGAAATATTCTTGTTTAACACTTAGTGAACTGCTAAAGTAAACTAGTTAAAAATACCATTAAACATTTGTATTTTCTCAAGCATTTTTTGACTTCAGCTTCATGGTTGTATCTTCACAATCATCTTGCAGCCCATCATGTTACTCCTTAATCAATAGGTCAATAAGAAGATCCAAATTATATTATATATTTACAGTGAGAAATCTCTCAAGTTTTTGATATAATCCAAATAACAGCAATTGTAACACTGTACAAGCAGTAATCAGCAATTATTTTACATCTGGATTGCTAAACCATTCCCACACATTGTCTTTCTATTGAGAATTTTCCATTGCCTTTTTGTGCTGTTTTAATATTTTTGGAATATTCAAACACCTGATTTTTTCATATCTTTTAAAATGTTGGAAATTTGGTCATGCGCATCTTACCAACAGACAGTTCATTCGCTATCTGTTCAAATCTTCACATTTTTTCTAAGTTCGAGCAATTTTAAATTAATCATGGAAATCAAGGTATTTTTAGGTTTTATAAGAAGAAATTCAAATTAAAATGAGTTATTAATTTTTATGTTATTATTAAAAGAATAAAAGTCATTTTTTATTTATGTAAAAAATGTATGCTTAAGTGTTTTTTAACTTCTTAATTGACTTTGATTTTCACTTTAGAAAATTTTGAATGTTTTTTAGGAGTGTCCTCTAATGGGGGTTCTAGTGTATCATATAAAACAATCTCTCTCAATGTTATCTTGTGATATTTTTGTTTATTTCTTAAGATTCAGTATATTTTGCCTGCTCTCTTATTATTAATTTTTTTTTTCCTTTATTATCCCATTGTATACAAGGTCATGGAGACAAAAATAATTCATAGATCAAATTCACGACACTCTCTTATTACTAAAATTGACAAAGCTGCTTGGAAATCTACTCTAGCGACACCTTCTAATGTTACATTCAAGTGTATTGTTGGAATGTAAGATTGTAGAACCGGAGGAGAGAAATAAATACACTCTGGATAATACATCAGAACTGCACAATATTGGCTGGGATCAGAACTGTGTGAACTTGGATACTGGACATAGTGAAACCTTGAAGCATCTTGCAAGAAGAGTGTCTTGCTGTGTTCACAGAGCGGCTAAACTAGGCTGCAACAACGCGGCCCATCCAGATCTCTATGGCCACTACCGTGAGGCCAGCTTCACCCAGACCAAGCACCATTGGTGGTGGAAGGTAGGTAACCTACATTGCTAGCTGTTTCTATCAAGTGGTTTCTCACAGAGTTACACAGTCACTGAGAGGCATGTGGTAACGCTGCTGCGATTTACCCATTTAAACTTGTTACCTCTTGGCTTTCATCTGTACTATTCAAATTCTTTCTCTCTAATGGCTGTTTAATGGTGACAGAAGATTTAAGGCAGAACATGGGATCTTTCTTTTAAAGGGAGTGAGATTCATAAAAAATGGAAATTTGCATGTGACAAACTTTGAGAATTATCAGACCGTCCATTGACCATATAACTGGCTGGAAACACCTTGAGGTAGACCAAGGAAAGTCTAGTTTTATAATTGGAAGAATGAAAGGAGAGGTGTGTAGAAAAAGGTGAAATGGCATTCCATGATGACTTACCTCTGTATTGGAAAAGATTATGTTGTGTGAATGCTAAATATGTGAACAAAGACTGACCTACTTCAGACACATAATATACATAATCCATAGAAGGAGTAAAGATGAGTTGCGAGTGATGGCCACTAGCAGATAAAATTGGAGATTTTTGTCCATATAGTCACCAAAGGTCAAACTAGAAGGGCACTAACAACAACATATTGCATGGTAATAATACCTTATTTGTTATTTCTATTTATAGGAAGGGATTGCATAATTTTCATTAGATAAATTTGTTAAAGGGTTTATAAACATCTACTTATATAATTGCCTTATTCTGTCTGTGTGAAGTTCACGGATAGATTTTGGTCAGAATGGATAAAATAAAAAAAGTGTCAAGGGATGGGAATCGAACCCACGACCTTCCGCTTACCGGGCAGATGCCATGACCACTAGGCCACATGACCACAATTTATAATTGTAACAAATAGTATTTGAATCAAAACATTCAATCGGGTAAAACACGGGCGTTGCCCGGGTCATTCGGCTAGTTTTTATAATAAGGAATTAGCAATAAGTTTTTTTTTTTTTACATTACATTATTTTTATATTAGCTACCAGAATTGAGGCATCCATGGCTATTTATTTCACAAGGATATGAATATTTCAGAAACATTTAGGTTCAGTTTAATTGAACCTTAGCCCGAGCGTGTAACAGATACCTGGATACTTCTAGTTTTTCTCTCATTGGGGAGAGTTTGGATTTTGTTGCAGAAAGTCACAAGGATTCAGGAAGGTGGTGGATCAGATGGGTTGCTCATGGGAGGTCATCCTCCCATCAAGATAAGGAGGCCGCTACTCCAGCCTTGTTTCAAGTCTAATTGGCAACATTACTTATAGTGACAGGCATTACACCTGTGTAAAGTTTTACCAAAAAATATATATATATCTACAAGTTTTACTCTATTGATAGAATTTATGTACAATAAAGAGAGTACCTTTTCCCTTCCAAACTGCATTAAAAATATATCTTGTTTCATATTTTCTGCACAAAGTGTACAGCTTCAGATCAGTGAATATGCCTCAATACCCGCTTGACCAATTTGAATGAAAAATAAAACCCAACATCTGCTTTAATTTTTTTCAAGCCTATCAAAGTGGTATTGTAGCATATTCAGATGACCAATCAAATGCATTATTTGGTTGTTAAATGAAGAGTTTCCCTATTCACATCTGAATACCATCCTCCCTTGGCAGAGCCAACTGCCACAAGGCTGGTCGGCAGGTAGCGGATAGGGGAACGACCTTCAGATATGAAGGCCAGCTGCGAAACAAGCAGAATAACTCTGGTTGAATAAGCAGTCGTGGACCAACAGCAGCATCTTGTTGTTTCTTATCCCCTTGTGTAAAGATTACACGAATTCCATGAGTTCATGCACCTCGAGCTGTTTTATGATTAACAGCGGCCTCTCCCAAAGGTCCTGTTTAGTGCATCTAATGCAAGCCAAAATGTGTTCTGGAGCTGCAGGTGCCAAGCTACATTTTGGGCAAGTGGGGTTGATATTTTTATTATTTTCTATCTTCAATGGCTTGAGATGGCCTGTTCTAAATCTTGTAAGTGTCGTTTGATGCTGTCTATTTCTGATGTTCAGAGCTCCTCCTGGGTTCACTCCACTGTACCAAGGGGTGCACACAGCAGTACCACCCCCCCGCCTTCGCGTCGGTTCCCCGCGTAAACCTCGTGCCTCAGAGGTCCTTGATTCCACGGCAGATTCAGGGAGTACTGGATAAGGGTACGAGGGCTAAAGGGGGGGGGAGTCCTACTGGAGCGTAGGACGGGTTTAACTAAGTCCGAACGAGAGGGCTCGGTCAGCAACCTTGCCAATGAACTCTTGGAGACGCCTGTGGGTGAATGGTCAACCCCATGGAGCCAGACCATAATGGCGGGCGCGAGGGGCCTACAAAAGGCCGCTCGGTGCATGGAGATTGCATCATTCTTTTTGGCTGTGTGACCTGGTGGCAGCAAAGGTATTCGGTTTATGGACCTTTGCGGCCTGGGGAACTATTGCTCCTAGAATGTACCAACTGTGCTTAGGTGGGATCCTCTAGTTCTTGTTTATTTTTGTTTTGGCTACTGTTTCTATTTCTTTAGAAGTAAGTTTATTTTTCTGTGGCAAGGGTTCGTTTGTGTCTTTTTTCGCTAGCGCATCTGCAACTTCATTGCCTTCAATGCCAACATGTGATGGTATTCATTGAAGGTGAATTTTTGAGGTTTTTGAGAGTTTTTGGAGATAACCAATTATGTTCCTGCTTACTTTGTCTCTAAGTTCCCCTGTGTGACTCAAGTGTTGTTGGCACTTCTACTATCAGTAAGAATCCAGATATGTTGATAATTAGTATTTTTGATGGATTTTAAGGCTTCATAGATGGCTATGACTGAGCAAAAATCTGGGTTTCTTCTGTTCATTTTCTCAATGCCATTTGTGGTTTTGATGAGACAGCCACTGCCATTGTGTCCTAACTCGTCTCTGCTACCATCGGTATAGATAGTTATAGCATTTTTAGGAATGTTATTAATTATTTCTAATGATAATTGTTTTAAGTATTCTGGATTTTGGTATTGTTTGTTGGTGGGTTCATTTAAAGTGGCACTAAAAATAACATTTTGTAGTGGCTCGCATGAGATATTTTTTCTGATAAATAATTTTTTTCCACTTTATATTTTAAAAATCCATTTCTTTTGACCAGATGGAGAGGGCCCTCTTTTTCGAGTCTTATATTGGATTCCCAATTAAGCATGTAATTGGAAGTTCTGTGTTTGTTTCTATAACTCTTGATTTTGTTTATATATTTTGGCAGATTGTAGCTTCTTCTATCCTTTAAGGGCATAATGTCTGCCTCATAAAGTACAATATCACTAGGGCAGGTATTTCGAAGACCTGTAATAAAGCAGCATCTTTAGAAAGAGGAGAAAGACCTCTTTAAAAATCCTGAGTTCAACTGACCCAGTTGATAGACCTCAGCAAGGGTTCCACTCCAGGGATAACCAGGGATACCATGGCTGCAGGATCTAACCAGAGGTTTTAGAGATCGTATGTTGGGTAAACTCAAGTAATTGATCAGGGCGGTACCATGGCTGCAGGATCTGGCCAGAGGTTTTAGAAACCGCATGTTGGGTAAACTCAAGTAATTGATCAGGGCGGTACCATGGCTGCAGGATCTGGCCAGAGGTTTTAGAGACCGCATGTTGGGTAAACTCAAGTAATTGATAAGGCAGTAAATACGCACAACGTACCTTGCACTCGTAAGACCTATTTTGGAATATGCTACCCCAGCCTGGATCAATGCAAGTAAAAAAAATCTATCCAGAATAGACAGAAGAATGAGGACAGTAGAAATACATACAATTATCTATGTTTGTTAGTTTTCCCTTGATTAAGGTCAAGATTACCACTCCAATAATGTACCTATCCATTGAGAAAGACCTCAGTATTAAGTTACTTCTACCCTCAGTTCTTTGAAGACTTTACTGGAGGTTTTTACAGTACTTGTGTCTTCCCACCACCAGGGCAGTCAGCACGTGTTGTTCCACCAGGTAAATAGGGTGATGGATGGACTGGAGGTCACCCACAACCACACTGGACCTGTCATCTTCTTGGAGGAGGACCACTACGTCTCCCCGGACTTCCTGCCCTTCCTGGCAGCCATGATGGACCTCAGGGCCAGGTAATCCTTCACAGCTAGGTCTCACTATCATTCAACTGTTTTTATTTCATTGGGTGGGGCCTGACTTGTACAAGTCTAATCTCATGAGTGAGTACAAGTAACCAAAATGGCCTCTGTAAATGCTAATTTGAACTACTTTCTGCATGTAAAGATATGTGGTGCACATACAGTGTAAGTAGTTCCAAAGGTGCCTTCCTACCTATGACTATGATATTCATGGTCTATATGTATGTATGTACATCAGGCTGAGGATGCCTCCTGGCAAAATTTCCATCTTTATTTTGGTCATAGATTTTGCCTAACCACTCTGCCAGCTAAACACCTCTTTGGCAGATTGTGAAGATTTCATTTGATCCCTTGTGGATCTTATGAAATAAAGTCGCCCTGGATTGACTAGGTCCATTAGCTTGAAGCCATGATCTCCAGGTGGACACTTCTCAGTTTGCTGAAGCTTTGGTTGTGGCTTTGTCACTGACCTTAGTCTGCTAGTTTGCAGCGACAATCAAAAGGTGGCACCTAGTTTTGACATCTATTTTGACAGGAGAGGTGACCTTTAATTTTAGATATCAATTTCCTCCTATCAAAATTCCCATATTCATATATTTATATATATAAAAATGAATGTATGTGTGTGTGTCTGTCCTTTATTCCTGACCAAACCACTCATTGGAACGCCATGAAACTTTGGGAAGTTATTTAGTATAGTACTGGGAAGGTTTCTGAAAAATAATTTCTTGAATATCTTGAATATCCTTAGAGTTATTTGCAGATTTGTAGAACTCGAAAGCAGCGCCCCCATTGCGACGATGATAACAAGTTTTTTCATCTATAAGTTTTATTATCACTAAGTTTATTATTGGACCTTTGGGAGAGGCCGCTGCTCATCATAAAACAGCTCGAGGAGCATGAACTCATGGAATTCGTGTAATCTTTACACAAGGGGATAAGAAACAACAACAACAACAAGTTTATTATCTTAAATATTATTTATCAAAGGTAAGATTTTCTACCTATTAATTGCGCACAAGTCAAAGTTAGTTATCGAGTATTTTTTAAGGGACCGGGAAAAAATGTTCACTAGATAAAACGATGATTTTGTAATGTAGAAAATTAGGAAAGACAAAATTTAGGATGACACGGCAATTTATTTGAGACAAGAATAATGATACAATTCCAAGGCAAGATACTATTCCTTTAACTTCCAATTACCGAGGGAACCAATTAATATTGATTTTATTCAACTTATCGAGTATTTTTCAAGGGACCGGGAAAAAATGTTCACTTTATCGAGAGATTCAAATTTACGAGTTTCAAATTATCAAAATATATCTATTATTATTTTTTATAAGTTTATAGAGAATTGTTTTAACAAATGTTCATTAGACAAACCTTTACTCAGGTAAAACCCGGGCGAGGCTGGGTACATCCGCTAGTAATCAATAAATTAGGAATTGGGAAAGCATCAATTGTTTATAAATGGCCGCTAGCACGAGTGTCCACTAACAGGGGTACTACTGTATATATATATATATAGTATAACTTCATTAATTCAACCATGTTTTCATGTCCTGACCTCCAGCCTATCAAATAACAAATGTTAATTTGACCAAACAATAATTCAACTCAATTGATAATTTAACAGATTTTTTTAAGCAAATTTCAACAACAAAAGATAGGTTTTTTTTTATAAATACAGATTTATTGCTAAAAATATAATACTTTGGCACGCTGAAGACAGCGACCATAGTTAGCGTATGCACAGTGCTTGAAAGTGTTGCAATGCGTCACCAATATTTTGCTAATATGCACACAATTTTTGTTTACTCCTGGATGATTTAGGCCTCACTTAAGTGTCATCAGCATTAACAATGAGGTGTTTTAGAGAGTAAGGTTCTGCTATTCGAAATAACATACAGAAGAGAGGAATGACATACATGTCTTTTAAAGATTGATCAGCTAGAATGTACATTGATTAGGGTTCTATTCTAAAAGTAAACAACCATAAAATATTTCTTTAAAATATGATGATTTTTAAATACATTTTTTTAGCCTTTTCTTTATTTTCTAAATTAATTGACTTCTTCCCAATGCATTTATTCATATAAATTAAACTAGTATTTTAATTTTTCCTTTGTTCAAAAATGTATTTATAAAATTTTATCCCCATCACTAAAAGTTAATCTTTTTTTTTTTTTACTTATTCTTTTAGTCTAAATTAGGAAAGATCTTGGAGCTCGTGCTCATAAAGAAGTTCAAGAACTCTTCTTGGTTATCTGTACAGGGATCCCTTGTCCTTTCCAATACAATTTAGTATATGTTGGGGAGTGGCCTCTTTGGTAAAGTTAATTATGAAATATCCAAAAAAAATTAAATAAGTATCACAATACACATTATTAATTAAAATATATTGTCACGAATTTGGTTTATGTAAATCATAACTGATTTTTCATTTTCTAGTTTTGTTGTGAGAAAAACACCACTCACAAAGTTTATCATTTGATCAATAAAACTCTAAATTGATATTGTGACAATATTACACAACAGTATTTTCAAAAATATTATTTTAATTATTTATTTGGTTATATCTTCTAGAGAAAAAATGTCCGCTAGCCGTAAATGTTGTAAGGAAATCATATAACTGACTTTAATTCAACTGAAAGCTCTGATCTCTTGGGGTGTTGAATTAAAAAGAGGTTAGACTATATATAGTTTTAAAAACATTATTTATTAGGACTAAATGCTTCCCACCAAATCTTATAATATATCCACCTGATCCCAGGATAATTTCACCTTTTTTACTATTTTCCCCTTTCTTGTTTGTTTATTCTTTCTCACCACCATGTCATCATGGGACTGGGGAGTCCATTGCCACCATATACATGTGAACCTGTTAATGCTCATATTAGAGTAGATGAAAAAAACTTTGAAAATCTTTTGACATTAATTGCATAAAAATAACATTGAAATTTCTAAAAAATATATACAGTAGAACCTCCCTTTAGCGGACACCTTTCCACAAAGGACAGTTTTCATTTGCAAAATTACCATTTTTACAATTTAGCAACTCTCCGGTAAGAGGACACCTCTCCCTAAAGGACACTTTGGCTCTGCAATTAGGTATCCTTTACAGGGAGGCTATACTGTATTATACAGGAAAAAAACCCTCTATAGCTAACCCAATGGGACTAAACCTGTGGTTCACTATAGCCATGGTTTTTTTTTATAGCCATAGATCACTGTATTATAGGATAAAAATAGAGATTATTTTAGATTTGTTATAAAAGAAGGTTCACTATATCCCAGGTTTATTTTAGCAGGGTTTCACTGTATATCTCTCTTCTGCATGGTCACACACACCTTTGTGCGCAGCCACTGTCCAGAATGTGCCATCATGTGTCTGGGCTCCTACACCAAGACCATCAACTACCCCGAGTTCAGCCACAGGGTGGGTGGATTCCCCAATGATGTTTTAACCAGTTTTATATAGTGTTTAATGAAATAGTTTGTGTGGAGATATGTACAGTAAAACTTCCCATGAGACCGCCCTAATATTTTGTCGTAGAGGGAAGCTGCAAGAAGTTATAGGGGTTTATTGATAATTGAAGATCTGTACAATTGTTACAGTTGAATAGATCTTCGCCTTCAAGGTCACCTGTAGGTTAAAGTCAAGTGTTTGTTGTGAGCCCAAGTTAAACTATCCTACATTAGTCGAGTGATCTGGGCATCGAAAATGAAAATTTTTTCACCCTTTCTTTAAGATATTAGATTAATATATGCAACTATTAAACAGCATAGTGGGAGGTCAGTAGCAATGAACCCTCCCAACAATTTAATCTCTCAGACTTGTGTTGAATATGCTGCTCATTTGAATTATTTATTAACTTCCTGATGTTTCCTCGTGTTTTCCTCATGGTGTTTAGTGAATAGATAAAGGAGGCTTTCTCAATTGTAGAATATTTGCACATATTCCATTGAGAAAATACTAGTTCATAACCACACGCACACAATTTTTTCAAATCACTATAATTCAATTGTTTCATCAAATCACACAACCAAATTATCTTTCTTAATTTAACTGACCATAAGGCACAATTTGGATTGTAGATTATAAACATTTACAGGTTGGTTACAGTCTAGGTCAATCAGTTCCAAGATTGGTTGCCTGCCACCTCAATCAGCTCCTCCATAGCTAAAATTTCCAACTGGTGGTAAGATGTCATGGTTTCTTTCTTCAATCGGTCCACAAATGTAGTACTACAAAGGTAGGTTCTGGTGTCTTCAATGTATTCTTCACTTAATTATTTTAATGGTTCTGAGCTAAATGATAATTCTCTCACTACTTTGAACCACCACAGTGTCCAGCAGCTGAGTGTGGGCCAGGTGGAGAAGACCAAGTGGCAGTCCAGCAAGCACAACATGGGGATGGTGTTTGACCGCCATCTGTGGACAGCCATCCGCAGCTGCGCCTCCTCCTTCTGCACCTTTGATGACTACAATTGGGACTGGTCCCTGCAGCACGTGAGCTCTGCCTGCCTGCCCCGGCCCCTGGTGACCCTGGCTCCCCTCGCCCCCCGGGTCTTCCACATCGGAGAATGGTAGGAGGGGGAAACTCTGGGGATTATTTATACCATACTATTCAATAGTTGAACAGAATTCTACAATTAGTGAACTCAAATGATAGAGATTTAGGAAGGCTTTTGGCTCAGTGATGAGCCTTCCCAGAGATTTGTATATTTTTTCTGCCTATAATGTTTATTCTTGGTGTTTAATGGATAGAGAGGGACATATTTAATTGCAGAAATTTCGAAAATATTCCAGATTGGAGCACAGATCTTAAAGGACTAAATACCAAAGATAAAATTTGTAACCATTATTTTTTTGGCAATGTGTTTCTTTCCTACATAGCAAATTTTATCTCTACAGACTGCAATGATAAAAAGCTATTGAATATTGATTGATTGTTGAAGAGTTATTCAATGACATTTATCATCGCAGTAAGGTCTGTAGAGATACTATTTGACGATATGTATGCAAAGAAACACGTTGACAAAAAAATAATTGTTTAAAATTTTTTCGATAGATGAGAATTTTGAATTTATAAATACAAAATGCACTTTAGGAAACCTAAGTAAACAATACATGCAGAGGATGGAATTATTCAATACAATTTATGTTTAATATAGAGAGAGGGGTCAGATTTCTGCACATAGTAAACTAATAAACCGTATCTTTTTCATCTTCTCAGTTCACTGATTTCATAAATTTTTTTCTAGTTATCAAAAATAACTAGCATTATTTCATGAACTAGGGTGATTTTAAAGTCAGCAATGATTTGCATGACAGGTTCAAAACAAAACGAAATCTAGACTTACGAATATGTGGGGGGAAAATGTAAGAAAATACTATTAACTTTATTTGAGAGAGGCAATGCCTGAAGAGTGCTTTCAAGCAACAAGGTATTAGAGACATTTTTTAATGTAAACTTTGTATTATATGAAATGATAAAGTTGTTTAAAAATAATTTTAGATCTTTTAGCATATAATTAATAAAGCTTTGCCTATATAGGATTTGTCTTGATTTTTTAATTAGACATAGAGATACATGTATGCTATAATGATATAGTGAACCAAAAGCTCTGTCCCATTTGAGTTCACTATAGAAGGATTTTACTGTATATACATATAATAATATATATATATTAAGGCATATAAAATGTTTTGTTTTATTTTAGATCCAAAATATGCTTTATAATTATATATATCAGGAGAAGCACTTATAAGCACAGTGGTGTTCATGGCATGTTTCTACATTTAATGGTGTAAAATGTTATTGCAACATATTTCATGTGTACATCCTGAGGTACAATATTTTCTTCAAATCCTTTCAATGCCTGATGAACAGTCAAAAATTATGGAAGGGTCCATGACTGATGAGCCAGGCCTTCCCAATCATTTTATCAATGCAGAAAGGACAGTAGGAAAAATGGATTTAATTTTTTTTAAATTTCATTGTATAATAGTCTCAAATATATTATTGTCTCTCTCATAAAAGTTCTCTCCTCATGCCTTGTGGATACAATATAATGGGGTACAATGCCTCAGTCATTTGTTCCTTCTATTCCTGGTCTAGTACTCTGTGTACTATTGTCTCTTAAAATCTCCTTGTGCCAGGAGTGCTACCATGCCTTGGGTATAAGAAGTCTAAGTCTCCATTAGTGTGGTATACTACTTGTACCTATACTTGGGAAAGTTGCTGCTGTGTCATTCCAAGTCTGTGTGCAGCGGGATCCACCACAAGGGCAAGGACTGCTCCAGCTCTGCCATCATCCAACGAGTGTTCCAGACACTTGAAGCCGCTGAGAGCCATCTGTTCCCCTCAACCCTCACCCTGCGCCAGAGCTTTCCGCGCCACTTCAGGCTGCCCAAAGGCAATGGAGGCTGGGGCGACATACGCGACCACCAGCTCTGCCTACGCCACCTTGTCTCCACCCCCAGCTAGTCAGTCAGTCACAGATCCTATATTTTCTGATGGATGTTGTTTACAGTCTTGTTGTACATCTCTGTCACCTGGAGGTAGGTGGGGGAGATAACTGATGTGTGTATGTCATCAGTTCCTATCAGCAGGGAGAGAGAGCCTCCTTGAGGTGGTGGTGGTGTTTTGACTTTTTATTGTTTTCCCAGCACTGTCATCCTCTGACACTATTTCCCTTCACATATGTCCATTTCACACATTTGTCCTTATTGCTGTCCATATGCACACAACCATTCTTTACCTTTCATTAAGTATTTAACCATGCTGTTATATAGTATCTCTTTGAGATTTAAAAAAAAAATTACAGAAAGTATTTTTGTTTGTTTTTTCTATCAATAAGCATCACAAATATAAGAAACTTTATTTTACTAGTAACCCAGAAATATATGTTCAAAGATTCAGTGTTTTAGGAATTGTTGAAGGTAGAGACAATTACTTTGCCTTTATCATTCCTTTATTCCAAAGAGAGTTGAGCTAGTAAAAATAATTGATGAAGCAATTCGTGAGGTATGTTTCCAGTGGGAGTCCTTAGATAAAAATATAATTCCATTAACCAAATATATATATTTTTAAATAATGAAAACAAAGTGCTTAGCCTTTTCCCTACACATTGGATTCAAAATGATGACAACAAATACCATTTTTAAAAACTTTCTGTTACAGTAGAACTACCTCTCTCTTTAAAGGACAACACCTAATTTTGCAGAGTCAAAGTGTCCTTCAGAGAGAGGTGTCCTCCTACTGAAGAACAACTAATTGGTAATAAGGATAATTCCTTGACAATGGAAACTGTCCTTTGTATAGAGGTTTCATGCTCATGGAGGTTCTACTCTCCCTATAAAAATGGTCAAATTCACCATACTGACTAGTCAACATCTCACTGATAACTAAGAAAGCAGAAAACGTTTTCCTGCGATATCTCATCCCTAAAAAAGTTTAAAAAGCACACATCCTTTCTTTCCCCCACCCTTCCTCCATTTTTTAATGAAGACTTTCAATATCTATTATTCATACATATACTTTGCACATTTACCTCATTTATTATTATTATTTTTTTACCTAAATCAGTGTTTTACCATTTTTATTTATTTTGCTCATTATATCAATGTGTGTAATTTGAGTAGTTTATATTAGCTAGGTTTTTATATTGTTTTCAATAAGAGCTTTGTACCATTTCCCTCCCATTTTTATTTCAGTTAAAACTTGAGTGTTTTAAAAAGGATTGCTGTTTTCTCTCTAACAAAACAAAAGCAAACAAATACATGAATAGATTCACAATAAGATATTTTGCCATAAAAAGGCCGACTTTTGGAAGATTGAGAATATATGTTGCTGATGAAGCATGTGGCTTTACAATATATTTTTCCATCAAAGGACCACTGAGAGTAAATGTTATTCCTAAATTACTCACTCTCTCACAGAATTATCTTGCAATCCATTTGACAAACATCTGGCAGATTTAGAAGCCGCTCAAGAATCCTAGATCTACCAGTGTTTCAAATTGATCAGCAAAACAGAAATACTGTTTTGTATTCGAAGGGAAGGTCAGAGATGAATAAAATGCTACTGATGAGGCCCTACAATATATATTTGGTTATTTAAATAGCTTTCACAGCATATTGATATAATGGAACCTTCTTATAACAGCCTTTTTTATTATAACAGGAAGTTGTATAAGGTAACAAGCCCAAATCTAATTGGATACATTATGCTTTTAATCTATAATCCAAATTGTACCTTATCATTTTTGATTGACTTCAATGGACCTAAGAAGTTATTCTTTGGATTAAGTCTTATCACCTTCTAATCTATATAATCCAAATTGTACCTTATTATAATGGGAAGAGTTTTAACATTTGATTCTAATGGCCTAAGTTTTAAGTTACCTTTGTTTTCACTATGGTTATGACAATTTGTTTCCATATGACATTATCAGGATGTCCAGGCTTTTGCTGTCAAGACATACAGATTATGTTTCAAAATCTGGATGCTTAAATGCAAGTTGTCCACTTCGACTTTGGGCGGCACAAAAATAAGTCTGTATTATTTCATATTTGTCAAAAAATCATTTAAATATATATGTTTGTTGTCTTTTAAAAGCGTAAAAAATTGTTTAGTTAAAGCCAGAAACTTATCCCATTGTAATTATGTGTATAGAGGAAACATCTCGCCTAAGGGACTTTCCTATCTGAAGAATTTTTATATAAAATTACCTGTTCTCTCTAACCCATCCTCCATAGAGACAGCCCCTCCAGGAGAAACTAGGGGGAAATGTTTAACTGGTCTCTCATGGGAGGAAGGTATGGCACTGAGTTTATTGAAATCAATGCACTTATTTTTCACTTCTTTGGATTTGGTGTTGCTACCTTATAATAATGGATATTTAGAGATAAGTGTATACCAGAAACACTTTGTTTTTAACATAAGACTCTCATGTTTTAATTCATTCTCTGCTTGGAGATTATAAAGTTCTCTTTTATAAATATATTTTTATAATTTTTATTTTATATATAATTTTTTTTTTTCCATTTTATTTAGAGCATTTGTTTTCTCTTTGTTTCCGCACAAAATGCTTAGATTTATACAGAAAGGAACATAAATGACAAGGATTTGCTCTTCATTGGAAACATTTGTAAAAAATTCTATTTTAAACAGAGTAAATAAGTTCTTTAAACCAGCCTACCATAATCCAAGACTTACTAGAAATAAAAATATATATTTTTTCCATTCCTAGCCAAAGTACCAACTTTAATTCAACAGGAAGTACATGGTGTTGAATTAAAGAGGTTGGACTGTTTAGCAAAACTATTGAAGTTTATTCTTTTAACAGCAAAACCTGTCTAAAGATAAACCCTATTGCATATGGCTACAGCCACATGTGGTCCTGGTTATTATTTATTTAGTGCTACAAATGATAAAATTATTAGAACATACACACAGTAAAACTCCACTGGGAGGTGGCGAACCTTCCCTTTTAACAAACTTGAAATAATCCCCATTTTTATTTTATAATACTATGAACTACGACTATAACAAATCTTGGCTATATCATGGCTATAGTGAACCACAGGTTCTGTTCCATCGAGGTTCACTATAGGGAGGGTTTTACTGTAATATAAAACAACAACAAAATTTACAATCAAATAACTAGCAATGAATCTCTTTACATGCCATACAAACTTTCAAGTGGATGGCTCATCAATGGGTCTAACTATATCCACAAACATCTGTGGTTTGGCTGGTTAATGAGCTGTTTACTTGACAGTTATACCTTCACATGGCATACATGGTAATAAGACTTAATCCAATAGTGTGTGACGTTTCAGTAACAGCATTGTTACCATCCCATCAGACAAAAGAATTACAAAAAAATTATAAGATAATATAAAATATAAAATTAAAAACATTTTAAAATTCTTTTGTCTGATGATGGTAATAACGCTGTTACCGAAATGTCACATACTATTAATTTATTTGAATCAGGTCTTATTTTCTTGTAGCTATGACCTATGATCCAAATTGTGCTTTATCATTTTAAATGGCATGATAAATAGACTTTTTGCTAGACATTTTCTCGAAATTTGTAAGTTGTCTTGAAGTCCTATGTCATCCTTCAGTCCTCCAGTCTACTCCATGACTGATGCTTAAAATAGACATCATTAATTTATCTAAGAAATAAAAGATGTAAAATATATATTTTAACATATATGTATATTGTATATTCAGGGCTAGTGTTCACATCATTTTCCTATATCATATTATTATTATTTTTTAATTTTGGTGCCTTTATCTTATAATAATCAATTTATGATTTCGTATGTGAATATCTGACTCCATGTGTGTAGCTTGACGCATATATGTAGATATATTTCTATTATATTATCAATATACTTAAAGCTTTAATTTATACGTCTGGTGTCTCCCAGTTGTATGAGAATTGAAAAATGGAGTAGTGATGAAATATGTGGAGACCTGTTCAAGATAAAAAGGCTTGAGTTATCAAGGTCAGAAAACTTTCAGTTTTCTAGTAGAGTATGCAAATAAAATGAGGATTTAGTGATTGATTTAAATAAGGTAAATAACTCTTTTTTTGCATATTTTTATCCTTTGGAAGACAAATTGACACACATTACACATTGACAGACATATTTTAAAACTTATTTCTTTTAGCATCTCAAAACATTTGATTTTTGTTGTTCATTTGATTTATACAAGTATTTTTTAATTCATGTAATAAATCTAGATGTTTATTATGATAGTCAGTTCTTAGATTTAATATATATATATTTGAATGATGTACTTAAATGGTTTCTTGGCAGTTTTAAAACTTTGGTTGTTATTTAATTCCTCTTCCTGTATCCATATAAGAAAGATGTCCATTTTTTCTCCCTATTTTATATACTTCTCATCAAATAAAAAACAAATTTATTGTATAAATTTATAAATTAAAACTCTTGTATATTGGACTCCTAGTTATGTTACAGGTCTGCATATAATGGGCAAAGAACCTAGGGTCACTATGTGGCTAATACAGGGTTATTTTTATATGTTTGTTTTACCCTAAAACCTGTTTTGTGGGCAATGACCGAACTAGCTTCAAAATAACTGTCCACCTCCTTCATACCTCTCAATTTAATGGTTTAGTATCATCATCAGACAAAAAGATGAAACAAAAGAAACATCATGTGTGCAAACAAGATTTACACTTGATAAAAGTAACTATATTTAAAGGCATGCTATGATATTTTTCCTCATTCATTTTTTGTCTGATGATGGTAACAGCACTGTTGCCAAAATATCACACTATTTATTTATTTGTATTTGGTCTTATTACCGTGTTGGTTTAGAGATAAAATTCAAAGGGTGATATGATCAAGCAATACCTTTTTGCCCATGTTACCTTACAAATCATAAATAAGAAGATTTGTATATAGTTTTTTTAAAACTTATTTTCACATGTTTGATGCTCTCCATTTGATTGTATAGACGCTAAATGTTTAAATGAACAACTTGATGTGGGATGGTATGTGGTAGAATAGAGCGTCTGAAAGTATGTAAATTCTAAATACCAACTTTCTTTAGTAGAGGAGAAATTCTAAGAGACTTTTATTCTATCTGTCAACTTCTAATATCTTTATTTTGATGAGGAGTATATATATATATATAATTTTGTAAATATTATTTGAATTTATATAAATTGGTATTTGTGAAAGTATTCAGTATATTTTGAACATTTGTTATTTATCAAATCCTATATTTTTACACATTATATACATCAAATATATTCAGAAACATTCAGCGAGTATAAAATATTCCATGTATGAAATAAAAGGCATCTCTTGCGCAGGATATACTCTCAGGAAGCCATCCATCCGTAAGTAAGGATTGTTAGGTGAGGGTTATAAAATGGCACAACTTGAACACTTTAATATAAGTTGTAGCCTTTTATTTTCTGTTTGAAAGAATTTAAAAATTTAAGAAAAATAATTTTGTTCTCAAATTTCTCTCACTTTTTTATTCTAAGGGTAGTAAAAGGGTTTCAGGGATGGTAATGGGTTAAGGTTTAAGCAAATGCGCAAGTTTAAAATTGGATTTGCAGAAGTATACATATATTTTTTCAAATAATTTTTTATAGGTGAGAGACTAAAGGTATGTTCTGTCATCATTATGCAGAATTGCCCCATATTACCTAAATGAGATTATTTTTATAAGATTTTATACACAGAATCCATCAGGTGTTTGGTTGAGATATCCAAATGTATAAATTTGATGCAATTTCAGGGAATTAATTACTTTGGAAGATGGTGGATTGGAGTCCTCACAAAATTATGTTTTCTAACAGAGCTTATTATATCAACACAATGCATTCCATCTGTGTTAGGAAATTTGAACTGTTCATGATGTTTCTTTTATATTAAAACTAGCGGACGTTCCCGGCTTCGCCCGAGGTTTTACCCGAGTAAAGGTTTTTCTAACGAACATTTGTTAAAACAATTCTCTATAAACTTATAAAAAAAAGATATATTTTGATAATTTGAAACTCGTATATTTGAATCTCTCGATAAAGTGAACATTTTTTCCCGGTCCCTGTGTGCCGTGTCATCCTGAATTTTGTCTTTCCTAATTTTATACATTACAAAAATCATCGTTTTATCTAGTGAACATATTTTCCCGGTCCCCTGAAAAATACACGATAAGTTGAATAAAATCATGGTCGTTTATGGAAGATGGACGTAGTTCCCGGAGGTCACCCGCCCCCCGCGCGCCAGGACCTCTTGATCACTCTGATTGGCCGGCGGCCGGACGGGGGGGGGGACAGCTCTTTATCCCTTTGATTGGTCGGTGTGAACTTGGACTGTCCAACCAACTGGCCGGCGGCCGGACGTGGCAGGGGAGGGGGGGGAGGGGCAGATCTCCGTTGCAAGATGGCGCTGCTTGCGAGTTAAAGCTACAAATCTGCAAATAACTCTAAGGATATTCAAGATATTCAAGAAATTATTTTTCGTAAACCTTTCCGGGGATACGCCTAATAGGATCCCAAATTTTCACGGCGATTGTATGTATGGTTTTTGAATCCATAGAGGACACACAAACAGACACACACACAGACATTCAATTTTATATATATAGATAATTCTCCTACTGTCCTTCCCATCATTTTTATCATTGCAGTAGAAAATTTATTTTATTTAAAAGAATCATACATGCCATAATAGTTCAAATTTCCTAGAACATTATTTGAAATTATTTTTATAAAGAAATTCTGTTCATTTAGAAAGCAGTGCTATCTATATAGGCTCTTCTTATAATGACAATCAGTTAAATTGTCTCAACCTCATTTTGATAGTTTCTTACGTATTCAGTGTGGGTTTTATTGGAGATATGCCTCAATGTATTATATACTATCCGCCCTTCAATAAAATGACAGATAAAAATTGTTTTTTAAAATAAGATGGCATAACACTTGTGCATTTTAAAATTCTTTATTAATATAAACCAAGTATTAAAAAGTATTAAAAGAGATTTTAGCAAATAAAAATATTTTTATAGAAAGGCTTCAATCATATCTCCTTACTGAAAGATAAATTATTCTATAAATTGTTTGGGTACGAATGGGAAACGGCATAGATGTTACCTATGGTGGATTCAACCAATGGTGACCTATAAACATTTATAAATGGGGCATCTGTGGTTGGACTTAGGCAGCCATTCCAGAGTAGGTATTTACAGACTTAATGAAGAGAGGTAATAATTGTACTTTATCATGGGGAAAAGAGAGGGGAAATGAAAACATTTGAAAAATATTTTATATTAAAATATGTCAATATACACAAAAAGAACCTCTCTGTAAAGGAATATAGTTGCACAGCCCAAAATATCCTTTAGAGCTTTCAGGAGAGTAGCTAAATGGTAATATTGGTGATGAAAACTTATTTGTGTAGAAGGGTCCTTAAAATGGAGTATCCTCTCATGGTGGTTCTACTGTATAAATTTTGTTTGATTATTTTGATACGAGTTGAAATTTACCGCTCTCTTCTTTTCCAAAAGTTTCCAACAATGTAGATTATTCCACTCTGCCCCCAATAAACTGTTCTATATTGTTTTTGAGAGAAATCAGGCCTTGGGGCCAATCAATTGTGACCTCCCTTAGCCTCTACAGGTTCCAGCCTCTGGCAAACATCCTGCTATGTCATGTGTTACTCTTTGACCTCATTTTCCTAAAAAAAATATGAAATCCGCTTGAGAAAAAGATTTTTTACAACTTTTAATAACATTTTCAATATGAATATCAAAAATATTGCATTGATTTGATCATAAAGATTCGACATAATGGCTTCAAATTTTGAAGAAATCATTAACTTGCTCCCTGAAAAAATTCATATTCAAATGTTAGGGTATAAATTTTTGTAAGTTTTTATCTCAATCTTCTTTAAGCTAAGAGATGCCTCGATCAAATATTCAGAAAATGTATTATACCTTCTTATATATTTTTATGGAAATATGTAATTAACATGCTCTTACACATCTCCCTCCCCCATGTTTTGTTCGAATCCCTAGAAGTTTGTATGGATATACTTAATGGGGCCAGAGCATTTTTCTGGGAAAATAAAAAAAAAGCTTATATATGTTTTGTTAATTAAAATTCAATGCATGAATCCAGCCTTCCCAACACTTAACTACATTATTATAATTTTTGTACATAAATTGTAATACTTAACATTTATGGAAATACTTTTTTTTTTTAATTTTTCATGAGGATCTTGTTGCAAATTCTAACCCCTCCTTATTTGCCACATGGGTTTATTTTTTCAAAGAGCTTTAATTGTTGTTTGGAGACTACTCTACTTTTATATAAACTGTGTGTTTGGATCTTGATCATACCAAAAATGTGTTTAATAATAAAATTTTCTCTTTCTATCTGTTGTGTTGTTTGTGTTATTTCTACATTATTGTTCTGATCTCATTGAATATGGTGTACAGCACCAAACAACACTAACAAGATTTAGATCAGGCCATCTCAAGCCATTGAAGATAGAAAATAAACAAAATCTACCCCACTTGCCCAAAATGTAGCTTGGTGCCTGCAGCTTCAGAACACATTTAGGGCTTGCATTAGATGCATTAGGACCTTTGGGAGAGGCCACTGCTTATCATCAAAAGCCAAAGAAGCATGGACTCATGGAATTTGTGTAATCTTTGCACAAGGGGTTAAGAAACAACAGCAACATTATTGTGCAATAAATTCATTTCGTGGCTGGGTAGGTTCTTAATTGGGTCTACCAAGTGGCCAAACTTGGTCCAACAGCATGTAAAGTTTTCAATACTTAAATATATTCAAGTGTAAATTTTTATAGACAAACTTTATAATAATTTTAAATGTTCTATTTAGACAGCCAAGAGCAATTTGGACCATTTCAATACCTAACATTAAGAAAATCTTGCTCAACTAAAATTTTCTAGCTTCAAGAACTGAATTAGATTATAATATAATGAAAGAACACTTCCTCACTTCATAGGGGGGTCGGTGGAAGGCTGGTTAAACCGTTTGGTTTTCGACCACTATGACTCGGGTTCGATTCCCGCATTGGACACTTTTTCTGTTTAATAAAAAAAAAAATGCTCCAATGGCCCCCGATTCTTGCAAAAGTCCAACCCCACCAGCGAGTGCAAGTAACCAAACGGGGCTCTGGCACATTTGTAAGTGCAAAGTCGAACTGCTTTCACATGTGTAGACATGTGGTGCGCTTACAGTAAAAAGCAGTCGCTAACTACCCACCATGATTATCATGGCCTGTACCACGTTGTACTAGGGATAAGCAAAAAAATAACACTTCCTCATACTGCAACTGAATGCTGCTGATGTCATTTATCAGAAAAATATTAACAGACTGTGGATTTTTTATTTTCCAAAGAAATGGCAAATACATTTCTTGAGTTATATATGTCATGAAAAATCCAACCACATACAGGTTTGGGCTGTTTGCCCTCATCAATGTAGTGCAGGATTTTTGTTGAAGACGATCTTCACCTAATCAATTCAATTCCAGAGAAGTGTATTTAGGGCCAAAAGTAGAGAGAAGATCAGAGAAATGAACTAGATTAGTTAATATGGAACATCACACCTTTTCAATATATTGTCGCGGCTGACCCTCCGGTTCTTTGTGACGACGCTGCTTTTTCCTTCGTGGATCACACTACCCGAGCTCCCTCTGCAGCTGTACCCTGCAGAGCACCCAAGGACGTCCGAGAACCACCGCTAAAGTGGAACTCCTTTGGCAGCATCTCTCGGCCTTGCCACTGGTGGGGGACACAAGAGACTTACCAGAAGAGTAGCAGCAGCGATGTGGCGATGGCGAGAGTAACAACAGCAAGCGGCACCGACACTTTAAACACTCCTTCTTTATTGTCATTTACTGCTAAACATTACATATAACTGGAATAACAAACAACAGGTATTTACATTACACCACCTCCCGGGGCCAATATAAACGTGTTTTACAACTATTCGCTCCAGGAAACATGACCACAGCAGTCGGCGATTCCCACACCAGTTTCAGATCGGAAATAGGTGAAAGCGCCATCTATTGGCCGAGGTTGTAGATGCTTTCAGGCCTTATACGCGACACTGCCTCCCCCTTAAGGCGGATCGTCCGATCCGGTCCCATCGGTCTTGTCGCCTTGATGACACGCTGGAATCACCTATCTCGCTGGAACCGCCTCTCTTGCTGGAACCGTCTTTCTCGCTGGAGCTGTCTTTCTCGCCTGAGTCGCCTCTCTCGCCGGAGTCGCCCTTTCGCTGGAGCCGTCCTTCTCGCCGGGACCGCTTCTCCCGCCGGAGCCATCCCTTTCGCCGGCACCGCTTCTTATACCGGTACCGCTTCTCTCGTCGGTACCGCTTTTCGCGACGAAGCCGATTCTCTCGCCGGTACCGCTTCTCTCGCCGGCACCGCTCCTCTCGCCGGGACCACTTCTCTCGTGGCATTGCTCAACGGTACTGCTTCTCTCGCCGGGACTACTTCTCTCGTAGCATTGCTTGGCCGGTGCCGCTTTTCGCGCCAAAGCTGCTTTTCTCGCCGGCACCGTTTCTCCCGAGGGCACCGCCTCTCTCGCCGTCACTGCTTCTTTCGCTGGGGCCGCTTCATTCGCGGCTCTGCCTGAAGCAGATTCAGGGTCTGTCCTGGAGGTTCCACAATCAGGCCTTCTAACTTCATGGAATTCCTCCATGTGACCCGGCTCGTCCTCCAGCCCCTGGGACTCCGCCCGACCCTCGCCGACACCACTCCCCAAGGTTGACTGGGCCGTACTTGGCTCCCTCTCTAAATAACCCTTCATTTCAGACAGTAACTGCTGTATCTCTTTTCTACTGAGACGCTCTATTTCTTCGCTTTCTCTTTCTATTAGAAGCCATTCTTCTTCTCTACGGCGCCTTGCTTCGTCCCTCTTCTCCTGGTATCCCTGTAGCTTCCGAACAATCTCAGCCAGCGAGTCCTGCTCAGAGGCCATCCCTTGGCCTCTCGCGTCAATGGGCCTTTTGTCAACAACTAAAAAATCTCTAAAAGAGCCTCCTGGTGACCTCCATGAGGAAGAATCCCACTTCTGACACCAGTGTCGCGCTTGACCCTCCGGTTCTTCGCGACAACGCCGCTTCTTCCTTCGTGGATCACCTACCCAGCTCCCGTTGCTCTCCCTCTGCAGAGCACGTAGAGACGTCCGAGAACCACCACTCAAGTGGAACTCCTTTCCTCTGGCAGTATCTCTCGGCCTTACCAGAAGAGTAGCACCAGCGATGTTGCGATGGCGAGAGTAACAACAGCAAGCGGCACCGAGACTTTAAACACTCCTCCTTTATTGTCATTTACTACTAAACAACACATATAATTGGAATAACAAACAACGGGTATTTACATTACACCACCTCTCGGGGCCAATATAAACGTGTATTTACAACTATTCGCTCCAGGAAACAGGACCACAGCAGTCGGCGATTCCCACACCAGTTTCAGATCGGAAATAGGTGAAAGCGCCATCTATTGGCCGAGGTTGTAGATTTTTTCAGGCCTTAATACGCGACAATATACTGAAAACTATCCAAGTGTAAATCCCACAATACAAAAGTACACTATCTAGAGTGGAACTAGCTAAATGGCCAAAACCAACCTGATTAAATAAACTA